>JAQFVV010007008.1:0-204780 GCA_028023455.1 Epiperipatus broadwayi | reverse complement strand
ACCATCTAATTTTTGTGCTAATCTATTAAAAATTTTAAATTTAAGATATATTTGAATATGTGATGTTAATTTTTGCTTATGGTAATATTTCAAAAAATTTAATTAAAGCAATCTATGAGTATTTGATATGTGAAGTTGTGCTGAAATTGAGAAAGACATTTTAAGTAAAGATGATAGTAGTATATGGTTGGGAAAACTGGCCATAGTTAATACTGCATTAATAAATATAATAAATAAAAGTTTGAATTTAAATGTTAAAAAAGACAAGTTAAAATTAAATGCATATATTTATTGTTGATAAAATAATGTTATAAAAGAATATAAATATTTTAATTATTATAAGTACATAAATAGAAGATTAATAT
This sequence comes from Epiperipatus broadwayi, assembly GCA_028023455.1. NCBI lineage: Eukaryota > Metazoa > Onychophora > Udeonychophora > Euonychophora > Peripatidae > Epiperipatus > Epiperipatus broadwayi. The sequence goes on along the minus strand of JAQFVV010007008.1, from coordinate 204,415 downwards.
TTGATTTCAATAATATCGAATTATTAATTTAAAATCTTTTATATTATCTTATTTATTTTTTAAAAATATTTATTTTAAAAAAATGCAATTGTTAGTTATTTTTGGATTATGACAAGCGTTTCTTGTGTTGTAGAAACAGATGTTAGTTAAATATGCACACACATGCTTGGAAGTTATCTAATAAAGTTGCATAACTATTTTAAAATCATGTTATAAAATTTATAAATAATACGTGAGCTATCACGAGATAAAATAAAGATAAATCAATGTAGAGTATTAAATCTGATTTTTAAAAGTATTGCTTTAAAAATATAACGTATAAAAAAGACTTAGTGTATTTTAAATAATCTTATAAAAGTTAAAATTAAAATCAAGTAAATAAGAATATTTTAAAAAAATATTTAGTGAATTTAAATAAATGATAAAGATTATTTTAAAAATTTAATAATGTAATAAATATTAAATATTAAATAAGTCATTATTTATTTTAAAATTTTGTGTTGTTGGTAAATATGTAAATAAGCCAGCAAGTTGATTGTTTAAATGTACCAATCAAATGAGAAGTTTCTTCCGGTATAAAAACTCAGTTCAATTGTTAGGAGGGGACTCTGTGATTGAATTTCAAGTTAATTGTGTTATTAAAAATAGCTACGTAAATTTTGTAGATGCTTTTAAAATCATTTTTCAAAATTATAAGAGTGTCTTGTAAATAAGTTATAAAATTATTAAATGATAAACATGCAGTGTTAATTTAATTTTTCCTTATCAATCGTCTCTATATTAAGCTCAATTTACAAGCAAATGGTCATGGCAACATCATATATAGTGAAAATATATCGGAAACTTTATACTAGAAATATGACAAACGCTGGATTAGTTCAGAAAGTTACGAGATGGAGAAAAGTAGTATTTTGGACAATATATAATTTTAAAAGCTAATTGCTATTGACTATTAGAAAATAGATATTTTAAAGAATAAAATACTTCTTTATGAAGAAAGTATTTTTGCAAGCTATAAACTTAAATATATATCTTAAGTAAAGATATTAGAAATAAAAGTAGTTTTATAAATATTTGCCTTGTTAAGTCTTTATGTTTAAAAGACTGAATGTGGACAATTTTAAAAAGGCAAATAGATTGAAAATATATTTAGCTAAAAATTTTAATATAATAAAAATTATTATATTGAAATAATTTAAACGCTGGTCGTTTTAGATGAAGAAGCTTATTCTTACCTGGATATTTTGTTAAGAAATGCGCAAATGATACATGGATGTCCAAGTCAATTTTAAAATAATTAAGTATACGATTTTATTAACTATAGACTAAGTTAAAATAATAACTTTTGAATAATATTCTGGAAAGGACTAAATCAAGATCCTATAAACTATTTTAATTTTATTTTGTTTTACTTATAATTTATTTTCTAAAAAAGAACGTTATCATTTTTATAAAACTTTTAAAGAAAACACGTGATAGACAGGAAAAGGAAATGGTGTTTTAGTGAATTTATGCCTAGGATTAAAGAACTATATAGTGGAAAAGAAGACATTGCTGGAGTTACGTAATATGAATTCTGTTTTATTTATCTAACATAAAATTTAAATATTATTAATTTATTAAAAATAAGATAGGTACATTTCTTAAAATAATAACTAAAATAATATAATAATTAATTACATAAATTTATTTTATAATTAATATAACACGTAATATGTTAAAAAAATGATTGTGAGTGTGAATGTGAATTATTTTATGAAGCTGTAATTCCGAAGAATATTGGAAGATGGACTGTACATTAAATCATTGCTTATGGTAAAAATTTTATAATAATAATAATTTTGATGTATTTAATATGTTTTCTTTAGATCAACCAAATGATATGTTATTGTTGAATGAATGTATAAATATTTTAAAATATACACACATTATATTGGCAGTGACAGTTTTATTTAAATATGCATAATTTGAATTTATGATATAAATACGATGCAACATTACATAAGAAGCTTAGAAATAATTATATGATTCTTTTGTAAATAAATTTTAATATTTTGTTTATGTTATAGTATTAGAATTATATTTGTTATTCATGGGTAATTATTTTATTGCAAGTTAGGAAGAGATTTGAAAAGTCTATATTTTATTTTTATTTTATTGGATAGATTAAGTTAAGTTTTATGTAGAAGTTTATATTTGAATTGAAGATTTACCGAATATAGATGATGAAGTATAAATAGTTTGGATAATTATTATTTATTTAAATTTGATGATTGTATTTCCGGAAAGTTTAAATAAGTTTAAAAAATTTTTTTTTGTAGAAAGAAAGTTATTAAGAAGGAGTAGAATAACACATAAAGTAAGGTAATAATTTTACATAGAAAAGAATCATAGAATTTATGTAATATAATACTTTATGAATTTGAAATTAATGAATAATTTAAATATTGTTATTTAACGGTACATATATGTAATGCATATTTGATAAAACATGTAGCATGAATTGCATTAAATGAAATATAAATTATAATCAATTATTATTATTACATTACAAAGATACATTAGTTTTCTATATTATGCTATTAGAGTAATGCTGATATTAAAGTGAACACATACTAGTACATGATGAAATGAATAACAGTAATATTTAAGTGATGTAGCAATTTAATTAGTAAAGTTTAATTGTTTACATATGCTATATAAATATTGTTTACATAAATTTTTCTGTGTAATAATTGAAGTTCACTGATCTTTATTTAAAGTCTAAATTTTGAAAACATACTTCAATGTTATTAGTACAGCATTTTTTTTAAAAGAATGTATAATTATTTATTAGGAGTATGAATTAATAACAGTGTAAACATATTGTATTATTATTTTCTTATTTTTATTTTCTTTGTTTTCCTAATTTTGAACTGTAAATATTGTAAATAAATTCTTAGTTGAAGTTAATGTAAATAAATTTGTTTAATTTGTTTTAAAAGTGTGTCAAGTTCATTATTTTACACCACAGCATTTGACAACAGATAATTTGAACAAACATATTATTTGCACAGTATGAATTTATTATTATTATTTAGAAATAAACACAATATTTTCTTGATATCATTTTATAAGAATTGATTGACATTAACATATAATATTATTATGGTCATGATGTAATTATAATGCCCAATAGAAAAATATAATATTATTTATTGCCACAGATTATTAAATTATAAGATTTTGATCTTTTCCAAAATTAAAGATACCATATAAAATAAAGGATATACATATGATTATTTATTTAATGATTAATGATATAACAGAAATAGATAAGATTAAGTTATACCCTAAGATTAGTATTATATATTATTATTAGAATAAGTTAGGTGTATTTAGGTTTGATATAAAATCCCTTATCATACTTATTTACATGGGTTATCATTACTTTAAGATAATTAGAAGAACCTGAGATTATTGAATTATATTTTCTTAATAAAAGTTGAGATTTATTTTTATTATTAAAGAGAATGTACTTTATTTAAAAGCCATAAGAATGCTGTAGGTGTAGTAATAGGATAGTAAAGAGGTAATAGTATTCTTATGCCATTGAGACAGTGTCTTGGAAGGTATTGACTCAATGTAAATCTACTTATTGCTTTGTAGCTTTACTTCACAGTCTCATGATTTTGATAGATACTTAGCCTGCTACTAGCTCTAAACAAGCTTAATTATTTTATTTTTTATGATAAATGCTACAAGAGAAAATATATGAAGCTTTTATCTATGATGGTCCCCATCCCCAGACCGGTTTCAAGCTATGGCTCTCATCAGTGAGGAACTAGGACATAAGATTCAAAATATTAACTCAAGCCAAGATTTCTTAAATATTAAGAAAAAGATCCAAATCTTCAGACACCTACATGTCTTCAAATTCAGCTCTTTAACCAAAGAAACCATATGAGCCTGAACTAAATTCAGAGATCCCATGTATTACTAGGCTTAGCAATTTAATATAGCCAAAGCCCTAATAGCAAAATTATAATAGTAAAAATCAGTCATATATCACATGACCTATATAGCTTGTATTACCAATATGTAATATATAAAGAGCCTGCTACTAGCTCTAAACAAGCTTAATTATTTTGTTTTTTATGATAAATGCTACAAGAGAAAATATGTGAAGCTTGTATCTATGATGGTCCCCATCCCCAGACTGGTTTTGAGCTATGGCTCTCATCAGTGAGGAGCTAGGATGGGGACCATCATAGATAAAAGCTTCATATATTTTCTCTTGTAGCATTTATCATAAAAAATAAAATAATTAAGCTTGTTTAGAGCTAGTAGAAGGCTCTTTATATATTACATATTGGTAATACAAGCTATATAGGTCATGACTGATTTTTACTATTATAATTTTGCTATTAGGGCTTTGGCTATATTAAATTGCTAAGCCTAGTAATACATGGGATCTCTGAATTTAGTTCAGGCTCATATAGTTTCTTTGGTTAAAGAGCTGAATTTGAAGACATGTAGGTGTCTGAAGATTTAGATCTCTTTCTTAATATTTATGAATTAGATAAATTCTTGGCTTGAGTTAATATTTAGAATCTTATGTCCTAGCTCCTCACTGATGAGAGCCATAGCTCGAAACCGGTCTGGGGATGGGGACCATCATAGATAAAAGCTTCATATATTTTCTCTTGTAGCATTTATCATAAAAAATAAAATAATTAAGCTTGTTTAGAGCTAGTAGCAGGCTCTTTATATATTACATATTGGTAATACAAGCTATATAGGTCATGTGATATATGACTGATTTTTAATATATATATATATATATATATATATATATAGTGTTAACTAATTTTAATATATGTGTGTGTATTGTAACCGATTAAAAAGATGCCTAGCATTTTATAACTGTTATGAAAGGATAATGATGAAATAACCTTTACTATTGTTGTTAAAGTTAGAATTCCATTAGTAACTGACAAAAATGAGAGTACACTGTTCTTTTAATGTCCCCCACAGATTTGGGAATCAATTGAATCAGATTGGATATGATAAGAGATCGGATATGACAAGCTCATGATTCAATAATCTTGTTTAATTATACTCTAAAAATTGGGGTGTAATTTGTTGTGCAAGTATCTGTTATAGTATCATTGATATAAGTCACATTTAAAACAGATTGTAAATATACAATGGAAAATAATAACTCTAATATAACATGAATAAAATATAGCCCAGTTATTGGTCACCCTATGTAAAAGAATAAAAGTGAGCTCTGAAGTTGGACATCATGTGTCACTGAATAAAATATAAATCAAAGAAATGTAATACTAATTTTATAATACCTATGAGTAAAATTATTTATAATAGAATAAATATAATAAACTAATCTAAATGAATACCAATAAATAAATAATTATTCAGTGCTTAATAAAATCCTTTGTCTAATCACATGAAAGAAAACAGTGATGATAGTTTTATTATAGCATCATGAGTTTAAATAGCATTTTGAATAAATATAAAACAAACTTAATTATCATTTAAAATGTCATAAATATAAACCTTATTTGAAATATATTAAAGTTATTAAACCAAATAACACTATCTCAAAATAACAATATATGCTAAAGATATATTTCACTTATAATCAAATGAAAATAATAAATCATTCAACAACTGAATTCTGATATACCTAACAAATCAAACATTGCTTATAATAATATAAACTTATACTAAAATGTAATGATGTTTATCTCTAAATAAAATAATTCATGAATGATTGAGATAACATCTTTAGTATGTCTATAAGTTTACAAAATTTATAATATCTAAATAAATATACAACTCAATAATTGATTTTAAATCCTAATTTAATAAAATAATAAATAATACTAATTCATCTATGTTATACCCATATATTAATTTAGTACTACTAATAATATGATTTATAACAAGATAAAATACTTAATAATGATGCAATATCAATAAATCTATAAGATAATCTTGAGTATATGATATCCAATCATACCAACATATAAAGAAAATGGTAGATTTCTATCGCATTTTTACTTAAATACAATTAACTAATCATATCAATTTATTTTAAATTTCCTGTAACTAAATTACTAAAACTGTATATTATAACAATCAAAACATATAAAAAAAATATTAGCATTTATTATAATCAAATATGAATATTAATATTTAATATTTAATTATATTTATAATTCACATCAATATAGTTTAAATATAATGAAAGAAAATGATTCTGACTCATCACAGAACTAAATATATTACTATAGGTGAATAACATAAGGATCTTATTGACCAACCATGAACTCAATAGAGTACTTATTCAAGCAATAATAATTTAGATAAAACATGCACATATTTTATTATGACTATCATATAGAGTTTGCACTTAGTCAGATATTAACTATAGAATTCAATACAAAAATATATAACCATATTCACTTACCAATTATGGGATTTGATTTCTGGATTATGGGATATAGTTATTTAAAATACATTTTATGATAAAGTCAGTTTATCTTGATGTCCTGAAATGTTATTAATCAATGAATTCATATTGCACAAGTCAACAATAGTCAGACAAGTTTAGATGATTTAAGTTAAATTAAATTTATTAGTAAATGAATATCAATTATATAATAAATATATATATATATATATATTGAATAGATCATAATCAATTGATAAGTACACCAATAATTTAATTACATGTAAAATAAATCATCGGCTAATAGTGATTCCATACTTAAATATGTGATCACCTATCAATCTTCAATTACATAACACCAAATATGGAACATATACATCTATATAACACATATTGCAAACTTCATACTTTCCAAGACACAAAAAAGTTTAATAGATTCATCTTATATATATATATATATATATATATATATATATATATATATAAATGCAAAACCATAAAACAATACAATACTAGATTAAATCCAAAATTTTACCAAAATCCTTACGCAACCATGGTTTCATCTACTACAAATAGACCTTCTCAAGTGAAAATTAAACTAAAGAACATATATATATATATTTATATATATATATAAACAAACAAACCTTCCCATAATTTATTACAAACCCCATCTTCCCTTAATATAAAAAGTAGTCTTCATAAGATTGATAGCCTCAGAATCAAGGATTTTTATCATCAAAGTCTCCTTTATTCTTCTTTTTAACTCATTCTTTTCATAAAAAATAACTGAAGCATTGTTAAGCAATATTCTATGACCTGTATTCAATTCATGAATATATAAAGCTGAGTTAAGATACCTATTTTTAACTCTACTTATATGAACCGTAACCCTTTCATTAAGGCTAAATTTTCTCTGGCCTACATAAAATTTACCACAACTACATGGAATTTTATAAACAATACCAGGTCTATTCCTGGTATTGTTTATAAAATTTCATGTAGTTGTGGTAAATTTTTTGTAGGCCAGAGTAAATTAAGCCTTAATGAAAGGGTTAAGGTTCATATAAGTAGAGTTAAACATAGGTATCTTAACTCAGCTTTATATATTCATGAATTGAATACAGGTCATAGAATATTGTTTAACAATGCTTCGGTTATTTTTTATGAAAAGAATGAGTTAAAAAAAAAATAAAGGAGACTTTGATAATAAAACTCCTTGATTCTGAGGCTATCAATCTTATGAAGACTTCTTTTGATATTAAGGGAAGGTGGGGTTTGAAATGAATTATGGGAAGGTTTGTTTGTTTGTATATATATGTATATATATATATATATATATATATATGTTTTCTTTAGTTTGATTTTCACTTGAGAAGGTCTATTTGTAGTAGGTGAAACCATGGTTGTGTAAGGATTTTGTAAAATTTTGGATTTAATCTAGTATTGTATTGTTTTATGGTTTTGCATTTTTATTTTTGCTAGTATAGTGTTAGACAGTTTTGGTTTTATATATATGAATCTAATTATTTGTTAATAAAAAAATTAAAAGAACAAAATAAAGTGAATACTTATTACAATAAAATGACTTTTGTATACCTGGCATTTGTATTCCATCTTTGAAATAGATGTAATATCCATTTTAAAAGATAAAAATATTCTGATGGTTTACAATGTAATGGAGCAATTTTGATGATATTTTTTATAATAATTTGTCATTTCCCTGTAAAGTTCTCTCAATATGTTGCCAGTTCATGGGCAGAAAATGCTGATTCTTATCCCTCCATTTTGTTCAGTCAACAATATAGTTTAGACAAAATTTAAAAAAAAAAAATTATAGGTTCTTCCATCTAAGGAGAAACCAAGAGAGAAAATAAGTTCAAACTATTCAGACTTATTTATAAAAACTGTTCACTGACATCAGTGTAATTATAGAAATCCTTTATATTCATTCACTAAGTCATTTATGGCAGCATTTCTCTAATAGAAATTTGTATTATACAACAAAAAATATCAAATATTCTAGGATTATTATATACAACAAAAATTTACTCTCCAAAATGCTAATACTACTTATCATTCTTGCAAAAATTAAGTTAGATTTTCAATATATTACATGAAAATATATGTTTATACATATTTTTTTAACAGAATATCATATAAATAAAAAGGACACATATATTTAAAATATTAAACATTTATTTGTATTGCTTACAATTTACAATAGTGAATGCAGTAACAAAAACAAAATGTATACCAAAAGAATAAGTTTATCCAAACTTTAAGCTTTATTATTTACATATTTCTTTTCTTTTTTAAAATGAATAAAGTCAATTACAATCTTACAATATAATTAATAATAAACAATTTTATATTAATATTATTATCACCATAGCAACACAGTTCAATGCTTTATAGGTTAACAGAATCACAATCAAACCAAAAAAGAAAGATAAAATAAATTATGACTGACAACATACCATGAACTAAAATACATCCAAATTTCAGTAGGTACAACACCCCTTTTTTAACACACAAAAAATATTTTTTATAAACAAACAATGATTTATTAGTATTTTTAAATACATACAATAAACCATCTTCACTTAAACATTCACAAGCTTTTATTATTGTCTTCTTCCTGACCTTTATATATTGTTTAATAATCTAATTGATCCTTTAGATCTTTAGATCTTTCAGTAACTTCTTTAATAATATGTCTTCAAATTTATTATAGTTAACTAACATAACACTCAATACTTAAGATTTCTTGTATAGAAATTACCTAATTCATAAACTCTTCATAAATTAAAATGACATAACATTACTCTTAAAATTATTTAAAACCAAATACCATTAGCTAATATTTAATATATATATATATATATATATATATATATATATATATATATATATATATATATATATATATATATATTGTAACCATATATTTTAAGGTTACAATATATATATATTGTAACAATATATAAATATGTTGTTACATTAATTTAAAATAAAAACTTAAAAGTTTGCAAATAAAAGTAAAAAACTAGACGCTAAAATTAAAATGTTTGTTAAACGTATATACATTCGCACATATGCCAAACTTTAAAAATATTTTTTTTTAAAAAAACAAATAAATAAGTATTTGAACGTACTTTTTTATAAAAAAAAAGTACAAGATTTAAAAATAAAAACAGGTATTAATTAATTCTTGTAATCTGTAAATGGAAATGATTGTTTATAAATTGTTTGAAAAGCAAGCTAGTCGTGGGCTCTTGTATAATTAAAATGATCTGATGAAAGATAGATAAGAAAATAAAGAGAAATTAGCTTGATCAATAGAAGCACTAAGCCTTGGATTGGACCCTAACGAAAGTGATGGATTAGTGACGTTTTGTTGATTGAATCCGTGGAGATAATATAAAAAGGGAAATACAGTTTTTTTTGGAGTTCCAGCATTGTGTGTTTGAGAGATATGGTAGGACGCACATACCACACTCTCTATTTAAAAAAAAAAAATGAAAAGACTGTGATACCTTGAACCAGCTATTGCCATCTCCAGAACATTATCTTCCAATGGAGGCATCGCAGGAATTAAAAGCAGAAACCTGGACTCTTATACCATGAGCTATGAACTTTACAGATTAACAACAAAAAGTAATTAAGAACTTCCGTCATTGTTTTTTTTAAAGATTCAGCTAATTTAAATTTTAAAATGAACTTCTATCTGACTTTTTTAAGTTTAAAATCAAATTAATAATGTTTAATTTTATATGTTTTCTGATTGATAAAAATCATTTCCATTTTTTTTTCTTATTATATAAATTATTTATTGTTTAAATTTTAAATGATGAAATTTAGGTTGGGTATAGACGTTGCATAGATTCGTTAGCGGTTGATTATGTTGAAGTTTTCACATTTGATCAGAATATATAGGTCAACGATGTTAATGCGGGCATCTTACGATGAATGCCAAAGGGTCTCCTGCATTCCCTCAGCAATTGACATTATCGATTGACTTTGTATTTTGATCGGTTGTGTTTAATTTGGAATGTTTTTGACCGTGGAATCTGTTCAGCCGATCTATACTCGACATTATAAAATAAATTGTATAAAAATAATCTGTGCAAACATATTTAAATGTTAAATTTAAGTTGGGCGTGAATGGCTATATAGTTTTGTAAAGTTGTATTAAGGGAGGGTAATCTTAGGTTATTCATTTCGTAGTTGAATTGGTTCAATGGATTGGATATATTTGTGTAATTGTAGATGTAGTATGAGATCCGCTATGGGCAGGATTATATATATATGCCACCCACCTTCTGTTTGCCTATGGATGGGTTTGTAAGACGGCAAAGGACCGCAGTCCATTCCTATGGAGTTTTGTTTATTGTTCTATTCGCCAACAGATGTAACATTCCTGTTGGTGGAGAAACAATGTCTTCTCTAATTCTACTTACTGATCAGATGTACATTCCTGACAGTATAGTATTTTGTGTTGTCGTATTTTCATGCTACATTGAATACATAAATGTATCAGATGGATTGGCACCGGTTTGATTGCAAAATTTGTTACCTAAGGTTAAATCAGGGAAGAATATTTTCTTTTCAAATGCAGACCTATGTAGTCTATTCATACTCAACTCACTAAATAAATATTAAACTCATGGTTGTAATTTACTTAAATGTAAAACTAAAGATTAATGGAAAAATCTAAAATGTTGAATTTATTCCTCAAAATTTAAATGTTATTTTATATGTGCGTAAATAAATATTTTTATGTGTTAATTTCTGGCAGTGGCTTTTATTTATTTATATTTAAGATATAAATTAAGATATAGATTTTTATCTCTGTGTCTCCACTGAGCTAGTGACTTGGGCTAACGATCTGAATATTTAAATAAAGTGGAATCTTAACAGCGCGTATCTGCCTACTCTATAAATTTTTCTAGGTTTAAATGCCTAGATGGCACTCTGTAGAGCAGATATCATAGCTTGCGGTTAGATTCGATCTTCACTTGCATTTCAATCATTATAATATATATATATATAGCTACTTTGGGAATCCTGATAAATGTGGCCAAGTTACAAGTAACATTGAGAAATTTGGTATAGACCCTTTGTATTTGTTATGTTATGGGGTAGAGAAATCTTATAAAAACAATGTGTAAATTTAAAACAAATGTCTTTAGCTGCAGTCTGACAGTGTCAAATGTCAACAGAATATTTACTGCCAAATAGTAAATCAAGGGGATCATTGACAAAGAAGATTACAAATGTAAGCTTAATAAAGTAGCAGATACACTTAATATATTAGTAATAACAGTCTGTGAACCAAATGATAAGATGGGAAATAAGTAGTATGGCAGGTGTACCATTAATGCTGCTTAAAGAATGGACAGCTATTTATAAAAAAAGAAAAATGAATAGGAAGATGAAAAAAACTAATGTGGTAATAACAGATATTAATAAAAACAAAATTAATATCAAAATTTTTTTATCAATATCTGTAACAGTAAATAGCCATAATAGAAATTTTTTATTATATATAGTTATAAGAAACAGCCCAATATCAGTATGCAGTAGATTCAAACCTTTATGTATTAAAATTAGCATAATAAAAAAGATAAAGTTAGAAGCTAAAATTAAACCACTAAACATCACATGACCACTGTTTCTTATGATTGCTCATAACTGTTATTAAACACAAAAAACTTTATACAGTAGTGCCATTCAGTGCAAGCCAGAGTAATCAATGGATGCCAGAAGGCTTGTACATAAAATCCCTATCTAGTGGATGAGTAGGCACTAGATAGGGATTTATGCACAAGCTTTCTGGCATCCATTGATTACTCTGGCTTGCACTGAGTGGAATTATTGTATGGAGAGTTTTTCCTGTTTAATAAGCTAAACTTAGAAGTGTCCTCAGCTCTTTAAATCAATCTCAGCATAGTGTAAAATGAAACCAGTGAATACAGAACTAATGAGTAATACACAACAGGTCATTTATAGACCAAAGAATGACCTGTTTGCACTAAAGCCCAAAGTGGGGAAACACTAAAAAATTTTATGAATAAAGGCATTATTATCCCCATAGAAGAATCCTCATGACATACACCAATAGTTGTATTATTAAAACCAGATAGAACTATGAGGATATCCAGTGATTATCAGATTATTATTAATAAATATATTGACAAAAGTGTCTACCCTATATCCAGAATAAGAACACTATTAGCATTTTTGTAGCAAGCTACATATGTTGCAAATCCAAAATTTGAAATTGGCATTTCACCACATTCCTGTCACAGGCAGAACAGCCATGTTACTGGTAATATATATGTTTATGAAATTATTTAATATTTAACAATCTGCCATAAGAAATACCTATAGAAACATAATATCTTTCAAGCAAAAGTAGAGAATTATCTCAGAGAAGTAGAAGAGGTTATATCATACTTAAATAACATTTTAATAGTTGTTAAAAATGAAATACAATTAAAGTTGTTTATGGGAAGTGAAATACATTTGGAGCTAAATTGACTAAAGAAATATGTCTGGTCGGTGAGAAAAATCAAATTCCTGGGTCATGTCTTAACCCAGAGAAGATTGCTGCAAAAAATAGCCCTAAAAGAAAGAGTTGTTGTTGTCAGATAAAAAGCTGGTCCATTATTATGAACAGCAGTAAGTGTTAATAACAACACCCACACATCTGAGTTTGATGTTGTTATATCAAACACCTGGTATCTATGGAGGAAACTTATTGAAGTGGGTAAAAATTAGCTTTACCTTGTTAATTTAAATATAAACTTATTGCAATTAACCTACAAAACCATCTCACTGATTTTGTAAAAAATAAAGTAATATATATAACTGAGTATGGATAATCTAATTCCAAGAAGAAGAAAAAGTGCACTAGAAATGAGTTTTATAATGACTATATAAGCAAATCACAAATATGCCCACATATACAACATACTTAGCATTTTTTTTGCTCATTTGACATTTTATAATGCTCTTTTAATTTCTTTAGCAACTGTTTCTTTCTGAAATACTTCATCTTCATTATTAATTATAGCTCTCCAATGAGTTTTTTCATTATCATATATTTCTTTAAAATGTGTTTGAGATAATCCTTAAAATTTAAGCCATGTATCTCTTGCACAGAAACCATGCTTCAAGTTCACTATAAAATACCCTTTTAGAAAATCTTATATCGTTTATTTATTTTATATATTCAATCCAATAGAAGTGTGATTTATAATAATAAAATCTACATTATCACATTTAGCATATTGAACATATTGAAAGCTTTTTCAAATCTTGTCATTATATTTTTATAGTGCATGCATAAATGAATCTTTTCTAATGCTTTTACATTATATGGATAGGGAATCCAAGCTTTGCTTCTATCTACCAATTCTTGTATTTGCCATAGTTCTATTCTATTATTCATATAAGATTTGAAATAGAAGGGAATAATGAATTCATTTTTTGGCTGTAGCAATAATGTCTTTGGAATTTGAGAGTTGTGCACACTGCTGACTTGGAAAGAGTAAAGGAGATGATAGCTTTTTTACTCTTCCATGACATTTTAACACAAAGTACTATAAGTATAATGAATGCAAAGTTAAACAAAGATTAATACAAAATAAGCACAATGATATATAATTCCTATTTTTGTTCACTGAGCTGTATTATAAATAAAATTAGTTTCCATTGTCAGTCATTTTAATCCATTTTTCTATTGTGGTAGATAACTCTTAAGCTTCATTACAGCTTGCAGCTTATTTGTCTAATATCAGCATTTATAAAAATGTAGTTTTTTTCCTCATGTGTCATAGCATCAGGCAGGAAGTGAACCCACTAATCTGGGACAACTGCTTGTAAAGTGGCTGTCGCTGACCTCTTGACCACCAAAGCTTGACAAAAAAGTAGCTTTAAAAAGGGATTTTCAAAATAACAATGTTGTAACTAAATTACATTATATACTTATCTCCTTAATTAGATTATCTGTTTATCAGAATTTAATTATATTTTATAAAATAATGCCATATTCCTTCAAATTTTTCACCTTATATACATGAGATATATATAAATATTGCTTAATATCAGCACTATCCACCAAAAAAGTAAAAAAAATCTTTCTGGGTTAATAAAAATTTAAAACATGTGCAAAATTAGTTGTATTAAAAAAAAAAAAATTTGTAATACATGAAAATTCTCAATCATGTTAAAATCCAGTTCTCTCTATCTTAATAGTTTACTTATGACATCTAGATCACTTTTTGCTTTGTCTGGTGGTCTTCTGTTTTGCTATATTAGCCTAGTGTCATTTTAAATCCACTTTTTTAATCTGAGATCATTTTAAGAATGCCTTGATAATTTCCTGTTTAAGTTATGTCTTTACCTGCCTGGATATAACTATAAATAAATGACGGCACCAAAATTAAAGAAAGTGAGAGCATATGAGAGAGAATTAAATTTACAGAAATCATTTAAGAGCAATTTACATATTTAAAAAAAGGGTAAAGTTAAATAACACATTAGAAGAAATTTTGATAGATGAATTAGGCTAAATTTAGTTTGAGGTGATGGCTTGAAAAGTCACCTTGCAATTTTACGAGTCCCATTTAGTAGTGCATGTGCACGGCAATTGAAATGCAAGTTCCCTTGTGACAGCAAGCTTCTATTAGATACTAAAGTTCTTAGGTCAGGCTTTTACTTCACTCTTGGGCAACAGAATAGTACAGCCGTGGAAGATGATGACCCAACAGGGCCAAGAAGGGTGGTGGATTTATTACTACATCATTTTCAGTTTCACAGCGATGTTAACAATCAGTTCTCACTAGAGTAGCTAATCTCCATCTTGATTAAAAATTCAGACATTTTATACTCTGCCCAGGTGTTTTGGAATGCTTTTAATCACTTAGTTTTAGCTTTACAATCTAATCTCTGAACTTAAAATTTTTACTTTTTCTTTATCGATTGTATTTGAAGATTTACAGATTAGAAATAGATTTGACAAAATGTTTATAAAAGAAAATCTTTAATCTTAATCCCCATTTTTAAGAAAAAACTTTAATTAAAATACCGTCCCCAGATAAAACAATAGTGTTTCCAACCCTTTAATTATTTTTAGACAATCAACTGTAGCATCTTCCATATAGGTTTTTATAAAACATACATTTTAATAGAAAAAAATACTTTAAAAGGAAAAAGTTTAAAAATGACGTATAATAAAATATTTCCACAAAATCAATATTTTGTTAGTATTTTGCTCTATATATATATATATATATATATATATATATATATATATTGAAACAGTAAGGTCTGCTTTGCAGATCATTGTTTCACCTTTTCTCACCTATTTACTACCCTCATACCTTAGTTTGAACCCCAATCTACCGTAGTGTGTCTGCATTACGCTTATATACTGAAAATCCCACCTAATTTTAAACCACGAGTACAATGCTCATTTTATATATAAATATAATTCATGCCCAAATAAATAAAATATTATAGATTATGTACATGTTCACATAATTTAGATTTATTTAAAAGTAGGTTATATAGGTCATAATTGCACACACACTATGATATGCATTTTAAAACATATCAAAATTATAAATTGTTAATTAAAGTTATTCTGTTTGAATCTATTTACAAATATATTACAGTCATAATATATATTTTTGATTTAAAATAAAATTCATATTCATTTAGTAAATAGATTCAAATATTGCAATTTAAAAGTAAAATAATTTATTAAAAGTCATTCCAAATATTTCTGTTAAAATAAATGAGGGACAATAGTTTAATTAGTTAATGTTATATAAGCTTATCTAAAAACAGCAGATGTCCACTTAAGGTTTTCTTTTAATTAGTAAAAGTAAATTTTAATTAAATCTAGTTTGTAATTCGAATGTCAAAAAGGAAATTAACAATAGAAATTAATTACAATGTTGTTAAATTCCTTTAGACATTCGGATAGATTTAATTACAGCTGATAAGTCCGATATATTTTTGTAATGCTCCAGGGCAGTTCTATTGTTAAATTCTCTTATAAAAAAAGGGTTTTTTTTTGTTCTCCATTCCGGTGTTTCTAGTGAAATGTTTCTAGTCATTTGCTGATGAATTGTTTCAAACCAAGACTTTCTAGTCATTTGCTGATGAAATGTTTCTAACTAAAATTATTCTAATAATTTGCCAACCTTGACATGATGGAGTAGAGTGGCAAGAAGGCTATTTCTCTCTGGAATGAGTGGCTGCTGCTCTAGACCATCGGAAGCTATCATGCAAGGAACCCTGGAACTGCTACTGCTGCCAAAAATATGAACTTTTCCAGATTTTGCTGCTGAATATTCAAACTTGCTGACCATAAATCTACCTGCAAATGCTTCTCCAGAGGTAACCTAAATTAACCCAAGAGCTCTTGTGATTCATAACTAACATGCTATAGCTATTTTAAATTGTTTTCTTCTATTTCACTTGACTTATTATGTACTTCTTTAATGTGTTTAAATATAATCAACAGTTTTGCTCTCTATCCTTGGGTTAATATTTTCTATTTATTAAGCTTTCTTTTATTTTATTATGATAATGTGTCAGAATCATCTTTGACCGAGTAAATTATTCCTTTTGTTGAAAGTAAGACGCCGCTATTAAGGCATATTTTAAATTTATAATAATTCCCATTTTTATTATCTTGCAAATCACTCATTCGAGGGCGATTCTAATCTTCTTTAATATATATAATGATCAAATAGTTTAAAATCTACATTTTATTGATTTTAACCTAATATGAGAGTATGTGCGAGGTCAATGATTAAATGTTTCCCCAAATGCATGATTGCGTAAATAAACCTATGCTTACTTTTCAAACCTGCAAGCATGCATTTTTCTATTTTAAATACGGTGTACTACTTTAATTACAAAGTTCATCATTGATGTCAAGAATGTGTGGACCCTTTTTAAATGAATTTCTGGGAATTTGATTGGGCATTTCTCTTAACCCAAATAAAACCCATTTAGTATATTTTTATATAAATTAATCTAGTATTGCTGGTAAATGAATTGTTTGTTGAGACCACTTTGTTTTGCTTTTCTTCAAGGATTTTACACGACCAAGTCCATTCTCTCTTCGCTTCCTGCAGTTCCCAGGCAGAGTGTGTACACAAATGTCACACCTGGGAATTAAACACAGTTGTGACCCAGTCACTAAGTTTCGGGTGTTTATGACAACACTTTCCTACAGGTTAGCGGCGAGATGCCCTCCGTAGTCATTCCAAATATTCAATATTGTTTTATTTATATATTTATTTTTAAAAAGCATCCGTGACTTAAACTTGTCACACCCTCCAACTTTAATAAATTCATTATTAGCAATACTGATCTTTCATCTGCTTTAATTAGTATTATCAAATAAATGCCTTGATCACATCCCCACTTTATTGCTGAGTAAGCTTTTGTCCGTGCCATTTTTGAAATCAATAAATATTATATAACCCGTAATATCAAATATTTTCTTAGACTGTTATAATTACTCAAAGCACCTCACCCATGTTCCCATTTCTTTAAGCACATTATTGTAATGCTATTAGCCCGAGGGATAGAATATATAATTTTGCTTTAAAATCCTTTTGTCATTTATTGGAGTGTAATGCCAACAATTATCTAATACACATCCCTGTCTCATATAAGCAGACAGTGGCGTTACATATATATTTCTATATAAATAAATTTTGAAATCATTTAAAACTAATTTTGATTTTATTTTATTGATTCCTATCACTGTCTCGGTCTATATATATATATATTCTACATTTCTTTTGTACATCCATAGACATTAATTAGCCACCCAAACTTATTTTAGTATAGTTTCTTTTGTTTCTCCCTGACCACCAGGCACCAGTAAAGAGTTATACTAGTAGTAGCATCAGATGCATTATCACATAGGTGGCACTGTGAAATTTGGACTTTAGATTCAAACTTAGTATATCTAGAAGGCAAGCCCTCCTAGAATGTTCAGTTTCATGTTTGGAGTTTGAATTCTGCAGTGTGCTAGCTAGATAAACGACTCTGACTGTTACATAGTATTTTTTTTCCAGGTCCATGGCTTGCCCAAATGTGGAGCCTCGATTATTTAAACACCCAAATCCCTGTAGATCTTAATTATTTAAACACCCACATCCCTGTAGCTTAATTTTAGCATTTTGTTGTGTATTTAATCACTCAAATCCCTTATGTTTTGATATATATAATATTTTTCAAACTCTATATTGTTTATTTGCGTATATATTTATATATTTTGTTTGACTCAGGCATTCTATTATGTATTCTATATAATCTAAACTTGTCCAAACTTGCTATAGTGCGATACGAGCCATCTGTACTTATGTGTATTTATTGTTTTACTTAAATCATGCTATGTACGCATAGCGTAAATTACTGAAATATTGTCCCAAGTGAATATTGTGACAATCTATGTATATTTCAAATCTTGTATTTTACTCTCAAAATAAAGTTTTATCGGCTCAATGCGCAAGATAGCATAATAATAATTTTGTATGGTAATGACCTAGATATAATAGGCTATCGTATGGAATTCAGAAATAATCATAAATAAAATTTTGTAATCAAAAAAATGCGATTGTTTTAACAAATGCCCGTAGTTAAGTGGAATAATTTAAAATTAATTTTGGGAAGCTAACAGTCTATGGATATTTTTAACTGGTGACATGGTGCCCAAGGGTAATTTCACTAAATGGAGTTACTTCTAAAATAAATTTTGTCACCAGGCTCAATTCTTTTGTATGTAATTTGTTTTTTTCAATGTGTATAAATTTTTCTTAGACCAAATAATGAGACATGAATTGGATCAATAATTATAATGTAAATAAATATATATGTATGCTAATCTTAAATAAGAGGGAACAAAATAATTATACCCGGATCTAGCGAATGTTTATATATATAAATAAAGTTGTTGAGTTTAAAAATATATTTTAGCAAAACAATTTGACAGGTAGCATTTAAGAAATTTTCTATATATATACGGGCAGTAAAAATATATATGGTAGCAGCAGATTTAAAAAAGAAATTTTAGCAGTAGTAAAAGGGCAGTAGTTGGGGTTTTAGTGATAAATGTAAAAGCAGCAATTAGGCCAACAGAACCGAGAGGGAGATAGCCGATTAGCCATTAATAAAATTTGAAATCAAACGTAATAGTAATCGCAGAGAGTCAAATAAGGAAAATATAATAATAGTATTTTTTTAACTGTATTAGTTTTAGTAAGTTCAACGTAAAAAAGTTTTAAAGTTTTCTTTATCAGTGCTATACATTGTGTTTTAAAAGAACACAAATTTGTTCAAAAATTTTTGTTTAGGATAATATAGTTTGCAGTAAAATAAAAATAAAAGTCATCATTATCATCGATCATGATAATCATCCAAGGCCATGGAAAATACGGATAATAATGAGATCCATTTCCGGAATCTTATAGATATGTGGAAGCAAAGTGAAGAAAGAGCGAAATGATAGGAAGAAGAACAAATCCGAAGGAGAGCTGAGGAATGTAGAGTTGACCAAACTCATCCATGAATTGGCACAAGTGAGAGAGATACAGAAAGCCCTCCAACTTGCATTTGAAAAATCCTGCATGAAGAATGATAAAAAGGTCATTGAACCAAGAAAAGATGAAACAGACCTGAACTCATTAGGGTCATTGACAGATGAATCCCTGAACCAGAAAATAGAGACAAATGATTCCGCAAAGAAGACTGATACACCAGGCCTGGGACCTCGAACTCAGCCAACCAAGCTCAACATTAAAATATTTCATGAAGTTAAAAAATGTCCCAAACTTTATTTGGAAAGAGTACTTCCAGCAAATGATATCCGAGACTTAGGACATCAAACCCAGCTAACCAAGCTTATCAATATTAAAATGGACTTATTCCCAGGATATAATGATATATGAGACCTAGGGCCTCAAACCCAGCTAACCAAGCTTCTTCACATAAAAACTTTTCATGAGGTAAAACAATGTCCCCAACTGTATTTAGACAGGTTATTTCCAGCCAATGATGCATGGGACCTAGGGATTCAAACCCAGCTAACCATGCTTACCACCAATGCCAAAGTACTTAAAGAAAACCAGGAAAATATCCCACCTGATATAGCAAGAATATATCGAATAAAGGAAATAGTGAAAACAATGATGGCACTGGATTTCAGCCCATGGGTTAAGGAGCCACTAGATAAGGCAAATAATTGCAACAACCTAAAGCTACAGTTAACGACCAGCATTTTAAAACCCCTTGTATATCAACCACCAGACAATATAAAGAGGCCTAATAATCTGAGACTGCAATTATTAAAATATAAGGCAGTTATCACCCACCAGACCCAGGATTATAGTAGGTTTTTAAAAAAAAACAGAACAAAAAAAAGGGAATGGACACATCACAGGATAAATGAGAAAGGAGATCGGATGTCAAACAATGTTAAACTTTTAAAATGTTAAATAAAAATTGTTGAATGGGGGATATAATAGAAAATGTTCGCTAGATGGTAGATTTCTTAATATGATCTGGGTATATAATTCAGTTTCATTTCTTCATTATATTTATATACTGTATGTTATGGGTTACCATGTAAATTTTTTTATGCAGGCTTCATAGGTGGACACCTGTTGTAAGATCTTTTTTTTACAATTTTTTTTTGTTCCGTCACTAAGGGAATGTGAAACAGTAAGGTCTGATTCTCAGATCTTCGTTTCACCTTTTGTCACCTATTTACTACCCTCATACCTTAGTTTGAACCCCAATCTATCGTAGTGTGTCTGCAATATGCTTATATACCAAAAATCCCACCTAATTTTAAACCACGAGTACAATGCTCATATTATATATAAGTATAATTCATGCCCAAATAAATAAAATATTATAGATTATGTATATGTTCACATAATTTAGATTTATTTAAAAGTAGGTTATATAGGTCATAATTGTGCACACACTATGATATGCATTTTAAAACATATCAAAATTATAAATTGTTAATTAAAGTTATTCTGTTTGAATCTATTTACAAATATATTACAGTTGTAATATATATTTTTGATTTAAAATAAAATTCATATTCATTTAGTAAATAGATTCAAATATTGCAATTTAAAAGTAAAATAATTTATTAAAAGTCATTCCAAATATTTCTGTTAAAATAAATGAGGGACAATAGTTTAATTAGTTAATGTTATATAAGCTTATCTAAAAACAGCAGATGTCCACTTAAGGTTTTCTTTTAATTAGTAAAAGTAAATTTTAATTAAATCTACTTTGTAATTTGAATGTCGACAAGGAAATTAACAATAGAAATTAATTACAATTTTGTTAAATTCCTTTAGACATTCGGATAGATTTAATTACAGCTGATAAGTCCGATATATTTTTGTAATGCTCCAGGGCAGTTCTATTGTTAAATTCTACTATAAAAGGAAGGGTTTTCTTTTGTTCTCCATTCTGGTGTTTCTAGTGAAATGTTTCTAGTCATTTGCTGATGAATTGTTTCAAACCAAGACATTCTAGTCATTTGCTGATGAAATGTTTCTAACCAAAATTATTCTAATAATTTGCCAACCTTGACATGATGGAGTAGAGTGGCAAGAAGGCTATTTCTCTCTGGAATGACTGGCTGCTGCTCTAGACCATCGGAAGCTATCACGTAAGGAACCCCGGAACTGCTACTGCTGCCAAAAATATGAACATTTCCAGATTTTGCTGCTGAATTATCAAACTTGCCGACCATCAATCTACCTGCAAATGCTTCTCCAGAGGTAACCTAGATTAACCCAAGAGCTCTTGTGATTCATAACTAACATGCTATAGCTATTTTAAATTGTTTTCTTCTATTTCACTTGACTTATTATGTACTTCTTTAACGGGTTTAAATATAATCAACAGTTTTGCTCTCTACAAAAAAAATACATGAGTATTCAAAAACGAAATTAGTGAAACACCTCAAAAGATGGCTGTCCAAGCAAAATTTAAAATTAACAACAAATACAGTGGCTTTCTGGATTCCTTTACATGAAAACTTTTATATCCATGCACTGAAAGGTTAAATGTCATAACTGCAATTATATATGCTATTTTGTTTACTCGTTTTTTTTTTACAATATAATTTTTTTTGTATAATCGTCAATATTTATTCATAAATAAGTATATATATATAATTAAAAATTAGTTTTGGAATAGATATCTATATCTATAACATATTGATCTATTTTTTTGTTTGTGATATTTTATGATGATCTTTTATAACCTCTGTTACAGTAAACACATCATCAATTTAATGAATAATATTTCTATAATATAATTTAATTACACTACAGAAATATTATTATTTGTTGGAGAATGTTTTGGCCAATGAGGGAGTAATAAAAATTATTAATACATCTTTAACTTCTTGTCTTATTATATTTTCTTCTTTCTATAAACTGGAATCCTAAAAAGATATTGAAAATTAGATGACATAAATATATCTAAAAACTGCAATAATTTTCAAATTGATCTATCACCTGCATATTTTAAATTGTTTTGAGCTGGTTGTTTTTATTTAAATATAAATACATATTAGTAATACCAAGACTTCAGACCACTCAAAGAAGTATGGAGAGATGCATGTTGGGAGTAACAAGAAAAGATCGAAAATGCAATATATGGGTAAGAGAACATACAGGGTGTTACTGATCTCATTAAAAAAATTAAAAGACAAGTGTAGTTGGGCTGGACATATTGCTAGAAGAGATGATAATAGATGGACAATTGAAATCTTAAACTGGATTTCCAGAGATTGTAAAAGACCCAGAAAAAGACCACATGTGAGATGAATGGATGAAATAAAAAAGTGTGCAGGGATGATGTGGAGAAAAAAAGCTAAAGATCAGAAAAGGTGGATTGAACCTGAAAAGACCTTCATCCTGCAGTGGATTGATAATGGTTGATGATGATGACATATTAAAATAATTCTATTATTAAAATCCTTTCTTTTAATTATGGACTTTGACTAGATTGCGTGGTTTCCATTTTTAAAATCATTTAAAAATAATTAGTGAAACAGAAATAATTTTATGGATTTGAAATCAAATCTCTGAATATAAAATCAAATGAAAGTTACTCAAATCACTTAGATTTTTTTTTTAAGTGTCATAGCATCGGCCGGGGTGCGAACCCACAACCCGGGCAACTGCCTGCAAGTGCAAGGCAGTCGCGCTGACCTCTCAACCATCAATGCAAGACAGTTACTATTGTTAATTTTGCAAATAAATTTTCAGGTTATGTTTTTGATCTTATTAGAAAAAATAAATAAATTATGCTTTTAAAAAAATGTTAATGAAATTTATATCAAAAAATACCATAATAATTATTGACAGTAATAAATTAAAATAAGTTAACAATTATAAATATTTCAATGAAATTAATAATAAAGATAAAAAATATAGTAGTTAATGTTAATAACAAAATTACATTTGGATATAATACTTTTAATGGAAATAACTTGATATAAAAGTTATACAGATATGACTAAGGGCATAAAAAATAATAAAATATAATAATTGGACACTCAAATGTTATTATCCTCAGGCTACTAATGGCTCTACAGTTGGCAGATAGGTGGGTGTTTTTTAGTTATAAAGGCCAATTGTGTGTAATTACTAAAGGATACTTAACTAACATCCCAGCTAATATTGATTCATCAAAAACTATATATTGTTTCAGATACAAACAATCTTCTCTGTCTATTGTTTTTACTTCTGTCACTAAATTAATGAAGATGTTGGTTGTCATGAACTTCTCATGCCATCAGTTATCACTTTATACAATCTGTAATCATGGAAATATGCATTTGAATGCAACATTATATAACAACATGCATAGCATATCAGATTTTAATTTCTTTTTTATCCCAAGCCATCAAGATTAAAAAAAAACAATAACAGAAATAGGTGTGGCAGTCTTACAATCCTTAGGTCTGATCATTGCTTGAAGCTGTACAATTACTAATGAGTTAAATTTGAACTGCATTGCAATAAGACTAGACTTTTGGCTGGCAAGTATTGTAGAGGCCCATAATGTGACATGAATCAGTAATAGATAATTTCCTAGAAAGTTGTTTTATGGTAATCATGAACATGGTTTCTATGAGAAAGATAGGCTTCATTTTTTTTACAAGAATTAATGCAAAGACTTTTAAAAAAGTGCAATATCAATTTTTTTCTATTGATAAACTATATCAGAGAATAGAATCCATCACAGAATTACAATTAGACCTAAAAGTTGTTTTTCTTAAGAGATTAAAAGACTAACAATATAAAATATCAAGTAAACAATAAATATAGTCTACCATGTTTAATACATGAATATTTTATGTTTTACAGACTGGTTGTATAATCATTGCAAATCTCATTTTTAAACTAGTTTCTTTTCTTCTCACCTTACTTATTTCGAAGTTAGAATTATTTTAGTAGTCATAATAGTTGTAGTAGTAGTAATAATAATATTTACCAAAGCTGTAACCTCAAGAATGTGCATGTAAAAATGCAATAGTAGGGACCCCTACAGGTCTTAACTACAATATTACATTTTGGAAAAAAAGAGGGGAACCTTCTTTACTTCAACCTACTTTCTATATAAATAGGTGAAGCTAAAGCGGTTAGATCTGAGAGCATGAAACTATTCAATACTTCATTGATTAAGTCCACATTTCTTATTATACATTAATACTTGTGAAATCATATGATCACATTTTTTATACTAGCACATTAATTGTTGATAAACAGTGCAAAACACTCCATACAGTATTGCCATCTGTGCTAAACAGAGTAATCAATGGATTACTTTTGATCTTAGATTGAAAATATTTTTTGTGTTTTCAATTTCATTCTCATAGTTTTGTAGTTAAGTAGAGATAAAAGGTGTTTGCTAGAGGGTTGCATTAGATCTTAAGATCTAGATGCAGTGCTCTCAGATCCAAAGCTCCTCACTGACGAAGGCCACAAGCCAGAAACTAGTTTGGGGATATTGGATGAGAAGGCATTAGATAGAGATTTTATGCACAAGTTTTCTGGCATCCATTGATTACTCTGTTTAGCACAGGTGGCAATACTGTATGGAGAGTTTTGCTCTGTTTACTTGTGAAATCTTTTTATTTACAATGAGTCAATGGAAAGATCTTATAGTTAGAAATTTATTATGATAATTTAAAGTTGTAATTATAAATTTATTTAAATGCACATTGATTATGTAAGTAATATTTACCAAGGCTGTAACCTCAAGAATGTGTGCATAAAAAGGTGATAGTAGGGACCTCTACAGTAGTAATAGTAATGATAATAGTAGTAATCATTGTAGTAGTAATAATAGAAGTAGTACTAATAGTAGTACAAATAATACTAATAGTAATATAAAGTATTAGTAGATGGACAACTGGATAAAAAATCCTTGACAGTAATTATAAATCATGTAAATAAATATGGAACTCTATATGTAGGGTATTATTTGGAGCAGAAAACAAGAATGAGAATATGAGCAATTAATCATTTAAAATGAAGTTGGATTGTAGATGATGACAAGAGATAGGCAACTGGTTTTAAATTGTGTCAGAAATTATAAAAATTTGGAAAAGGCCATAGGGGAGACCATTTTACAAAATAAAAATGTCATATTGAGAAATATCAAAAAGCTATTGATCAGAAAAATTAAATTAAACTTAAATAGATTCTTCTCTTGTAGTGAATTGATAAAAGTTAATAAAATATGGTAATTAAAGTTGGTAATAAAATTCAATTTGGATATAATGCTTTTGATGGAAATAACTTGATGTCTCAAATTTTGTATGGAGAAATGTTTGTTCTTTAAATGATATTGGTAAAGCAATAGTAATCTTTAATAATGCTATGATAAATATCACATTTTTATTTTTGTAATTAGTTTTATGGACAAAAGTGGTTTATTTCCTGTGGTGAAAATTGTAATAATAAATTTCATATGGGTTGTACTGGACTAAAGAAGAACAACATTTCTTTTCTTTTTTTTTAATTGATCATGTATCTTAAGTAAATGTGTTGTCATATTTTATAAGAAAAGCTTAATGGAGGCCATCTTTACCAAAATTTAAATATGAAAGAAAAACATTGTGTTGAGTGTAAAAAAATAATTAATTATAATCAATTAGTTGCTACTTGCAATGAATTATTCAAAAATATTTTTTACATTGAATGCTTTGAACTTGAAAAATTGATTTACAGATGTTGGTTTAAAGTAATTATTTTACTTGATATACGAATAATTTTTCAAAATTAAAAATGGAGAATACTTTATTTAACTTTGATACTATTTATAAAAACTCTTGGAAAATAGTAATTGTCAAAATGGTTGTGATAAAATGTTTCCTGTCTTAAATAATTTAATTTAAAATTTGACCAGATGACCAAGAAAGTAAAAGGATTGACTCAAAAAATATATTATTAAAATATATTATTTATGAAGAAAATTATAAATACTTTTCAGTTATGGAATAAATAAAGTAGCACCTTTTTTTTTTTCATATGTCAAATATGTTGACTGGGAAGCAAACCCAGGCCAGCTACTTGGAAGGCAGCTATTCTAACCACTAAACCACCAATGCTTAACTTGTTCTTTTGTGCAAACAAAATAAGATAATTTGTCAAGTACTTTGCAGGCTAATTCAAAATGAATGACATTAATCATTCCATTTTTTTGAATCGAATTAGTGACATAAATTAGTCTTTATATCTCTGCCATTTGTTGATATAATGATTGATAAAAATAAATATATCATTGAAGGTTTTATTCCAGGAAATAATATTAAATGATAACATAAATAAAGATTTTATTATATTTTAAATGATCAAATTTCAGTGTGAATATTTGTTCATAATGTCACCTTCGTCATATAAAATAAAAAATAATCAATTTAAAATAAAAATTAAAGCAGACATCTCACTGTAAATAAAAAAGCATAAAGAAAAAAGAGATATAGTTGATCCAAATTCATATCAGTTATGGTCACAGAAACAGCAGCTTTGACAGGGTTTAAGTTAAAAAATGGTAGGTTAACATTGAATATAAAAGAAGTATTTGGACAGAAATTGTAAGTTGAGAATGATAATGTTAGTATAGGATATAAAAGATTTTCAGAAATAAAAATAATAGTAATACAAAGTAAGACATATTCAGATCATTTATATAAGACATTGACAGCAGAAAAGTTAACTGATGATATTAAAATGGGATGGAAAAATAGTAAATCTTTAGGTAACTTGATGTGTAATTCAAAAAAAATGGTAGGATTGGTTTAAAAATTAGTTGTGATCTTATGATGTATCTAGGTCAGACAGGAAAGACTGCCATAGAAAGAGATAAAGAGCATGATAGTGCAATTACCAGAATTAATATAAGATCAGAATTGTATATACATTTTTTGGATACTAGATATAGAATGAATTGTGAAAAAAATATATTCAGATAATAAAGTATATTATAAATTACAAAGAAAGAATGTTATGAAAATTTGTAATTCAAGAAAATTTAAACAAATGTGTAAACATGGATAAAGGTCCAGCATAATTAGGAGAAACTGTACATTTTTAGATAATTAAAAACTTTAGAGTTATAATTTTAAAATAAAAAAGAAGGATTAGTATTATTTAGATTATTTTGTATATATGTATTATGGGGGTGTAATAAATTTAAGCACGTTTATGTACATATATGTATTTTATTAATTATATTATTGTAATTATAAATTTTATTAAACGCCCATTATTATATTAAGTAATAATTTACTAAGGCTGTAACCTTAGAAATACCTTCGTATTTTTCAGACGCTTATTTCTAAGGTTACAGTCTTAGTAAATTATTAATTATATTATTGTAATGTAATGTAAATAATGTCCGTTGGGTGGAGTTGCTGTGTAGTAGCTGATCATGTGATTGTGTTAAATGAAACATCTTGAAAAGATTCCATTAAAGAATAAAAGCTAGATTAACATATTAAATAATAATTTTATTTATAGTGAGTTGTCCGTTTCAGGTTTGTTTTAGATTGATTTTTTTTTTAAATTTTAGATATTATTATAAACAATAAAATTAAACAGAATATTAAAGACCAAAATCTGTTTCTCTTTTGGAGACAAATAAGCAAAATGTGTATATGAATAAACAAAATGTTGGAACTTCAAATAAAGATAATAAAGATAAAAATATAACAAACTTGAAGATTAATTATAGTGTTAATATGGACTTTAAAAATACTGAAATTTGTGAAAATAATAATACTGACTTTATTTTAATTGATTATTCAAAACAGAATAAAAGTAATGGGTTATTACATATTAAAATATATAAGACTAAAAATATAGTAATAGGGACTGATTCCTGTGATAATTTTAAAGCTATTAAACCAAAAAATAAATATAAAAGAATTTATTTAAAATCCATGTGAATACTTCAGCAAGTGATATTGTAACTTAAGTAAATGACAAAATTAATGACAATTGTTTGCTATAAATTAAAAACTAAAAGCAAAAATTATTCATCATTTTATATATTTATTAAGCAACATTGTGTTAAAGATTTATTGAACAATGAGTTCTGGTCTGAATGTGCTTCATTATATCCATTCTCGGGACTATTTTAGAGCAACATATACTTAACTGTATCAGAAAATATTGATCAAACAAGAACTTTGGAGAGCCTTTTGATAATGAAAGGTTGTAAAAATTGCATTTATCAGAATATCAGAGGACTTCATGATAACTTTAATTATCTTTATCATGCATATTTAATTATGTTAAGAGAAACATGGTTAAATAATTCTTATTCGGGAAGTCAATGTATTGATAGTAGATATCAGGTTTTCAGAAAAATTACTCACTTGAACCTGGATCAAGGAATGGAAGTGTCCTCATAACATTAAAAAAAGAAGTGTTTTGTAATGAGATGACTATTGAGATTGATATTATCAACTCTGTTTGGTTTGAAGTTTTGCTCCTACACAAAAATAAATTATTAATTGGTAATTTATATATTCCTCCAAATATTGTACTAAGCTGCATTTAGCATTGAAGACTTTGGAGAGTAAGTTAATATTTTATAAAAATTAAATATTATTAGTGGAGGGTTTTAATGTTGCATTTATGTTTTCAGCAAATGGGAATGGTTATTCAGATTATTATTTTCAAAAATCATAGAGTTTTAGAATTTTTTAGCATAATTGGTACTTGATTTAGCCTTGACTACTTTTGGTTATTTGGATTGTAAAAGAGATCACCATTAGTCATTAAGAATTTGTGTTATCCATGCTTAGAGTTTTTATAGATATACATTTTGTTAAAACAGCTAATGTTAGATAAACATATAGAAATTATAAAAAAGAGTGATTATTTTGAATCCTTATTATGATGTCTCAAAATTTATATAGAGATTTGTTTTTTTCCTAATGATATTGATAAAGTAGTACAAAACTTTAATGATGCTGTGATAAATATCATAGATAAATGGACACATTTGTCTCAAGCTAAAAGTAGCATGAATAAATATTCTATTTGGTTTTCTAATAAACTTATACATATTATAATAATATAAAACAATCACTGTTTTATTAGAACAATTTTGTTAATTCTAGGAAATTGTTTCGATGTGAAAAAATACATATTGATAATATGCAGAAAAATATTAAATATGGTCCAAAGCATTTTTGGTCATAAGTTAAAGATTTTATTAACACTAAATTTAAATCAATGAATAATATGTCAAGTAATTATTTAAATGCAGAAGGTTTTAAATAATAATTCTCTTGTAATCAAATTAACAATTATGCAACTCTATATGTTGAAACTAAAACTTTTTCTTTTGCTAGTCATAGTAGGTTTACAGATATTTTCCCCATCACTAGTATATTAAATGATGAAGTAATTCATGCTATTAAAGATATAAAGAGTGATAAATCTATTTTTATTGGTGATATTTTTATGTTCATTATTAAAGATTGTGCAGGGTTTGTTGTTCCTGTTTTAAGTCATAATTTCACATTACAAAAATCTGTTATTTGTGATATGTATAAATTATTTACAGTTGTTCCAATTTGGAAAAAGGAGTGTAAAAATAATCCAAAAACCTATAGGCGAATGTCATTGTTAAGCAGTATTTTAAATATTTTTGAAAGATGGGTATGTATATAATTCTCTTTTATTTCAAGTTATAAGATGTGTGCCCAATTTTTAGCATGAATTTATTCCAAACCAGTCAGTAGAGACAAATCTGATAAAAATGTATGATTATATGTATAATACCATAAATGAACAAAGTTGTTTGGATGTAATATATTTAAATCTTAGTGAGACTTTTGATATGGAAAATCATAGCATTTTATTGTCTAAATTAGATTGGGTTTTTTCTCATCTTTTATTATGATTTAAATCCTATTTAACTGATCATCCAAATTATGTTTATTACAAATTCAAATAATCTGAGATTTATTACTATAAAGAGGAGTCCTCAAGGGAGCATTCGTGGACCAATTTTATTTTGATTACATACTTATGATATATGTAAAAGCATTCCCAATTGTAATATTTTACATTTTGCTGATGATACAAAATTATTTCTTAAAATTAATAATTTATCTGACTAGATAAAGTTACAGATTTCTAGAAATAACTTTGTGATTTAGTGTAAAAAAATTAGATGATTGTTAATACTCACATGATCACTATTTCTTATGCTTGCCTACAACTGTTATTAAAACAGGCAAAACTCTCTATATGTATTGCTACTCAGTGCAAGTGAGAATAATCAGTGGATGCCAGAAGTCTTATGCATAAAATTCCCATCTAGTGCCTATTCATCCAATATCCCCAGACTAGTATCTGGCTTGTGTCCTTCATCAGTGAGCAGCCTTGGATCTGAGAACACTGCACCTGGGTCTTAGGATCTAATGCAACTCTCCAGCAGCCACCTTTTATCTCTATTTAACTACAAAACTATGAGCCTTAAATTGAAAACACTATATTTTCAATTCAAGCTCATTAGCTTATATAGTCATATAGGTTTGAACTTAGTTCAGTAGCCATACATTTAGGTGTCTTTGTTTTTTTGTGGCTATGGTTATTAAAGAACCAAAGACACCAAAATGTATGGGTACTGAAATGAGTTCAGACCTATATGACTATATAAGCTAATGAGCTTGAATTAAAAATATTATAGTGTACACAATTATAGACTCATAGTTTTGTAGTTAAGTAGAGATAAAAGGTGGCTACTGGAGGGTGCATTAAATCCTAAGATCTAGGTGCAGTATTCTCCGATTCAAGGCTTCTCACTGATGAAGGCCACAAGCCAGAAATTAGTCTGAGGATATTGGATGAATAGGCACTAGATGGGAATTTTACACACAAGCTTTCTGACATGCATTGATTATTCTGGCTTGCACTGAGTGGCAATATGTATAGAGAATTTTGCCTGTTTTAATTATGTAATAAATCATTACTCTTTTTTCATTATTCTGTTAACAATATTGTTATTCATAGATATATATAAGATAAAGGAGATACATATGATTTTAATAATAATGAAATTTTTTGATGCTCATTAATATTATTTTTAAATGTAAGAGAATTACTCAGATTATAGGAAGATCAAATAAAGTTTAACATAAACAACCATGCATTTATTATTTTATGTAATACTTGTTATTATAAATAATTATTGTGTTGTTGTTTGGAATTATTACACAGAATGTTATGGGGAATGACTGGAGAATATAATGAAAAGGTACTTTAAGCATGTAGGTTTATAATTAATTTTCTACTTTTTCGTTTTCCTATATATTGATTTCTACTTTAACATATCATACCATTTACACACGTTTAAAATTATGTATTAATAAAAATAAGAAAAGATTAGAAGTTTATTTATAATATAAGTAAATTGACAGTAATAAGTATTAAATAGTAGACTAAATGTTAAAGTTTATAATTATAATAAATAATATTTTTAAAAAATAAAATAAAGTGATATAAAATAAATATTGATACAATTATTTTAAAAATAAAGTAATAAAATAGGAAATGATTATTACTGACTGCCCCAATGACATTTTTTCACTTATATATATACTCTCGACAAACAATCCTAGTTTATACTAAACTCTTCTAAACAAAACCTATTTACAAGAGATACACTATTATATAATAATCCCTACTTTTGTACCTAGTTCGGATATGACAGTCAAACTGTACCTGTTTTGTTGTGTATTTGTTATGAAGCTTATTACCAACAATTACCACAAAATTATAAATTACTAAAACATTATTAATAATGATTAAATATATTTATTTACATATTATGCATACACATAAATTAAGATTTAACTGAATAGTGATCATATTCACCATATTTTCTTTATTTATATATATAACCAAAAAGTCCTTGATTTGTTCTACCTTTTTACCCATATTGCCACTGGTAACTAATCCTACTACTATACTAGTTGTACACTTAAATGAATACTAAAGTTTATACTCATGGTTATTTTGAACCCACAATCCTATTTGGGCCTTCTCAGGTGTACATACATAATAAAATACTGGTGCAGTCAATTAACATTTTCCCTAGCTGGCTATTTTTCATCTTCAGATGCATGAGCTCTGGGGCACATCCATTGTTGCAGAAAAGTAAGATACTTTTCCCTCAGCTTTTCTCAAGGTCCTTATGACATCCATGACACAGCCATAGCAGCAGCTTATGATGAGTAGAGAAAAGCTGACAATACTCCTTTTTTCTTGCTTGATATCTTTCATAAATTCCTAACATTCCAATGTAACTGTACTTCCATTTGGCCAATGCATCTTTACAATGATGATTAAGATTGCTGTTCATATTCCTTAGTAATTAGCTTTGAATATTTATCTTTTAGTTTGCTTCCCTAAAATTATTTAGTGTTTAAATTAAAACAATAACAGTTTTCTGTTTATCTTAAATCCAAAGGGTTGTAATTAACAATTTGGTTTACTTTTCAGCAATTTTTTTAGAATGCTTTTAAACCTATAATCTCTGTCTGTTTAAGTTTCATTTATCTGCGAACCATCTTTCTTCATTGCTATTAAACTTAAACTAAAATTATCAAAAATAAAGTTTCCTTTATTTTTACAGAATCTATTTATTTTTCATTACTTTTTAAACTTAGATATCTATTTACATTTTCTTTTTTATTCCTTTTTAAAACTTAGATATGTATTTACATTTCATTATTGTTTTTCTCTGGAATAAAACTTAGCTTTATAACTTATAGCTACCCAATTATTAAAACCTATATATATATTTTGCAAAATATAGCAATATGTAACTAGAAGAATTTGAACTCAGCATTTTTTAGTCTATTTGTCCTCCATCTCAAAGATCCAATTGCACATGACCACATAGGCAAAAAAAGATATATTATACCTAATATATTTATAAACCAAGCACTAATTGTATATATGCTTGAGAGATTATGATCTGGCCCAACAGACGAGTGCTGGTTCTGTTTGAAATATGTATATAGAGGATCATGGATCTTTTCCTCATGTGTAGCAGTTGCTTAAGATGGAATGAATAGTTTAAAAAATCCTGAATTAAAATCCCTCTACTTATATTATATATTTCTATTGCTAAAAGAATCAAAAGAAAGGCTTTATTTAAAATTGTTAAGCCAGAATTATTTAAAACAAAACTACACAAATTTAAAACTGGTGAGGCATCCGCTCGTTTATTATAATACTCGAACTTAAGTTAATTTTATTAACAACATTTGTTTTCCCCATTCTTTTTAATAACAAATTAAACTTATCAATATATTTTATTATAAGCAAATTGACATCTTAGCTTAAACTGCCATACAAAATAATTTAAAATAGAAAAAAATTTCATTTATGTTAAATTTGAGTAAACCAGATAATCTTAATTGGTAAAGTTCTCTATATAAATAAATATTTCTAAAAATAAAATAAAATATTAAAATTAGTAATGATCTAATTGGAAAGATATTTAGCCGTTTTTGATCAATTTATTTTAATTAGACTTCTAAAATCTTCCAAGAAGAAAACAGGATAGAATTATGTTTTAAAGGTTTTAACGAAAAGTCTTTATCATGTTCGTGTTAATTAGAATTTGCAACGCTTGGAAAACTACAACAGATAAACATAAAAAAAAAAAAAAAAAGATCTATAAATAGTGGGAAGATTACAGTTCTATTTTTAAAAGGGGAGATTTCAGATTAAATTAGCTCTTGAATTAGATAGCATATATTTATTTCAGACATTATTTACTTATTTAGCTTATGAATATTTTTTTGATATTTAAGATGAAAAAGTTGCTCTGTGATAAAAAGTAACATCTAATGCGTAGTTTTATTTTTAGGCTGTTGATTTGTGCGAGGTCCAATAGAAAATGTTTCAACTATAATGAAAACCTGGAAATAAAAAGTATAAAACTGCAAATTAGTCAAGCAAATGAAATTGAATTAACGTTACTTTAATTTTTCATCCCATTATAATAGTACTAAAGGAGAGATTTTAATTAAGAAATTTACAAAATCTTACTTTTCTTTTTCTGTGTGTATATGGTTATGTATAAGTTTAATAACAAATATGTTCATTATTTACTGCAATGATAAAGTGCCAAATTCTGGATCTCTAGTCCATGGATTGACCCTTTTCCAGCACTGCCATTGCTCAAACTTATTATATACTCCTGAACTTTTAATCCATTTCAATATATTTTATTTATTAAGAGATGTACAGTATAATGTTGTTCTATCACTTTTTGAATCCCAATTCACTTGTGCTTCCAAAATTTACACCTTTATAGTAAAAACATGTCCACTTTTCAAATTAATTAGAGAAAATATACTTTTGATTTTTCATTTTAAGTTAAGCTTACTTGATCATAACTTTAAAAAATAAAGAACATAAGAAAATTAGTCCGAAAGTCATGAAAAACGCTGGCACTAGTAAATAAATATCAAATTAACCCCATTTATAATCTTCTAAAGACAAAAACAATTTTTAAAATGGATATTAGATAATTCACTTAAAAAACTATTTGTTTTCATTTTTGGAAGATTGTAAATGCGCCTAATTCGATCTTTATTTACATATTTTTAACATAAAATATGAAACTATTTACAAAAACAGTCATTCGGCAATCAGTTTTTAAAAATAATAATAATAATAAAATAAATAAATAAAAATAAAAAAAAAAATAATAAAAAATAAATAAAATATTAATAATTAAATATATAATATTAATTAAAAATAATATTATTATAATCTAAAATAAATTATTTACTCCTTCCTATTTTAATTATTTTTTTAAATTACCTTTATAAATTAATATTTCTATATAAATTTATTATTTTCTCTAAATCTTTACATTAAATTTTTATAATCCCTTTATTTTTATATATTATTCTTATATTATTTATTTTTATCTCTATTTATTAATTCTATTTAATATGTTTATATATCTATATATTTTTTTATTTTCTTTAAAATGAATTAATTATATAAAATTTGTAAATTTTTTATGAAATATATAAATTTTTATATATAAATTTAATTATTTTAATTTATTTATTTTTATTTTTAAATTATAATATGAATTATATGAAAAGTAAAATAAATTAAAAATAGTTAAATTTATATGTAAAAAATTTATATATATTATAAAAGAATTTATAAAATTTTGATATAAGATTAATTAAATTTAAAGAGAATAAAAAAGAAGTATATATATTTATAAAAGTATTAAATAGAATGTTAATAAATAGAGATAAAAAATAAGATAATATAAGAATAATATATAAAAATAAAAGGGGGGGTAAAAGAATGTTATTAAGATTTAGAAAAGATAATAAATTTATATAAAAGATATTAATTTATAAAGTAATTTAAAAGAAATAATTAAAGATAAAGGGAATAATTTATTTTAGATTATATAATATTATGTTTAATTGAATATTATATATTTGGAATTATTAATATTTTATTTATTTGTGTTATTATTTTTGTTTTTTATTTTTATTTATTATTTTATTATTATTATTATTTTAAGGAAATGATAATTAAATTATTGATTTATTGGAGGGAGAAATTATAGTTGATAAAAAAGTTTAAAAGAAGATTTATTTAATTTATAAATACATGTGTATGCATAAAAGTTATCATTAGAAAGCAATTTTAAAATTACAGCTATGAACTTTTGCTCATTTAAAAAGATAGTTTTCAAATTTAAATTAATCATAAATTGTTTTATATCTTCAGATCCTTATGTGTGTGTGTCTATATATATTGTAATCTCCAACATCATCAGTAAAATAAAATAATAGATTTTTTTTTCATGTATCATAGCATATGCCGACCTCTCAACCACCAATGCATAGCATAAAATAATAGATTAAACACTAATCTACGTGTAAGCACAAAAACTGGCTTGACTAGCATGAGCATGAATAAATATAAGAGAAGCCATAGTGCATTACCGACTTTACATTATCTTAAGTTCCTTATAGTCCGACATTATATAAAACATATTGATTAAACAAACTTTTAATACTTAAAGACAATAATATTAAAAGACATCTGTTTAACTTACAGTTATATTACTAAACAAAAGCAAAGTAGTTCTAAATTGAAACAAATTAAATTAGAAAGTTTAATTTTTTGGAATTTTAATTAATTAATAAGAATAAAATAAGTGACTAAGATAATGCATAGCAAATGACTTATTAATTAAGAAATAAAATTTAATAGCAAAATCAAAGCAAAACTATTAGTCAATAATTTAATTTTTCAGGGTTCCTATAATTTTAAATTTCAATACTTTTATAATTATAACTATATACACAACTTTTCACTTTTTCTTTTTAAATTATAGCTCCATGACAATAAATATATAAATTCAACATTCCTTCTTTTTTTTAAAAAAAAACTTGTTTTATGTCTTGCGTTGTTGCAGACGGTTGTGGGTTCGCGTCCCGGCCGATGCTATGACATATGAAAAAAAAAACTTGTTTTATTCCAAATTATAATTTTATTTCTCTACCATACTTTTATAATGTATATCTGGATCAGTAAGAGGAATTTTACTTCTATCCAAATCTAGAAAACAAAGATTATATGACATGAAGGGGATTACTAAAGAATATTTAACTACATTACTGGTAATAATAAACAAATCAAAAAATCTATAACAATAGGTCATGTTAAGCATTAAATATCTTTAAATATTTTAAACACAATTGTAACAATACCAGTAAGATAACTATACTATCATCTATGAATAATTTAGATTTGTCCACAATGAACCCTATGACCAAGTTAAGTGAATGATGATATCTGACAACTTATTTAAATATTATTCTTTAAAATCAAATATTTTAAATCTACTCTATCATTTTAAATAATATCTCTGTATAATATTTTACTCAATCAATATTATAATTTTATATACTCTCCACATAAGATTTTAATAAAATTGATTGATGATATGCTGAACATATAATAAAATGATAATACTGAGTGATGACAATGGTGGTAGCAACAACAATAATGTGTGGATAGTGTCAAGAAATAAGATTGCTGACAAACAATTTTTAAACAAAATTATTTACAATATTTACACATTTCAAAAATCAACAACAACAATATATATATATATATCAACAGATAGCATTCTACCAAAAACACCGTCAAGCGTATGTTTACATAAACGTCGGAGTATGCATTCACTATCTCTAACTAATTCCACTTTCAGATCATGATTTCAAGCTATTTGCTGTCTTTCACTGATGATAGCAAATAGCTTGAAATCATGATCTTAAAGTGAAATTAAAGTTAGAGATAGTGAATGCATGCTCTGACGTTTATGTAAACATACGCTTGACGGTGTTTTTGGTAGAACGCCATCTGTTGACATAAATACAAGCATTAGCAAGTTTTTAGCTTATTTTTTGTTTTTCATAAATGTACCTTTGAGGTCTTTCTAGCAATGATATATATTGCAGAGGCTTCTACTATGTAGTGATGCTGAACTAAGATCAGACCCGTATAGCTATCTGGCTTGCTATGCTGAGTTTGAAGACATTATGTGTCTAAAAGATTCATGCTTGCAAGCTGCATAGAAACTGTTTCATAAACGCTCAGAGTTTGTGTTTAGATCTAGTTTCTAAAACTCCTGTCTTTCACTGATGATAGCAAATAGCTTGAAATCATGATCTGAAAGTGGAATTAAAGTTAGAGATAGTGAATGCATGCTCTGACGTTTATGTAAACATATGCTTGACGGTGTTTTTGGTAGAACGCCATCTGTTGACATAAATACAAGCGTTAGCAAGTTTTTAACTTGTTTTTTGTTTTTCATATATATATATCCTTGATCAAATTTATAAATGGAAAATATATAAAACAAGATTTTATTAGCACAACTACAACACTAAAAGAGACAGATCTCCTTGGATCTAATTAAAATTTATAATACATTATCACCTTTTTTATTGAATTATTTCTTACACCCATTCTTTAAATTAAATGTTATAGATTATTACATGTTTACTATATTTTATTTTCACACATAGGTTTACCAAAGTTATTTATTAAAATTAAATATGTGGAATAATCCTAAAATTCATATCTGATGAATGTCTACGTGTCAATACTTAATACTCACCAATGTAATGTAACAAATTCCCTTAAAGCATTAATAGTGGTATTTACTGTAATATGTTAAGAAGATTGTATGGCTTCCTATTTTATTTATCCAAAATGTTGGACTGTTAATATTATTCTAAGAAATCAATATTAGTTTACCTCTACACATATATGCAATCAAAGCTTAGCTTATATTAAGATGGCCAATCTTCATACTTTAATGCACAGGCTTCAAACCACTCCACCCCACAACTCATCAGCCATCCATTTCATTAAAAATCTGATGATGGAATGCTCAAAGTCCACCATAATTCCAAGCTTCTCATCCTATTCTTGTTGACTTGTGTCCTATCCTTGTTGATCACAAGTCACTCTGACCCCCCCCCCATATACAGACATAATACATTTACACCCCATATACAGACATAATACATTTACATACATAAACAAGGGATGGGCAGAACTTAAAGCGCAATATTTTGAAATATGAAATTTTTTCTGCATGACAGGCTTTTTCATATTTGCACTTCTATATTTAATATATAGAGGGTTTGAACTCAGACTTTCACATGACCCACAACCATTCATGCTATCTCATACCACTGATACACTTAATCAATCATATGTCAAAAAGATAAATAATCATCAACATACATAATCATGGGAAAGCAGCACACATCACTTGGTTCAGATTATCATCTACCCACATACATACAATCAAATCTCAGCTTATATTAAGATAGCCAATATTCATACTTTAATGAACAGGCTTCAAACCAGTATATATCATAACTGTTCAGCTATCACAACTCTTTAGCTGTCCATTTCATTCAAAATCTGATGATGAAATGCTCAAAGCCCACCTTAGTGTCAACATTCTTATCCTACCCATGTTGACCACAAGTCACTCTGACCTCTCATGTAAAGGACATAATCCATTTACATACATAGATATGAGGGATGGTCAGACCATAAAGCACTATATTTTGGAAAAAAATATTTTTTTTTACAGAAGCTTTTTCATATATGGACTTCTATATGCTATGACTCTCAACTATCTATGCTATTTCATACCACTGATACACTTCATCACACACATGTCAAAAAGATAAATAATCACCAATATACATATTTCATGCTGAATCAGCACTTGGCCCAGGTTATCATCTTTACATATATATGCAATTAAAGCTCAGCTTATATTAAGATAGCCAATCTTCATACTTTAATGAACAGGCTTCAAAACATTCCACATTACAACTCTTCAGCTGCCCATTTTATTGAAAATCTGATGATGGAATACTCAAAGCCAACCTTAGTGCCAACCTTCTCATCCTACCCATGTGAACACAAATCACCCTAATCTCTCATATACAGGTCGTAATCCATTTATTTAAATATATAAAAGTTGGGCAGACTTAAAGCACTATGTTTTAAGTATATATATTTTTTACAGTACAGGTATTTTCATACCTGCCCTTATAGCGGGTTTGAATTCAAACTTTCACATGACCATCGACCATCCATGCTATCTCATACTGCTCATACTCTTAATTACACACATGGCAAAAAGAAAAATAATCACCAATATATGTATTTCATGCTAAACTTGCACTTGTCAGTTGGTGGAGATTGTCATCTCCACACACACACACACACATATATATATATTTATATACTAAAACAAAATAAATGTCCGCTAATATTAATAATACAATAACGAAACTTAAATATATTCCAAACAATGGTAAACAATTTATAATATAATATAAATAAAAACTCCTAAAGAAATATTTTTGATTATATTCATAATCATTATCAACTCAACTTTCAAAATGGAATCATCTATAACCAACTGGAAACACATGTTGATTTAAATATCTCACAATTCATTAATCCTAACATTTGCTGAATGTTAGTATTAATGAATTGTGGGATATTTAAATAGACATGTGTTTCCGGTTGGTAATAGATGATTCCATTTTCAAAGTTGAGTTGATAATGATTATGAATATAATCAAAAATATTTCTTTATGAGTTTTTATTTATATTATATGGTAAATTGTTCACCGTTGTTTGGAATATATTTAAGTTTCGTTATTGTTTATATATATTTACATACACACACAATCAAATCTCAGCCTACATTTGCATAGCCAATCTTCGTACTTTAATGGATAGGCTTGAAACCACTCCACCCCACAACTCTTCAGCTATCCATTTCATTGAAAATCTGATGATGGAACACTCAAAGCTCACATTAGTGCCAATTTTCTCATACTACCCAAGTTGATCACAAATCACTCTGACCCTTAATGTACAGGACACAATCCTTTTCATAGATATATGCAGGATGGGCAGATCTTAAAGCACTATATTTTAA
Organism: Epiperipatus broadwayi; assembly: GCA_028023455.1. Classification (NCBI taxonomy): domain Eukaryota; kingdom Metazoa; phylum Onychophora; class Udeonychophora; order Euonychophora; family Peripatidae; genus Epiperipatus; species Epiperipatus broadwayi. The sequence goes on along the minus strand of JAQFVV010007008.1, from coordinate 162,795 downwards.
AATATGAAATCTTTCAACTAGGGTGTTTGAATTCAGATTTTTCACAATCTTCAACCATCCATACTATCCCATACTACTTATATCCTTGATCTCACACATGTGAAAAGTATAAATAATCACCAATATATGTATTTCACACTAAGCCAGCACTCATCAGTTGGTCCAGATTATCATCTCCACCCATATATACAATCAAATCTCAGCTTATATTAAGATAACCAATCTTCATACTTTAATGGACAGGCTTTAAACCAATCTACCCCACAACTCTTTAGCTGCCCATTTCATTAGAAAGGTGATGATAAAATGCTCAAAACCCACCCTAGTTCCAACCTTCTCATCCAACCAATGTTGACCACAAGTTACTCGGACCTCTCATGTACAGGACCTAATCCATTTACATACATATACAAAAAAATTACAGACCATAAAGCACTATATTTTGAAATAGGAATTTTTTCTTCAGTACAGGTTTTTTCATACCTGCACTTCTATATGTAATAATATATAAAGGTTTGAACTCAGACTTTCACACAATTCTCAACTACCTATGCTATCTCATACATCTGATACACTTGATCACACACGTCAAAATATTAATAAGCACCAATATATGTATTTCATGCTAAAATAGCACTCATCAGTTGGTCCAGATTATCATCTCCACATATATACAAGCAAATCTCAATTTAAAACATTTATATATTACATATGGAAGAGGAAGTATGAAAAAAACCTTTACTGTAGAAAATATTCATATTTCAACATATAATGCTTTAAGGTCTATCCATCTCTCATATATGTATGTAAATGGTATGTCCTCTACATTAGGGATCAGTGACTTGTGGTCAACATGGATAGAATGAAAATGTTGGCGCTAAGGTGGGCTTTGAGCATTCCATCATCTGATTATCCAAAAAATGGATGGCTGAAGAAATGTGGGGTGGAGTGATTTGAAGCCTGTTCATTAAATGAAGATTAGCTATCATAATATAAGCTGAATTTTGACTCTATATATGTGTGAAGATGATACTCTTGACCAACTGATGAGTGCTGGGTTAGTATAAAATAGGTAAGCTGGTGATTTTTTTTGACATATGGGTGATCAAGTGTACCAGTGTTATGAGATAGTATGGCTGGTCAAGGGTCATGTAAACATCTGAGTTCAAATCCCCTATATATTACATATAGAAGTGCAAGTATGAAAAATCCTGTACTGCAAAAAAAAATATTTCCAAAAATATATTGCTTTAAGCTCTGCCCATCCTTTGTATATATATGTAAATTGTTTATGTCCTGTACATGATGGGTCAGTGTGACTTGTGGTCAACATGGGTAGGATGAGAATGTTGGCACTAAGGTGGGCTTTGAGCATTTCCATCATCAGATTTTTAATGAAATGGACAGATGAAGTGTTGTGTGGTGGAGGGATTTGAAGCTCCATTAAAGTATGAAGATTGGCTATCTTAATAAAACCTGAGCTTTGATTGTATATATGAATGGAGATAATAATCTGGACCAACTGGCATGAAATATGTATATTAGTGATTATCTATCTTTTCAACATGTGTGTGATTAAGCGTATCATGAGTATGAGAAAGCATTGATGGTTTAGGGTCATGTTAACATCTGAGTTCAAACCCCTATGCATTAGCAAGTTTACTGTTTAAGGCTACTGAAATTTAGTATGATATAAAAGGGTAAATGTAGAATTTTATGTACACGTATTCTTATATGATGAATTCATATAATTGGTGGGAAAAAATTAAAACAATTATCAGATATTTTAAGGGAAATAGTCTTTTTCCTGTTACGTTATTAAATAAATATTCGTTATACATAAGGTATATAAATAAAGGAATCAGTATGCATAATGTTAAAGTGGAAATTAATACCTGCAATTTAGTATACACATTACTGCAAAATGATCAGGGTGTGGGTTCTTACAATATTTTATTGTAAGCATTTTTTTTATCTTATTCTTTACCTTTAATTTTTTAGACTTTTCTTTTAATCTTTCTTCTAATCTAAATTCTTTTTAAAAAGGAAGAGTAAACTGTGGGTAGATTGTAATGTTGATTTGTAAGTTTATATTTGCAGAACATATATTTGTTTCAATGAAGCTGTTTTTTCCCACTGTACCTATATTATTTAAAAAGACTTTGTACAGAACTGGTTAATGGTTTCCATTTTGTTGATAAGATTTAATTACCATAGGATACTATTATTTCTTAAACTGAAAGAAACAATATTTTTTAACATGCATATATGTATATACAACATTGAATCTTTTTTATATGTACAATACAATATTAAACAGAATTAAAAAATAACAATAATGTAGGTATAAATAATGAATTGAAATGACACAATTATATCAATATTCACTTATTGACATTTACTCAAAAAATAAAAATTTAAAAACTTTAGCTTTTTTTTTAAAAAACACACTGGATATTAAAATTCTGATATTCAATACATTTAAATAGTTATGAAAACTTAATAGAATTTTTTTATTAGCTGACTACCTCTCTCTAATTGTTTTGATACATATTTAATTCTATCCAGATTTTTGAAGTATAATCCAAATATAGATTTTTTTTATTTTAATCTTACCACCTCAATCTCCCATCATAGATACAATAGTTTTGTTTTATCAGACTATGCTCTCTGCATAATTAATTGCTTTGATGACATTTAAATGCATACAAACTTTTCAAATGTGCTTAAATTATTTAACACTTTAACGTTGACCTAGCAAATATTTTATTATGTGAGATATAAATTCAAAAAGTGAAGAATAGAATGTATTCTTTCAACATAATTCAAGGAATATTATTAATAAACATGCTCATATATATTGTGCTCTGAGAAAAAAATTGGTACTGTATTTTAAAATTCATGTATTATGTATGTGTATGTTTATATTTTTTTTTATACACATGGAGAAATTTTTAGAGAAAAAAGTTATAAGTAAAATATTAAAGAGATATTTTGTTAATAAAAGTTATAGTCAAATTTGATTAAAAAAAGATTAAATGCAAAAAAATAAACAATGGTCTAACTAGTGCAGTCTTTGTGTTGTTAAAAGGAATGTGAGTTGATTCTTCTTAGATAAACAATGATCTATTAAAATATCTAATTAATTGAAAAGGCAATGGTAATAATTAATAGCCTATATGAAGCATAAGGAAACAATCACCTGAGCGGATGTGCAACGTACCAGCCAATCATTGCTAAGATTTAAAAACAATGAATTGCCTCAGTATTAAGTGATCGAAAATGAGTTCAGTTGGTACTTGGAGAACCATCTGTGTAGATGGATATATATTTAAATAGAATGTTTTCTTTTCCACAATGATTAAAGTGAAAAGTACTGGCCTTTGAACCTGACAAGTGTCATCAGGGAATTCTTAAAGGTCGTATTGCTCTTTATTATTATTTATTATGCCTTCATGCCCATTGGGGTAATAATTGTATATATATGTAAATAGCTACACATTTAAAAGGTCATATATTAAAATATAACTTTAAATTAACCATTAGTCATTATTAACACACTTGTGGAAGCCTGTTGTATAAGTTCCACTTATGGAATGCATAGTCTAACAGCTGGACATAGCAAATTAAAAAAAATCCAAGCTTTCCTCAGCCTTGTTAACTACTTCAAAAATTTCTTAGATGGGAAAGCCCATGTAGCCAGTTCTTTATATGATCTGCTAAAAAAGAACCAGAAATAGAAGTGGGAAGATGAACAAAAAAAAGTTTTTCTATGCACAAAATTCATCTAATAAACTACTTGTCCATTACAACTGTGACTTAGAAGACATGCTTACCATGGATGCATCAGAATTTGGTGTCAGGGCTGTATTATGTCATCCAGCTCAAGAAGTATAATGGCCTATCAATTATGCAAGGCAGAGAAAAACTATAGTCAGTTGGACAAGGAGGCCCATGTGTTTTTTTTGGCATAAATAAATTCCATCAATATCTATATGGCTACACTTTTACAATAGTAATGGATCACAAGACCCTATTGGGAATATTAGGAGCTAAACAGACTCCCAATCATTTGAGTCCATGCATGTTGCATTGGATTTGCTGAATATGACTATACTTTAGTAGATAAAAAGAAATAGGGCATGGGGATGTTTTATCTCACATGCCTGATCAATCTGAATGACACATAAAAAAATTGCAATTATTTATATCAACACCTGGAAAAATCAGACTCTCTCAACAGCAAAACAATGGTGACATGGACATCTGAAGGCAATGGCTATCAGTGAAAAATAAAACACATCAGTGAGGGATGACTAAAAAATGACCAAGTTTGCTGCAAAGGATGTATTTCCATGGGTGACTGTGTTCTTATCTTATGGAAAGGAAGAAATCAGATCATAAAGCTGTTGCATAAGGGTCAGCGAGGCATTGTGAGAGCAAATAGTTATATCACATAGTTACATCTGGTGGCCTGGCATTAATATTGATATTGAGAAAAATATTAAAAAATGCAAAAATTGTCAAACGTGCACTAAAACACCACCAGATATGTTTGAATCATGGCTTAAAGGGGAAAAGCCATAGCAATGTCCTAACATCTATCACTGCAGTCCTTTTAAATGTCATTGTTTTTATTAGTGTTGATGCATTTTCATGATGGACTGAATAGAAAATAGTAAATGTCACAAGTACAGATGGGTCACTAAGCAAACTCTATGAAATTTTTGCACATCATGGTTTTCTGGAAAACATCATACCTGAAAGTTGAGCAGGTTTTACTATGCAAAAAATTGAAGATGTGATGCAAGAATGGGGGATAAAACACACCCTCCCTATCATACTCAATCTAATGGGTTATCTGACAAAGCAGTTCAACCCTTAATTCTGCCACCAACAAATTGGAGAAAATGAAAATTCACAAAGCAGTGTTGACTGCATTTCACCATCATCATGTGAACCCTAGTGCCATATCTGGGTAGTCACTGGCTGAAATGTATCTCAGTAAGAATTGCCACATAAAATTAATGAACATTGTTCTAATCATGGATAAAAGTGATCATCAAGCAGATACCAACAAATATTTCAAGCACAAACCACAGAAAAAACTGTGAGTAAGATATAATACTAATAAGTTTTGGTTATTCAGCATCTATTGAAACAAATGATTGCAGTCCAAATGAAGAGCAGGTAAATACTTCACAAACACATCAAACAGCTGTACAAAGATGAAAGTGAGGATATAGCATCTGACCAACTTAGAAAAATGGATACCAGTTATTGAATACAAAGCAGCAACACATCAACTGATGCAGAAAATAAACAATAACCACAGGCCTAAAGGACAATAAAGACACTCATGTATTTTAAAAATTATATATTAAGTTCAGAGGTTAAAAACTGATCTCTAAAATTAGGGGAAGTAATGTTATGTGTATGTTTATAACTTATCTACGTGTATAATTTCTTTTATACAAATTTATACATCAAGATGCTGCAGAAAAGAATTTATTATTAACAGAAAAGAGACCATTTGATTCATGTTGGAGACCTTAAAGAAACTGAGCAGGGCAAATTCCTAATGTCCATTAAATACATTCTTTTCATCACAACTGTGGATGGGCTGCTCATCAACATACATGGTAAGTTTATTAGCTTTTTACCTCTGAGTTTAAGATCAAGAAATATGCCATAGTTCTTTTTTTCAGTTGCCTTATAAAGCAAATAAATGTATGTGTAAATGATAAATATTTTTCCAATAGATATATACAATCATGACAGACAAAAATAAATCATGGTCCTTATTCCAAGGAGGTTGTAAGGTCACCAACCAAGTCGGCAGTTGGTGACCAAAGGTTGAGTGTTCTAAGAACCCTCTGATTGTAGACCCTGGCTGCTATTTGATGATGACTTTTTATTTAGGTACTTGTAACTACAGATCACTCTCAAGTGAAGGAAGATTGCAAAATTATAAGAAGCAAAAAAGTCATATTAAATGAGATATTATTGGACTTTGTGAAGTTAGAAGAAAAAAGGAAAAGACAAGTGATTTAAAAAGTGAACATGCACACTACTATAAAGGCAAATATTGGAAATACAAGTGGAATATGATTCAATATAAATAAAAAAATGGAAGAACAACATTATGGAGATTGATGGTATATTGGACAGAGTGACAAGATTAGTTATACAACTTAATAGCAGATACCAAATGCAGATAATTCTGGTTTATGCCCCTACAAGGTCTCATAGTGATGAAGTAGTAGGAGATTTTTATATGGATGTACAAAAGTCTTTTGATCAGAGTAAACAATATTTTAAAATTGTTATGGGAGACTTTAATGCTAGAATTGGTAAACAAATGAAAGATGAAATTGGTGTAGGTAATTTTGTTTATGGTAATAAAAATGAAAGAGAATATAGACTTGTGGAGTTTTCAGGAAAAAAAAAAACTTTATATTATGAATTTGTTTTTGAAATAAATGTTTAAAACAAATGGATATGGAAGCATCCAAATAAAGAAACAGCAGAATTGATTATATTTTGATTAACAGAAAATACATATTGTAAGATTGTAATGTTCTTAATAAATTGAATACAGAAAGTGATCATCAATTAGTAAGATATAAAATATGTGTTAATGCAAAACTAAAGAAACAAAAATTATTAAGGAAAACAGTATTTACAGTTGATATTCCTAATCTTCAGATATATTCTAATGAATTTAAATCAGAACTTACAAATTGGTTTCAAGTATTAGTAGATTTTCAATATGATTCAGATTTGGATGAAATTAATAAGAAAATAACTGATACAACTTTAAAAACTGCAACAAATATAGCTGGTAGAAAGAAACAACAATTGACCAATAAAATTTCTACTAAGACTAGAGAATTTATGAAGAAAAAAAGGAATATGAAAATATACAAAAATGATGCATTAAAAAAGATCGAATATCTCAAATTTTGTAAAATGATGTGGAAAATTTGAAAAAGATATAAGAAAGTATAACTGTGAACTAGCAAGGAAAGCTATAGAAAAGAATAAAAGGTTCAAGAATGTAAAACAACATTTTGGTTTTGGTAGGAAATTTATATCTGCAATAAGAGAAAAAGATATAATTATTACTAAAAAGAGAGATGACATCATGAAATGGGTAAAAGACTTCTATCAATAATTATATAGTAACGAAGAACAAGTACCTCCTATCTCTAGTATAACTTTCAAATTGCCCAGAATTTTAAATGAAGAAAAAAAATGTGCAATTAAATTTATAAAGAAAGGAAAATCTCCAGGTAATAATGGAATTATAATTGATATATTAAAAGAAGCAGGTGAAAAAATATTTTTTTATAGAAAAGATATATACCAAATGTCTAAATAATAAAGATGTAATAGATGGTTGGAAGAATGCAGTATTAATATTAATATTTAAAAAGGGTAATAAAGAAGATATTATAAACTAGAGATCTATTAGCCTATCATCAATTTTATACAAAATTTTTACCAAAGTAATTACAACTTGTCTACAGAGAACATGGGATTTTTACCAATCAAGAAAACAAGCTAGATTTAAAAGTGGTTTTTGTACAGTATATCATATCCAAGTATTGAGAAAAGTTATAGAAAGGACAAATAAATATGAGTTGCCATTATGATTTGCATTTGTAGATTATGAAAAGGCATTTGATTCTATAACATTTCTTCAGTAACTAAAACATTGGATCAAGGTATAGATCCAGGATATTGTCATATTTTGAAGAATATTTATAAAAATGTAACAGCAACAATTAGATTACATAATGATACTGAAACAGTAAGATTTTCTTTTCAAATCTTCATTTTATCATTTTTCACTTTTTTCCTACCCTCGTACCCTATTTTAAACCCCACCATATGGTAGTGTGTCTGTACCATGCTTGTATGCTGAAATCCCACCTAATTTAAACCACTAGTATAAATGCTTGTGTGATATATATATTTTTATAATCCCTGCGAGTATGTACACTTATGCATCATCATCATTATCAACCATTATCAATCCACTGCAGGATGGTCTTTCCAAGTTTAATTCATCTTCTTCGATCTTTAGCTTCTCTTCTCCACATCACCGCTGCACACTTTCTTATTTCATCAATCCATCTCACATGTGGTCTCTTTCTGGGTCTTTTACAATCTCTTGGAATCCAGTTTAAAATTTCAATTGTCCATCTATTATCATCCCTTCTGGCAATATGTCCAGCCCAACTCCACTTCAATCTTGTCATTTTTTCAATGAGGTCAGTAACACCTGTTTGTTCTCTTACCCATTGCGTTTTCGATCTCTTCTTGTAACTTAAGAAAAATAATATTTTCGTTGTTTTGTTTAGATCTATTTATTTGGAAATATTACATTCATAATATTTGTTTTCATTTAATATAAAATAATATTCAACTTTTAAATAGATTTAAACATTTAGAATTTAAAAAGTAAATAATTTTGTTATTTTAGATTTTAAAAATCATGTCATAAACGTTATGTAGAAAGTAAATGAGGGTTAGGAAAAGAACAAGAGATTTAATTAATAAGATTTTATAACATACATTAGTGGCTTAAATATTTGGCCATCAAGATAACAACAGATGTCCACTTTAGTAATTTTTTAATTAAAATAAGTTAGAACCAAATTTTAATCCGAATATCTTAAAAGGTAAAATTTAATTATAAAACCCGGTTCTATTAGATATTTGGACAAGTTGCAGCTTTTGTTTTGTATTTATTTTTGAAAGTGATTGTTTCGCCACAGGGCAGTGATATTATATACTTCTCTGGTATATAGAGCTGAATTTATTAATTAGTTCTTTAGTGACCATATTTTGTTGAGATATAGTTAGGCTGATATGTATGTCTTTGAAATCAGCCTAATTTTATCCAATTATACTTTTGCTTAAGCACATTATTATAATATTATATTGCTTAACCTTAGATATAGAGAGTATATAATATTAACAAGCCATTATTGAAAACATAAATGGCACTTCGTTTAAATTTATTTTTTTATGATTAAATGACATGGTTTGGCTTTTACAGACAATGCCCATATTTATAATGTTAAATTAATAAACCACATTAAATTTTAATCATTTTTATATTACTTATTTATTTTCTGCAATTCTTCACCATTATTATCTCGGTCTATATCACATTATATATATATATATTCTAACCTACTAAATATGGATGACGTTACTATCTATCAAAATAATAACGTACAGGCTGCTTCCATTAAAGTAAATCGGGCGGGTAACCAAACCCTCTATTATCTACTATGATATTTTATAGCTCTTCGTTAGGTTAGTTATATAATTCGGCTACAGAGATATGCAGTTCAGACAGAGATAGAATAAAGAAAATAATTATCATTAATAAAATAGATTTAATAAAACAATTTAGAATAAACTAACATTCTCTCTCTATCCAAAACACATTCTCTGAGCTATAAGTACTTGCACTGTTCGACAATGATGATGATGATTTTATTTCATTGTTAATATTACTGACTAAATTAAAAACATTCAGTAATTTGCCCATATGCTCTCAATATTTTATTATTATACAATTAAAAGTTTCCATCTCTTTAACCATGCCACACTTGTAATATTAATCATACTGAATCAATTCTTTCTTTAAGAGCACTTATAATACTGACACTAATCTCAGGGTTCTCTGTTATATTTACTAAATGCTCGCAGTATTGTGTTGTCCAATAGAGCTGACATTCTGGTTGGCTATAGAAAACATTTAACTTATTTCAATTCCAGGTGTCTTCATCCACATATCAACTATTATAATATTTAGCAAGATGATGACCTTATTAAAGAACAACGTATAATTTTGAATAATACTGCCAATTTATAATCCAGAATCTCAGTCGGAATGATGAAAAGACAAGGGTGCTTTTGTGTCCTTCCATCACCCATGACAACACAATAATTAACTAAGATTTAATACTTAGACACTTCACTTAAATGTGTATGGAACAATATGCAATCAAATATATTAGTTTTGGAATAAAGTGATTTTACACACACATAAAATAAAATGTTTTGGTCTGAAGTTTCAATTCCATAAATAATTCTTATTAAATTAAAAATAGAATGAAATATTCTGATCTGCAATATAATTGTCTATCTAGTGTATTGAATTTGAGATTTCATAAATAATTTTGGACTCAAGAAAGTATTGCAAGTATTATGCAGATATACTTTTATTTAGCACACGAGAAAAATGACTCAAAACAGCTTTTAATAAGACTATATTTATTATTAAATTTCAACAATATTCCAATTTATTCTTACAATTTAACAAAAACGATCCCTTAGGATTAACATAATAAACAAAAATTTACACTTTAGTTGATCCCATATGGATAAAACAAAATAATAACTAATAATAATTAGTCTATGCTTTTAGACTTAGATTCGAACTACTTCTTCATCTTTGTTATACATTGACTCATATTAATTATAACGAATTAAATATTATTGTTGATACACTAACTTATCAGTTGAGTGTATCTTATATGAACGGCTGCTTAACTTTATTCTGACAATGTGTTTTAAAATAAAAAATAATTGGATTCTAGGCAATGCGTACAAACGATTATTATCATCGTATATTTAACTAAATGACAGTTTTTATTTAGATAACTTATTATAATTTATGGGTTATTTATCAGAAGTTACACTTATTATTTTTTAATGTTTACCTGAATAACAACTGAAGTTGTTATACCCACTGTTCTTCCTCCGTATAAGTTATATTGTGAGTGCTACTTAATAATTAACTTGAATTAAACTTAATATTTGAACCCTCCTTTGGCAAACAAAAATGTATAAATCATTAAACTTATTCTCTCCATTGATTTATGTGTGGATTACCCGCACTATTCCGACGCACAATCCAGACATTGATCATATATACTAGCACTCTATTTTTACTAAATGGATCAGAAGGAATTTACCTCTAGTATACCCATTATCTTGCCATAACTTTTTAAATAAAACACAATATTCTACACCTTCCGTGGTGGAATTATCTCTATTTTCTCATGAGGAAAAGGGAATAATACCGTAGATACGAAGAGTTAACGACTATCTTAAATAGTTTGGTGGGTCCTTGCCTCTTACCTGGGCATAATAGGAACACACACCAATATAATCCTCTCATGGGATTTTAACGAAGAAATAAACTACATACGGTATAAATGGCTGATCGTCCTGGCTCTGGGAAGCGATCGCTTGGGTTATAACCATACCCGAATTCTAGATTTATTTATTCCCCTCATGGAAAATAAAGCTTTTGGGGAGATTATTTCCATCCCTCAAAATAAATGCATACAATTATTACTAATGTGAATATTAATCATATACTGATGCTATTCGGGGCAAGACAAGCAAATACACTAATTACACAAAATTTATATTCCGGGGTATACTTAAATCAACGTCTGTAATCAATGGATAATACAAAATAAACATAATAATTTTCACCTTTGCCAAAGAAACATTCAACAAGGAATTTGTAATATAATATTCTGAACTAAATTCAGTGAATGCGTTAATAAAAAAAATAATTGGGAATAAATTCCGCAATTAACATAGTATAAATTTGTTTAAAACTTTAAATAAATAAGATTCTGTATAGCATTTCTTTTTAATTACTTCTGATAATTTTAACTAGATATTTTATCAATTAGGTATCTGACTTTTCTACTTTTACGCATTTAACATATAAATTTATACCCATAATTGCCTATCATAAGTAAACACATTTTATATAAAAAAATATTTCCATGTCAAATATAAATTTAACCTAATATAATTAAAAGAAAACATACCTTTATGATTACAAGGTCATTTAAATACTACTTGAATATACATCTTTCAACCTGTTGATAAAAAAATATACATAATTTTTCAAATAAAAAATATTACTTAACAAGTGTTTATTCTCTTTCTAGAAAAATGTTTTTCCGTTGGGCAATTTATTTAGATGAAGAACTTGATCCTTTCGTAGTTCACGAAGCAAAAATTTAAAACAAGAAACACATTTTATTATATCATTTCGATAAAAGTAAACTAACATTCTGGCGCATTTAATAATTAAGCAAAGAAAACATAATAGCGTTGGATATTAATTCTTCTTTGAATTAACTTATATAATTTTGGGATCCAAGAAAGACAATACATAACTTAACATGACGAATAATTTGACGCTTGACGATCACATATATACAATTCTTTTCCTTTTTAATATTGGCGATACGTACCATTTTATTTAGCTAGCTGGTTGAAGAATAAACTAATGCGCGACTTTTAGGAAATATTATAATCATAAGGGCTGCAGCTGACTTACGTAGATAGAATTTTACGGACTCTAGTTGAGATATAATATAACATATTATATTATAAAGTTATAATTAAGTCACTTATATTAGTAATTTTTATTCCTACTCTAGGAATTATAAGTCTTCTTTAATAATGAATTTCCGTGATATGCACGCATACAAAATTTTCAATACCTGCCTTGAGAAAATTTATATTTTCCTTTTTAAAATTATGCAGGTGCATAAGTAAATATCCTGTATCATTCATATTATTTCTAGATAATTTTCATTGAATAAATTATATTTTAATGTGAGGAGCTTTCATTATTTTTAAATGCAGACAATGTCAGTTTAAAAGAGCGCGAAATTTTATAGTTAACTTTCCTTAGCTTTTATAATATGTCTTTTAAATTATAAATTTTTCTTTTATACCAAGAAAAAATTATCAAATAAGGTAAAGTTAATAAATAATTGTTTATTTGCTGGAAATTATTTATATTCTTAATTTTTCAACATAATGATATTTTCCGTGATTGCTGTAGTCAATACGGTCATTTTGAACTCTAGTACACGATAGTATAATTTTGAGTATAAAAACTTTATAATAGGTCGATGGACATAGAAAAGCAGAATATCCTATCAATTAAGATTAGCCAAACATGATATTATCAAACATTTAATGGACTGATATTTATTTCTGCAATAAAAAATATAAAAAATTTTGTTACCGAATTTCAGTACTCACTCCTTCTTGAAGACTAAATAGCAGACTAAACTTTTTTTTTTCAGTTTTTGGCGGTCTTGTTTTATTTAGCCACCTCTTACAGAGAAAAAATCATTTAATTATACATAAACAAAAGAAAGGAAAAAAAAAACAAACCTATTACAGTTATATTTTGTTCTGTATGGTTTAAATGAACTACAAAATAATTTGACAAATAATGTAAAATAATAAATACATTTAATTAACAATATTTATTTGTGATGTATATTTCTGTATACATTATTGTCTAAATAATTTAACAATAAAATTACCAGAAGCTATTGTTTTATGATAAGATACTCATTTCTTCCCCCCTCTGTCCATCTAAATCAATTACTGTTTATAATTTGTGCTTTTATACTATATTAAATTGCTCTTATGGTTAATATTTTTAATTAATTATTTATGCTCTTTTTTAAAAATGACATTAAATTACTAAATTTATTAGTTATTGGCTTAAAACATGTTAAAGTGAGTAACTAGCCTATTTTATTAATCACTTAATATTATTACTATTTTATTTTTTTATTTTCTAGAAAAAGATAGCATTGTTTTCCTGTGGAACCGATGCTAAATAGACCAAGTGTCAATAACACTAGGTTACAATATATATATATATATATATATATATTCTGACCCTTGTCCTCGCGTGCAGCTCCACTACCTCAGGCCAATCATGTTGAGGGCCACAATCTGCCCTTTTCTAACACATAAGGCCAATCTAACCACCCCGTTCCCGCATCTCCACTTCCCCCAAATAAATATAATATAGTGAAAATCACCTGACCGGGTTCTAGCTCTAATAATTAATGAAATATTCAATTAAATGCTTTACTAGCTCAAGTTTCTTAAAATTAACTTAGGTTCTGTTTTAAACTAACTCAAATAAATATTCAGGAATTCATGAGACTAGAAGTGGAAATACGGGTGACAAGGTAGATTACATTGAGACAATATCCCACAGGATACCACCTCAATGGCATAAGAACACTATCCCCCCCTTATACTACTATTACATATAATAACTACATAGTATTCTTATGACTTCCGCAACTTCTAATCACTAAGACTCATTTAATAATTAAAGTATTAATCTTTTATCTCTAATAACAATAATAGAAATCATCTAGCTCAAATGAAATAATCTCAGGTTCTTAAATTTATTCGTATGTTAATAACATATGGTAGCAAAATATGATAAGGGATTTTACGTCATAATCTACTACTCTGAAATTAGATTAATAATAAAACAATAATAATCACAATCTTTATTGCTTAATCCAACTAGTACAGCTTTTCTTTCATCGCGAATTTATAACCGTAAAAAATTAGTTAATAATCTAATATCCCTTTTTTATTTTTTATCTTTAAGTAATAAAATAAATTAATAAGTGGCAGTGTTTAGATAATCTGATAAACAAAGCAAGTGGCAACTAATAGCATATAATTTAGCAAAATCTTATGATAATGGATTGATGACCAGTAACACAATGCAATTTATAATTATTTAATTACAAGAACATCAATAAATATTTAAGATTAAACATACTTCTCTATTTATCTTTTGTGCAAACAATCATATACTTAGTTTAATTGTTGTGAACATACTCTGTGAATTCATGCAATGATGTAGAGAAACAAAACTCAGACACAAGTTTTAATAAACAAATTTTAAAATTTTATTAACATCAATAAAAAAAAAAAATAAATAAAACAAACAAATCTATTTACATCTATTTACAAGGGATATCCTCATTTTTCTTTACACTACAATAACTGAATTATACACATTTATATTTCTTTTATCGTTAATTACTTATTATGCCTTTTAAAAGTTATTTATTTATTTCTCATTAGGTTTATCATATCACTTATTTTAACTATTTTATGGGTAACACCATTCTTTACCTTTTAATATTAAAGTTACTGTATTATAAATTATCTATGTGGATAAACATCATTTATAACATCATAATTTTACAATCAATATGGTTTTTAAAAAAATTACATTTTCTTGTAACTTTTATAAGTCACTCCGCATATTATTCAAATATTATTATTACTTGTAACATGTGTTCTCCAATGCTCATAAACTATAATATGTTTATTCTATAAGCCATACTCATGTATAACACTATAACATGGGTTTAATTATCACCTGTTACAGTTTCACATATACTATAATTATCGAATGTTATTGTATTTTTTAAATATGCAATACTTATATTTTTTAAAATATAATTAACAATAAGAAAACGTGAAATTATATTTAATATTTTTCTATATTTCTATTTGGATATACTTTTATAAAATTATAGTTCATTTCTTAAAAAAAAGAATTAAAATAATTCTCTAACTCCTTCCCTTCTTAGGATATCTGCATCTTTCTTTCAATAATCATAATCTACTCTTCGTTAATACTTAACTTTTCTTATTCCAAATAATAGCATGACATACATTCTAAAATATCTATTGTTTCCCTTTTAATAGACTTATCATATAACGATGTAGTTGCAAGAAATACAGATAAAGATAGCGAAAGATGTATAGGATATTGGGAAGATAGATAGATAACTTATCCGCAATATACTTCAAAAATGTATGGAACGGTGTGAATAGGTCCGACATTCATTGTCTAATAACCTTGGCGATAAGCATGATGTGGCTGCTATTTACTCAGCTTTACCAAACATCTAGTACGACTCACAAGAAATATATAAAATACCACTGTCCAAGACAACATGTGTACCAGTCATAGGGCTTTGTTAACTACGCTGATTAACATCTAAAACTACTTATTATTTCACTCCCTGTAGCATCCTAGTTTTAATACATCCTCTTGGTTTCCGAATCACCACGTACTACCAAGTCACTACCCAAACTATCTCTCGAGATTTTTACTGTATCCAACATCGATAAAATACTAACTACTTTTTTAAAAACAATAAACAAAATTTGCTAATATAAAAACATCTCCCTATTCCATAAGAACAATTTGTCTTGCTTTATTACACTGTAGATTCAACATCTACGTTTTGTTAAAATAACATTTAAATATCCCATTCGGAAAATTAACAGAAAATATCACATAACCATCGGTTATATTGAACTATATTAATAACACATAAAATGATTATCGTATGCATTTTTTTTAAAAATCTAATCACATCTCAAAGTGTTTTAGAGTATTGTTTTCAAAATGCGTTTTACAACAATAATAACAATAAAACATTTGTGCTACATTCATTCGATTCTCAGCTGATCTAAATAAATAAAACATACATTATATATCATTAATAATTATAAATGTTACCAAAACAATCTTTATCTTCCTATCAGAGTTCGTAGTAGGTTTCTTTCTCTTCGAGCATCGCAAATATACAAATTTCCACATACATACAATTTTATTTTAAAATTCAAAATCAAAACATATTATTTCCTATAATGTTATATCACGAATTAATGTATTTTGTTTTCCCTATCGCTATCTAAAACTTAATGTTTAACTTAGATTAGTAAAGAAAATAATTCAAATCATAATCACATATTTTTCTGACGGTAAATCTTGGTTAGTCCCATAATATTTATTATTTCTTCTTTTGTCCGAATGTTCTCCTTTATGCTTATTAAAGTTTTAAATAAATTAGTCCATTTAATAAACTGTTTAGACGATCTTTAGTTTTAGTGTTTAATCCAAAATTATTAGAAAACATTTTATTTAGTTATCCCACGAAGCTTTTTAATGTTCTGGCGTAATATTACCTCGGCGCGTTGATGCATCTTTATTTCTAGTTAAACTACAATTATTTAATAATTACGGTACCAATTGCATTTTCCATGGATCCAATATTTTATATTTCTCTTCTGTAAAATTTTTTTCTCTTTAGGAAGTGTTTTCCTTGGTAAACTTCACTTTCATTCATTATTATTTTATATACACTACTTTTGATCTTTAACTATTTTCTAAAGTATTTTCTCAAGTCATCTTAAAGAAAGCAATTCAAACTATTTCAATATTAAAATTCTTTTGTCCATTTATTCTTATATGAATAATACTTATTTTTATTTTCCATTATCTTCATTAACTCTGCGCACAATGTCCTTTCATTGATTTTATACGCACGAAAGCAGCTTTCATCGTGATGCGCTATATAAACTATATCAATGAATAACATTAACATATTTGGAATATTATAAAATTTACAACTTGGTTTTAAGAATCTATCCATTTTCTATTGAAAACTCTGATTATATTTCGATAGAATCCACTGGCAGGTTACTGTAAAGTTAGTGAAACATTACTATGAAAAACTTTTTTAAAAACTTTTATTCTAAGATTCTCTTCGGATGATTTTTAAATTGTCAGTTGGTTTCTTTCAAAGATATTATTAAAATTATCATAAAATTGACTAATAAATTGAAAAAGAAAAAAAAATTTTAGAGAGCTTAAAATTTTACCTCTGCTCTGGAGTCAACACATTTTTGTTCTCCTAGTTTATACAATTAGTTGGTGCGATTTTTTGTTGTCTGCCAAGATCTATTTTTTTTTATTGGTCAATTCCTACTTGGATTGATAAACAATTTCTAAAGTTTTAAAATCATGACGTAATAGACTTAAATATTAACTCATTATTATTTTTAAATCAATTATTATCTATTATAATTTTGAAACAATAATTAATAAAGATGTATACTACTTATTTTTATTATGATGTGTGACAATTCCATCCAATTCTATAATATACTATTTTAATATTTTAATTATTAGTATTAATTTAAACCAGTACTTAGACATAGAATATTTTAGACAGTCACATGGTCATTTCCGGTGTTTAGTCTGATTTTATCTATCTGAATAAATTTGTTACTTATATTATATAAAATAATTATATAAAATTTTGAAAAACAATTTAGAAAAATATAGAATTAGATACAATTCTCACCATCACAATATTTATTATTAAATATATCATATTAAAAAAAATTTACTGCTTAATATAATCTATAATTTTAAATACTATATAATATTAATTTTAAATTTTTTTAGTAATTGACCATTTATAACCATCACTGACCTATAGAAAAGGGCACAATATATATATATATATATATATATATATATATATATATATATATATATTGTACCATCTACAGACAGTAGTTAGCAAACCTAATTATGTATTTTAATATAGTCTCTTGCTTCTCCCTGACTACCAGCACTGGCAAAAAGCTATATTATCAGTAGCATCAGACGTGTTATAACATAGGTGGTGCTGTGGAGCATAGACTTTGGATTCGAACTTGAAATTTCTGGGTGGCAACCCCTCCTAGAGTGTTGAATTTTGTGTCTGAGTTTGAATTCTTTAGTGTGTTAATGAGGTAGATGAATCTGACCATTACAATACTACAAAAGTCAACATTGAGGATGTAAGGCAGGGTGATTCCATATCTCCAAAACTTTTTACTGCCTGTGGATTAAAATGGGAAGCTAAATGAGTGAAAGTAAATAGAGATTACTTAAGTCAATTAGATTTTTCAGATGATGTAGGTGTTTTTGCAAATAATGCTTTAGAGCTACAAGAAATGTTGCAGAAATTATCAAAAGAAAGTAGGAAAGTAGGATTAAAAATAAATGTTAAAATGATTAAAATAATGTTCAATTGATTTACTCAAAATATGAAAATAAGGATTGATTATGATGAGTTAGAAGAAATTAACAGCTACAAATACCTTGGTCAGATTATTAATATAGATAGAAACATAATGGATGAAATTAATCATAGAATTAACTTTGTTGGAATGCTTTTGGTAGAAAGAACTTGATACTAAAAGGAAATATGCCTATGTCTTTGAAAAGGAAGGTTTCTAATAAATGTGTTTATTGGTTCTTACTTACAGATCTGAGACTTGGACACTTAATATAAGAGCAATATCGAGACTTCAGATCACTCAAAGAAGTAAGAAGAGATGCATGTTAGGAGTAACAATAGATTGAAAAGACAATACATGGGTAAGAGAACAAACACTGATCTCATTGACAAAATTAAAAGACTGGAGTTGAACTAAACATATTGCTAGATGAGATGATAATAAATAGACAATTGAAATCTTAAACTGGATTCCAAGAGATTTTAAAAGACCCAGAAAGAGACCAGATGTGAGATAGATGGATGAAATAAAAAAGTGTGCAGTGATGATGTGGAGAGAAGAATCTAAAGATTGAAGAAGATAGATTGAACTTAGAAAGACCTTCATTGTGCTGTGGATTGATAATTGTTGCTAATGATGTTGATACATTGAGAAACTTTTAAAGAGAAAAAGTTATAAGTAAAATATTAAAGAGACATTCTGTTAAAATAGAAAAATAAATGTTATAGTTAAATTTAGTAAAAAAGATTAAATGCTAAAAATAAACAATGGTCTAATTAGTGTTGTCAAAATGTTGTTAAAAGGTATGAAAGTTTATTCTTCTTAGATAAATGACATTCTTTTAAAATGTCTAATTAATTAAATTGGCAAAGATAATAATTATTTGCTTGTATAAATCATAAAGGAATAATTACCTGAGCGGACATGCAATGTACCATCCAATCATTGGTGGGATTTGAAAACAATGAAGTCCCTCAGTACTAAGTGATTGAGAGTGAGTTCAGTTGATTCTTAGAGATCCATCTGTGTAGATGGATATATATTCGCAGAATGTTTCCTTTTCCACAGTGACTTCTATTGCAGTGAACTGGCCTCTGAATGAAACAAGAGTCAGCTAGGACTCCCTTCGAGCCCATTGATGCAATGATTGTATATATATGTAAATAGCTAAACATTTAAGGCTTGTATATTAAATTATATCTTTAAATTATCCGTTAGTCATTATTAACACCCTCATGGAAGCATGTTGTAATGTTCCATTCATAGAAGCGCATTCTCTAATAGCTAAACATAGCATCATGTAAATGTTTAAGCTTTTTTTTAATTTTAATATGGTCATGTACATCAGTTTTAATGTGTAAAAATGGCTACCATTGAAATTATAAAATGTATTAAATATAAAAAATATATATACTGGTTTATTTCATTTCTTGTATAGTTTATAAATGAAATAGTGTGTGCTAAACGAGCATCTATATTGACACTCTTTCAAGTTAGTAAGATGGTAAAATAACAAACATTGGGTGCAAATTTAGTACGCGATCTACCGCCATTTTGAATTTCAATAATCGCGCTTAAATGTCAAATGTTTGCAAAATAAAAAATATATATAGTAACTGACAGAAAGTAACTTCATCCTTATGTAAAGATATAAAACAATTATAAATAAATTGTGAGTTTAGAAGTTGTTATCAATGATATATTCTAAATGGTTTCACAAAATTCTAAAAAGAGTATGTGTGTCTATTATTTCAAACATAATTATGTCAGTTTGTTTTCATTATTAATATACTTATTTCAATTCAACTATACATATATCAATCCACAATAATCTGCTGAATACCCAAACATAAAACATCAAGAGTCAATAAAGATTCTTATCTCTAAATCATTAATTACTATGGGAATTTTATAAGAAGTAAAAATAAATATAATTATATACACAATTTTTAACTTCTTCTTGTTCTTTTTAAATTATAGCTCCAACATAATATATATAAAAGGGCAAAATTTAAAATTTGCCAAAAGAGCTTTTATGAGTTATTTTAATATGTTACTATTGTTATATACCATTTTGTTGTTAGTAAAGATATTTTATTATCTCTATGGTTTATTTTTAAATATATAAAATATACATTCTTCCTTTTTCTTTTTACAACTTGTTTATTCAAACTATAATTTTATTTTTCCTCCATAACAACGTTTTGACTACATTCTGTAGTCATTATCAAGTTTCCTTAAACAAAAAATAAAAAAACATAAAAATAATAACGCAAATAAATAAAATATTAATACATCACAAATATATATATATATAATATTCAAATAAAACCACAATATTATTGCATCTACAAATATAATTATTTATCTCCTTCCCTATATTTAACTATTTCTTTTAAAATATCTTTATAATTTAATATTCTTCTTATATAATTTTATTATCTATTCTCTAAATCTTTATCCATTAACACTCCTTTTAATACTTATTCATTCCTATATTATCTTATTTTTTTTATCTTTATTTATTAACATCCTATTTAATACTGGTTTATACTGATCAATATATGCTTCCTCTTTTTTTATTCTCTCTTTAAATTTTTTAACACATTCCAATGGCCTTATATCAAAATTTTCATGTTTAAATTCATTTTTATGACCATATATAGCAGATTTTTATCATATAAATGCTGCCTTAATCTAGACTTTAATTTATTCTTACTTGTTCCTATGTAAGTTATATATTTAAATGTATAAATTGTTATAAAAGTAATGTAAATATGACTTATATAGGAACAAGTAAAAATAAATTAAAGACTAGATTAAGGCAGCATTTATATGATAATATATATATTCATCAAAAGGAATTTAAACATGAAAATTTTGATATAAGGCTATTGGAATGTGTTAAAAAATTTAAAAGAGAGAATAAATAAGAGGAAGCTTTTATTGATCAGTATAAACTGGTATTAAATAAAATGTTAATAAATAAAAATAATAAAAAATAAGATAATATAGGAATAAAAAGATATTAAAAGGAATGTCAATGGGTAAAGATTTAGAGAATAGATAATAAAATTATATAAGAAGAATATTAAATTATAAAAGTATTTTAAAAGAAATAGTTAAATATAGGGAAAGAGATAAATAATTATATTTGTAGATGTAATAATATTGTGGTTTTATTTGAATATTATATATATTTGTGATGTATTAATATTTTATTTATTTGTGTTATTATTTTTATGTTTTTTTATTTTTTGTTTAAGGAAACGTGATAATGACTACAGAATCTAGTTGAAATGTTGTTATGGAAGAAAAATAAAATTATAGTTTGAATAAACAAGTTTTTTTAAAAAAAAAAGGAAGAATGTATATTTTATATATTTATTAAGAAGTAAAAGCAGAGCAGTCAAACCTCTATAGTAGCTTCAAAATAAAATAAATCTGACTGTACCAGATTAACCATAAATCTCCAAATTTTAGAGATTATTTGTTCAGAATTTACTTAAGGAACAATATACAAATTACTTTATAAAGATTCAAATTTTCAGGAAGAATCTATAATAGGATGATACAATGATACACTTTCAGATACTGGAGCTCCAGAGCCATATATTATGACGAAGAACTGTCACTTCTTATGCTTAAAAATTTTATGAACTCCAGTGTAGTTGTAATTCAATAATTACATTAATCATTGTTAATCATATATATATATATATATATATATATATTGATATAGGCACATATAATTTTATCTAAAATTATATTATTAAAATAATCTTTCGTTAAAGAAAAACATACCAATCTCTTTTCATTAAAGAAAAAATAATGTTAAAACTAAATAGTAAATTGTATTAAAAAAATATATGTGCGTATATATGTGCGATTTGTAAATAAATAAAATGTATGCAAAATAAAAGAAGATTATCATTAAAACCACGGCAATGGCTATTAATAAAATAAAACAACACATTTTATTGCATGGCTATTACTAATTAAGCAATCTTCCAAAACACGTTTATCAAATGATTATCATTGGAATTTGACAACAGATCTTTGCTGGAGATATGAGAAAGACAACAAGGCGCAGGTATAAATAGACCTTTTTTTTTATCGGACAATTCAGTTCACAAATTAATTGAGTGAGATCAGTTCACAAAGTAATTGAGTAGGGCAGTTCAGAACTTAATTGAGCAGTTAACAAACAAAATGCAGTGTTGAGAAGATCTTGGGAATGCATGTTTATCTCCAGCCCAGATGTCTGAGAAAACAGCAGATCTGCCCGTGAAATAATGTCAGCTTAACATCTTAGAAAATCTCCGTCAGTATCTATTTGTCTCCGATAGTAATAATCGTGAAAATCAGGAAACTCAGCAAGGAAATGTCCCAGCCGGCTGGAAGCATTCATACTGGAACCATTCATACTGGAAGAAACAACAAACAAGAAGAAAACAAAGTGTTAAATCTACGTTCAAAATCCTAGGTAAAACATTTGCTTATTTTCGTTTATACTGTAATAGCCATTGCATTGCATTAATTCGTATGAATCTTTCAAGAGTCTAATCATATGAACTCTATATCATACATAAATTAACTATTGATGTGTGTGATTAAATTTCAAATGCTATGTAGTCCTTTATTATCATAATTATGTGTGTGCATGAGTTAATATGTGCATCATCATTATATCAATGTTTATTAGTTAAATTACAGTGTTCTGTTATTAAATCTATAGGAATATTTAAACTATTTAGAAATGTTAATTTAAAATATGTGTGTGTTTTATTAGAATGTTTAAATTTAGTAAATAAATGTTAGTTAATAAATTATCTTTAAAATTAAACTTTATTTGTTGGTCAATTCTTTTTATCAATTCTTTTTACCAAATTCTTTTATCAATTCTTTTTATAAATTCTTTTTTACAATTCTTTTATCAAGTCTTAACCACTAATTATGTATAATCTATTAGTGATTACAAACAACTGAGCTAGTCGTGGATTTAGGCATTGAGTTAGTGGCCATTGCTCAAAGTGTGTTATTTATTCATCCTTGAATAGATAGCTGGCACTTGTGTTTATACACAAACAAAAAAAAGTGCTTTGAATGTGGTGTTCAACTCAACAGCCGAGAAGAATCTATGTCCTGGAAATGTAACATTAGTTATATACTTTATAGCTATCGTTTGGGCATACATACTCTCCGAGTATGTTCTTCTCTGCCTAAGAGACTGGTGATTCGAATCCACATATTCGAATACGGTTCAATATATATATAAAGTAAAAAGGCAGTTTTAATAAATAGAAATAAAATAAATATAATTAATAGACAGACTTTTAAAATTAAAATTCAGGATTCATGGGATTTGAATTGACGTTTTCTTCCATTATGTTTTTTTTTTATTTAATGACAGTTGAGGAAGATTAAAGAATTAACCAAAAGTACTTCTGCTGATTGAAAGATTGTTTATACTAGTTAATTACCATTATATTTATTATTTTTATTGTTACTACAATAGTTTTTAATTAATGGACATTTTATTTGTATATATATCTAAATATGAATAATAGGATTTTTTATATTTTTATAAATTCTAGTAATAACATTTTTATCAAAGTACCAATGAGAAGCAATCATTGTAAATAAAGTATAACAGTTCTGTTATATGTCTCACAATAACATAGTATGTGTGCACAAATATATAAAGTTGAAAGGAGAAGTAGAAATAAACTTGGCCATAATTTTTTGTAGATATTTTTTTACATGTCACTCAGAATAATAACAACTATAAAGGGTTAAATAATTCTAAAATTAAACATTTAAAATGGTCTAATAAATATTTTCATTGAATTTTTATTTTGAAATTTAAAAACAAGCATGATTTATTTTATGATATCTTTTAATTAATGTTTGTATGCAAACTTGCTTTCAAAGACATTTGTTAATTGAAAGTGGTTTTGAAAAGATTAAAGTGGACTGAAATCTCCTTTTTCCAAACAAGAGAGATAAAAAAAACTTTATTTTTAGTTTAGTTTTTTTATCACTCCATCAGACTACTATAAAAAGTATAAATAAAAAGATTATTTTCATTTTGGTTAGTTGGCTAGTTTGCTGTAGTTGGCAGTAAATAGCTGTACAGACAGAATTGGCATTGATAGTGGAGTTGGCTGGTTTTCAGAACTATACAGATAGATACCATGAACAGAGGTTGCTGAATTTAAGACAGTAGATCCAGCAGCAGTTTGTAGCACTATAGAGTTTTGATTTATATGGAGATAGGGTCACTTTCAATGGATCAATTAACCTAGACAAATTTGGACAAAAATAGATTGCTAACATGGACAGCAGGAAGATCACTGATCAATGCCAACAAATTTTCTGATTATAACTTTCCTGATGCTGACAATTGCCTGGACAATGCCTATATTGAAACTGACAATTACCAAAACTAAGCTCATCAAGAGAATTCATTAACTTGCTGAAGAATTAGTTATATGTATGATGATGTATCTATATGTAGAGAAGTACGGAGAAACATAAACAAAAATGAGTTGTTTTTAAATAATTCATTTAAAAAACATTTTAAAATTTCTGTATTTAATGTAAAGACATTATGATAAGTTAAATGTGAACTGTAGTAGTGTTATATATAATAACAAAATTTTAAATGATTTCTTTGGCCTGAAGTGACATTTTAAAACTAAGAGATATACCAAATGATTTTATTTTTCATTTATTAAAAAGACATATTTAATGTAAAAACAAATGCAAATAATTTTGCTTGGGCTAAATAAATCTAATTGTAAAGAATGATGATTCTAAAAGCATTATAAATAATTAACCTAATCTATAAAAGACTGATTTTAGTATTTTTTTTAAAAAAAGAAAGAGAAAGAACTAAAAGTTATGTTTAATAATTGACTAATATATATATATATATATGCATGTGAATATTAATGTAACATGTGAATATTAATGTATTTTAACCAAGGAATTAATTATAAAAATACCTTATTGGGTCAAATTAAAATATATAAACACTAATGTGCACATACCTTTCTATGTGTACAATATATATATATATATATATATATATATATATATATATATATATATATGTTTAATTAATACTAATTTAGATGTATTTATATCATTTAACTTAAAATTTTAATCATTTATTGTATTTATATGATGATCAAAATGTCTGCACAAAGATCAATGATTGTCAAATGTACACATAAAATTTAATCATTTTTGTCAATATTAAATGTCAATTAAAATATATTCATGTAATAGTAAAATGTGTGTCTATACACCTATATAGCATATATGTTAACCATAATATACCTGGGTCTCATTTTATTCGGTAGATAGCTTCCTTAGAAAATGCGCACAAAAGAAATTGCACAAAAATTGACTTAACTTACCTTGAAAAATGGGGGATATGTACTGTAATTTTCCAAAAATCGCATAAAAGCAAAGCAACAATGTAAATTACTTTAAAATTCGCATAAAAAAAAAATATGACTAATAAAAAATTTCAAATTTGAAAAAAATAGATACAAGACAAACTTTTTTATTAACTACAGTATTTAATTTTATTGAAAACAATATATTTTTATGCGTAATTTACATTTTTTTCATACATGTACAGTATTTAATTTATTATCACATTTGAGACATCAGATTCATCATGATGTAGCTTCTCCTTAAATGAAGTCAAGATGAAATACAACTAAAATGTTTTCCAATCACTGTTGATCCTTCCCATTTCACTAAGCGATCTAAAATTGAAATTTTTGTTTCCAAAGAAATTCATTTTTTTGGGTGTTTTTTTCTCTCTATTAGAGTAAACTAAAAGTTTAAAATAAAAATAAGAACTTAGACTTACAATAATAAAAGGACACCGACTCACTACTGTTGGGCAAAATTTAATTAAATCTAACAATTAAAAATTAAAATCTTATTTTTGTCTTTAATTTTTTAACTTTCAATTCCGTTTAAAAGTCAAATTTCATTGTTTCACATCATCTTATGTTACTTAATTTTTAAATTGTTAATTACAATTAAAAATCAGATTTTAATTCTCAAATTTAATTGTGTCCACCACTGTTACTCATTTTTTAAAAATAAACTTGTGGACACTAAATGATTAATTGATTATGTACTCTTTTTATAAAAAGCAAAAATAGAACATGATTTAAAATGCAAAAACAGTACATACATAGTATTTTTCATCTATAACATTTGAACAGATTTACATTATAATCTTGTAAAATTTATTACTTGTGGACACTAAATGATTAATTGATTATGTACTTTTTTAAAAAGCAAAAATAGAATGTGATTTAAAATGCAAAAATAACAATATGCATAGTATAGGCATCTATACCATTTGAACAGATTTACATTATAATCTTGTAAAATTTAATGTGTGTATATAAAATGGGGAAATCCTGAGTTTAAGTGAATTATCATGAACTTCTTTATTGCATGAAATCTATTACAGTACTATTATAAACCACTAAAAATATTGAAATTATTAGATGGAAGTCGAACTTTGATAATGCGCTATTACTTTAAATATGACATGAGTGCACAAAATGTATAATATTTAAAGTAATAGTGCATTATCGGAGTTTGACTTCTGATCTAGTAAGTTTTATTGCATAAAAGTAAACCACATACAAAGATATTAAGAAGAGACATAAATTGCATAACTTCAAAATCGCATTAAATAAATCTGCATAAAATGAGACCTGGGTGTATAATAATTTGTATATTATTTATGTAAATCACAATATAATTTGAATTTGTATGTTACTCAAAATCAGAAGACTTGATTTATATGTGTATAGTCTTATTCTAGAGACCTTAATTTCATTTATTCTTTATTGTTGTTAATAAACTTGAATTCAATTCTTAAAATTGTATCGTGACATCATCTCTTGGTCATAATACAGTGATAAAGCATATCTTCTTTGAACTAGATTAATGCATAACAATCTGATTATACAAAGGGGTGTATATTAATGGAGGGGCATTTCAGTATGACATTATCCTGGTTTTGGTATAACTATTATATTCTTGAAAGTCCATGCACTATATTTTATTTTAATTTAGTTTCTATTAGGATTTCAATTTATAGTTGGCCAGTACACTATTGGTACTAAGTGGCCAAACCATTTATGATGATCAGTATATTTTAATATCCTAGCATTGTTTTGTTGATTATCATATATTTTTATGGATGAGCACTTAGTTTGTGCATCCAAATTATGTTTAAATAAATGCACCAAGCTGGTAAATGCTCAATAGTTAGCCTGATCTATAATAGACTCTTTTAAAATCCAGTCACAAGATTGTGTGTTGATTTATTTTTGATTGCTAATCATTCATGATGATGAATGGTTATTACTATTACTTATACTTACTTTTACTTATTGATAATGCTGGTTGGTGGATTTATAATTATAGTTATAGTTGTTTTAAGGAGTTAGCTCAATGATCTCTCAGAGTGATCTATCATGCTCATTTTTTTGACATTAAATTTTAGTTGTTGTTTTTTTAGGATAAACAAGCAATCATATACCTAATGGTTTAAACCCTGATCTCCAGGTATGATCAGCTGATACCCCATCTCATTATAATATTAAATATTAATATTTTAATGGAATTTCTTCTGTGTACTTTTACAGATGAATATTAGCTATGATATAATTAAAGCAAAACACCATTGAGAAATACATATTGCAAAGTCAAATATACTCCATCTAGCAATAGTATATGTTTAAAATTCTTGAAGACAAAAGTTAATCTGTTTTTACCTTATTAACAAAGATTAAATATAGATTATAGGTTAGTCATTAATACTTTATGTGTGAAAACTGAAAATATCAAAACTCTTAAATATTCCAAATGTTATCAAAGTCATTTTTTCCTTTATTTTGGTATAATATCTTATATAAATACAATTTATCCAAATCACTTTTAACATTTTTTAGCAAAACCTTTTTTGTACATAGAGGTATTGTATGTCAGTGTATGTATATATGTCACTGCAACACATAAAGGAGCTTCTATTTCAAAGCAAGAATGATACTTGTTTTTAATAGCTGTTACAGTTTGAAAACATTTTTCACACAAGTAGCTTGTTGTGAATGGAGTCAAATTTATTACATAATTTATTTTGATTTTGAGTTATATGAAAGTAAAACTAAGTTTGTATTTATATGTTTTATAATTTGTTAAAGAATTATGTTTTAATATAATGTTAATTTTATTTCATAAAAATAAATGAATATATAAATACATATTTGTTGCATTTTATATGTGTAATTTTCTAATTCATACCTACAAAAATTATTTAAAATTAATAACCAATAGTATCTATTCTTTAATAATTTTTATAGATGTGTTTTCCTTCAAAATTCTTAATAAAATTTTTGAGTTTTAGTTCACCCAATTACCAAGGCACTGTAGTCAAATTTGATGCCTAATCAATCGTACAGATTTCAGTATTCTTACTTTGTTACTTTTTCTATGCTACTGATCAAGTAGGGCAGGGGTCCCCAACCTTTTTGCACTTAAGAGCACATTTTATAATACCAGCCAGGTGGTGGGCACCATTTATTTTTTTCAACCAGATGGCGGGTGCCATTTATTTTTTCAATGTAAATTTATAGTTGGATATTGTTAATAATACACATAATGTACAAAAAAATATTTATTTCAAAAATAAAATTTTAATATATAATTCATGTTTATATTTTTATGCTGTAAAGTATAGTATGCTTTACAATATGATTACAATATAATACAATAATTTATAAGAAATTTTAAAAATTAAATTTATTTGTATCAGATAAATAATTTTTTATAGTGTTCGGATAGCGGCGGGCACACGTAAAATGGTCTTTGGGCACCATGGTGCCCGCGGGCATAGGGTTGGGGACCCCTGAAGTAGGGGATAATTAAATGCCTTGAGATACATGTTTTGTAAGTCACAGTAGTATTTTGTAAGAAATCAATTAGCAATGTAATATCCTTGTTCTGTTTTACATATGTTTGGCTTTTGTTTCCATATTTTATAATTTGTAACTATATTGGAAAATTTTGAAGAAACAGACATGTACAGTACACTTTATATTTTCAGAAGTCTTCAATTAATCATAAAAGTATTTTAATGACTTTCAATGGACAGGGTAGAAATATATTTTTTATATATAAAATAAATTGTCAAGGCTAAATAAGTTTGTAAGTAATCATTAAAAGCCAGTCAACACTTAGACAATCCCAATATCATTAACAATAAATAATAGTATCAATAATTTCAATCTCGGTGATCATGTTGTAACCTTTGGTGTTTATAGAAGTCTACTGGGTCACTAATACAGGTCATTCCACCTTTATTGTTAAAAGTAAGCCATCTTGACAACAGTTTAAAAACATTTTTGATTGATAATGATATTAAGAATATCTAAGTGTTGACTGGCTTTTAATGATCAAATAAACTATTGAAATGAATGCCTGTCGGTCTTTTATAAAACAAAATTGAAATCAATAATGAATAATATTATTGTAGTGCAATTGTCACTACATTATTCTCATCAGATGTTTATGATTAGACCCCTTCAGAAGATGTTAAAAATGGATAGAAACCAGTGTTTACCTTACATGAGAGTGGTGTAGTAAAAATTGCACTACAAAAATATTATTCATTATTGAAAAATCTCTGGTCTAAAGAATGATTAATAAAAAATATTAATTTGAAACCAATCTGGTTTTCATCATCTACAAAACATATTTACAAAAATCATTACAATTCATTACTTTATATTTAAGCAAACTTAAAAAAAAAAAAGTCAGATTTAAATAGAGTTTAAGCCAATAGATTGTATTCTAGAATTAGTAAAGTTATAAAAAGAATAAATTAGCATCTATTGCCATTTTGATTTTGATTTGTAAATAAAAAAAACTCATTTGAGACTAAATAACATTTCTATATTGATTAAAACTTTGGAACACCAAATTATGGATCCAAGATATTTATTATAAAAATTTGAAGATAATTTTTACAAATATGACAGTTGTAATTAAATTAAATGATGACATTAATATGAATTAACATTGTTAAAAACTGGATGACATTAAAATTTTGTATGAAACTTTTTAAATGCAGTTTTATGGGAAATATTTTATGGATTCAAAAAAAAAACAACTAAAAATACATAAATAAATGAATCATATGTACATATGATTTATTTATTTATATATTTTTAGGGAGATAACTTTTTTTTTTCTTTTGCAACTAAGTTTTACGCATAAAAGAAAGTATAATTAGGCCTGAAAAAAAATCAGTTGGAAGCAATTGATAAAACTAAATTTTGTAAAAGTGATTTTGATACAAATAACCCAGTATTAAAAAAGAAATATATCCGTATGTGTGAAAATAATGGTTTTCAAAGGGTGTGTCTTGTCAGCTCTTCTACATGGGTTTGAAACATAGACACTTAAGAGAAAAGTAATTTTAGATCACTCAAAGAAGTGTGGTAAAATGTATTTTGGGAATAATACAAAAAACAAAATACATCAGTGAGATAACACAGGTATCATGTATTATAATGAAAAAACAAAAAGTTAAAAATAAAATTAGAATGGATATGTGGCTAAAAATAGATGTACAATTGAGCTTTAAACTGTACTCCAAGGCAATGTAAATACCCTGATGAAAGGTACATGAGAAAAAAGAATAGAAAGATTGCAAAATGATATTGGAAAGAAAGGCTAGGAAATTTAGAAACTAGTTTAACTGTGGTATTGTCAAAGGATTGGCTGTAGTGGAAATTGATATTAATAATGTTACATGATCATATAAAACTTCTTCATAACTTATTGAAAGAGACTATTCTACTTTTTTATGGATTCGATTATATTGTTGTACATGTAGATAAAATTTAAAAAAAACATGGCTAAATTTATATATACAGTGAAGATCATTGCAGGCTATATATATATATATATATATATATATTACAAATATATAAACTATAAATATTGTATCATATATATATATATATATATATATATATATGATACAATATTTATAGTTTATTTATTTGTAATTAACAAGAATATTGCATTAACATTTGTACTATTAATTATATACGGAAGAAACTTAATAGTTGTAATTGTTTAAATATTTTTATGTATGTGGAAATTTCTGTTATTTTTTATTTTAGAAAAATCACATCAGATGATAACAGTCATACATTGACGAATGAAAATTATGTGCGTACATATATATGTTGACAAAACGATTTTTATTGGTTCCAATCAATTTTATTCATCACCCAGATGATAACTTGGTAAACAAGCTGAAACATCAATATATTTATTATTAAAAATCATACATTAACAAAACTGCACAGTGTATCATAATATAGATAAAATTAAGTTCAAACCCTTCCAATTGAAATGGAAAAAAACTATTTCCCACTAGAAAGATTGAAAGACATCATACATATCAATACATTTTTACATCATTTTGAAGTGTAAAGTGAATTTCCAGCTTCTTATATTTAAAGTTATGATAACTTACTATGTAATAACCTCGATACAAAAAGATTTTATTATTAATAGAAATCAGATGCTTAGATTCATTTTTCAAGCCTTAAAACAGTCAAGCAGATGAAATGCTTAATATCCACTTCGTATAGTATTTTTATTGCAACTTATTAATATGTGATTTTTTACATGGTAAAGAAACATGGTTTGTCTATTCATCAACTGCATCAGGCAGTGTAATAAGTTTGCTGGCTTTTTGCCTTTGAATTTAAAATCAAAAAACATAATATCATTTACCTGACAAATCAATTAAATATGTTGAAGGCAAGAATATAGAATGGATATTTTTTTAACTTTTCGATAATTAGAATTATGGCAGATCAAACCAAATTATGATTTTCATTTCTATGAAGCTACAATGTCACCAACCAAACCAAAAATTGATGAACAAAAGTAAAAAATAATAAAAATTTTTTGATTACCAACTCAGATTTGGAATTTGTGAAGATAAAGTAAAAAATGGAAATGAGTACATACTTTAATAAAAATACACAAATTGTGGTAACAAAAATGTAGTGGGATTTATCATAAATAAAAAATGAAAAAACTACATTGTGAAAATTGATGGATATTAGTCACAGTGAAGATTAGCTAGTCAAATGTACTAAATGCAAATAATTTATTTTATATTCTTCCATAAGTACTCATAGTAATGAAAAATAAATGATTTTTATGTGGATATACAAAATGCTTTAGATTAACCCTAACAACATTTTAAAACTTTTTAGAAGAGTTTATTGTTAGAATTGAAAGAAAAATAGTCTTTTGGGGTTTGCAGAAAAAAGAAAAAATATATTTTGATTTGTTTCTTTGAGAAAAATAATAAGTGGAAATAATCATGAGTGCATCCAAATAAAAATGTACAAATATTGATTTATATTTTTACTAACAAAATATATTTGGCCATCAAAAATCACATGGTTACCATTCTTTATGCTTACACAGGCTGTTTTCACAGGACAAAATGTTCCATGCAGTAGCACCACTCAGTACAAATATGACAAACTGAAGTATCATCTATAATTATTAAAACTTGTGTAGAACCAAATATTTTAAATGAAAAATTAAGATGTGCAATAAAATTTGTAAAAAATGGAAAAGCTCCATGAATTATTGAAAAAGATATTTAAAAAAGAAATAAGTAAAAAAAAAAAAAGAAATAGAAAAATGTTTGGCATGGCTATATATGCAATACATAAGTGATGGGAACATAAAAGATAATTAAAAAAATACAGCAGAAATATTTATATTTAAAAAAGATAATAAAGAAGATATTACAAATTACATCCCTATTTATTTTTGATGATAATAACAAGCAATTTATATTGAATTCAACACTCCAAAAAAGCAATTTGAATTGAAATGTTGATTATGCTTTTGATTTGTAGATTATGAAATAAGTATTTTCATTGTCATTAAATGGATAGACCCAAGCTATTGATATTTTGAAAATATTTGTCAAAATGCAACAGTTGTGATCAAATTATATGATGATACTAAGATCAAAATTCTAAAGAGTATATGACAGTGTGATCTCATATCTCCAAAAGTTGTAACAACTATTTTTAGCCAAAATATTTGTGTATTGAATTAAGAAGCTAAGACAGAAAAAAATAGACATTATGTAAATAAAGTATTTTTGCAAATCTTGCTTCAGTGCTTCAAAAATGTTTAATGAAATATCAGTTAAAAGTAAAGCAGGACTGAATATAAATGCTAAATGTCTTAAATAATAATCAGTGAAATGTATGGATGAAATAAGAATCTTTGTTGATATGATGCTGAAGTGAAAAAATAAAGATCAGCTTACAGTCAATAATGGTCAAAAATAACGATGATATATGATGTATTATTAATTTATCAAACATTCTAACAAAGTTATTAATGATAGGAGTTAAGAATAATAATGTGAGCCCAGAAAATATTCTTTATAGTTAAAGATATTACAATCTGCTTAGAAAATGCTCATTAAAAAGAATTTAATGAACATAGCAATGTATAAATTTATGCACTAGTTAACTGAAGAATGTATTATGAGTCATTCTAACAAATTCAGTTTTATATATGGAGAAGGAAATTAATATAATGATGAAAATCATTCATGCTTGGTAATATATCAATTCAAGCAAATATTCATATTGTAGTGCCACTCAGTGCAAGCCAGAGTAAACATTGGATATAAAAAGGTTTGTGCAAAAAATTTCTATCTAGTGCCTACTCATCCAATATTACCAGACTAGTTTCTAGCTTGTGGCTTTCATCAGTGAGGAGCCTTGGATCTGAGAGCACTGCACCCAAGTCTTGTATCTCAAACAAAATGAAAAAATTAAAAAATTTAGTATGTATTGTAAATTTTAAAAAAAAGGTAAATTCTATCAATATCATTTATATGCTATTGATAGAATATACTTTTTAATAATGTTGAAAAATACATTGAATTATAATGTTAATTAAAAATAATTAAATATAAACATTTTTATAAACAAAGCAAAACTCTCCATATAGTAGTGCCACCCTATGCCAACCAGAGTTTTGCTTTGTTTATAAACAATTATGTGCTAGTATAAGAGATAGTGATCATGTGATGGTTAATAAACATTTTTGCTGTAATATTCATATATAGAAAGAAATAGGTATACATTTTTGTATAATATGATATAATGTGGGGTTGAATAAATATAAAGTAGTTGCATATATATTCTGTACATAATTAGTATCCTGCATATATATAATAAACATAAAGAAATTATATATGCAGAGATAAACAGGAAAATATAATGTGCATATCTTGACACATATGCATTAGGAGACTTTTATTTAAATAATGTACAATTGCAATTAGTATATAATATGAAAATAAAACATGTATCCAATTATCTTAATGCTAATTGAACTAAAAATAATTCAAATGAATTATATAAAACAAAACTAGATTTGTAAAATTCTTGGAAATGATCACGTGATTCTAGAAATAAGCAATGAGCATATAATTCTTACATATAACTTAACAATAGGGCCATGCCAATAAAAATACCACAATGATAATACCTTTTATCTTTGATAAGAGTGGAGTAGTCTTAACACCTTTAATTGGTTCACAAAACTGGACTAAGTAAGTAATGATGTTCATCTTGCTTTTAATTTATATAATTGTAAGCCTTAGGACTATTACTAGTTTAGTTTTTATTAACCAATATATTATTGAGTTAACTATTATTTACATTGTTACAGACTGAACTTATTTCATGTAATTCAACATGACAGATTTAATTAGTATTAAACTATATGTATTCTTATATTCCATTAAAGGCTGTAGTTCTAAGAGTCTTGCACTTTTCTAGGATGAAAATGACAGACTACCCATTAACAGTGAACCATACCTTAATTTTTACATCTTATAATTATTTAACTTTAACTAAGCATTTGCTTAGGTAATGCTAACACCTGTATGAATCAATAAGTTGATTTAGGATTTAGACCTATATTATGTAACTAATTGTTGTCTGTCTTAAATATATATTTTATACTTGAGTTCTTTAAATAATTCACCCTGTGTTTCTTATTTCTAATTTGAGGCTTGCACAACCTATAGTCATCATTATCAACCATTATCAATCCACTGCAGGATGAAGGTCTCTCCAAGTTTAATCCCTCTTCTTCGATCTTTAGCTTCTCTTCTCCACATCATTCCTGCACACTTTCTTATTTCATCCATCCATCTCACATGTGGTCTTTTTCTGGGTCTTTTATAATCTCTTGGAATCCAGTTTAAAATTTCAATTGTCCATCTATTATCGTATTTTCTAGCAATATGTCCATCCCAACTCCACTTTAATCTTTTAATTTTTTCAATGAGGTCAGTAACACCTGTTTGTTCTCTTACCCATACATTGCGTTTTCGATCTCTAATTGTTACTCCCAACATACATCTCTCCATATTTCTTTGAGTGGTCTGAAGTCTCTGTATTGCTCTTCTATTGAGTGTCCAAGTCTCAGATCCATAAGTAAGAACTGGTAAAACCCATTTGTTAAAAAACATTCCTTTTCAAACACATAGGCATATTTCCTTTTAGTATCAAGTTATTTCTACCAAAAGCACTCCAACCAAGTTTAATTCTATGATTATTTTCCTCCATTATGTTTCTATCTGTATTAATAATCTGACCAAGGTATTTGTAACTGTTAACTTCTTCTAATTCATCATAATCAATCTTTATTTTCATATTTTGAGCAAATTGATTAAACATTACTTTAGTCTTTTTAACATTTATCTTTAGTCCTACTTTCCTCTGATAACTTCTGCAACATTTCTTGCAGCTCTGAAGCATTATTTGCAAAAACAACTACATCATCTGTGAAATCTAAATGGCTTAAATAATGTCCATTTACTTTCACTCCTTTACTTTCTCATTTTAATCCACAAAATACTTCTTGCAGCACTGCTGTAAAAGGTTTTGGAGATATGGAGTCACCTTGTCTTACACCTTTCTTAATGTTGACTTTCCCAGTGTCATTATGTAATCTAATTGTTGCTGTTGCATTTTTATAAATATTCTTTAAAATATGACAATATCCTGGATCTATACCTTGATGATCTAATGCTTTAATCACTGAAGAAATGTTTATAGAATCAAATGCCTTTTCATAATCTACAAATCCAAAACATAATGACAACTCATATTCATTCGTTCTTTCTATAACTTCTCTCAACACCTGGATATGATCTACTGTACTAAAACCACTTTTAAATCCAGCTTGTTCTCTTGGTTGGTTGAAATCCAATGTTCTCTGTAGACGAGTTGTAATTATCTTGGTAAAAATTTTTATATAAAACTGATTAAAGGCTGATAGGTCTATAGTATTTGCACTTAAAGATGCACTAAAAGATTTATAATTAGTGTCAAACTTGCAATCTCTGCCAAACTCATGATTGAACAGTACTGCAAAATCACTTCCACAGATTCTTCACATATTTGCTTTTTTAATACAAATTTATTTTATTTAAACATATATTTAATAATTTGAACAGATTTATGCACACTTTTTATTGTAAATAAATGGATTTTTAAAAAATTATATTTGGTTTGTAATTTTAAATGGGCTAAAACAAATTGATTTGTTTAAAAAAAATCGGTCATTTGATTGCTTATTGAAATTTTAAAATAACTAAGCAATTTAAATTCCTTTACTCAATGCCATACATCTTGTGTTGTCATTATATCTTATATTACTATGTGATTATTCAGATCAAAAAATATAGGTAATCCACATCACAATTTAGCAGAATTTTTGGTAATTTACTAGATTTTACCCCAGAGGTTAATACAAACCAATAAAATAGTTTTATTTCCCAATTGCATGATAAATTATAACTGAAATGTTAGTTGGATTTTCTTGAAGTAGGGTGATTATGTTAATGATCAATTTTTTATATTTAGAATTAAAACAGTTGGAGACATAATGTACTAAAAATCTTTAAAGAGTCGGTATAATTCGATGATTACATTCTATTTAGTTACTTAAAAGTATAGATTACTTTCATTTGAAAAAAATTGCATAAATTAAATGGTTAATGCTTCTTGTTGTGAAGACAGATGATATAATGAAAATACAATTAATTAATAAAAGTAAATATGTGCTTTAATATAAATAAAATAAATATTTAAATCACAAGTCAGAGTGACATCATTAATTATTAGTTATTTGAATAAATTAAATGTAAATAATTAAAGTTTAATGAAACATAGAACGTTTATATAGATGTGTAAAATGTTTTTGAGTTTGCTTAAAAGCAATTTAAAATTAGCACAGAACACTTTAATAAGAGGGAAGTTCTGTGATCAAATTTAATTGTGTAGTAAGAAAGAGAAAAGTCATATACTTGAGAAGTTTGAGAAAAAATTTGAATACAATTCAAATCATATGCAAATTATGGCACAGTATAATTGTTTTATATTTTGATAAACAAAATATATATTTCAACATATTATTAGAAGAATCAATACGGGAAGAAATCTTTAATAAAAAAGTAACTGTTTTTTGGAAACATAGAAATACAAAAACTACTAAAAAAGTTAATATGAGTATTTGATTTCTTTAAATTTAAAAATAATTTCAACAAAACTTAAATTGTTTTACCTTTTTAAACATTTGAATATGATTCAGATTTGACTAAAATCAAGTATAATATTGCTACTACCTACTATAAACTGTTACAAAGTTAAGTGGTACATAAAAGCAACTATTTTAAATTTTTTTATTTAAAATAAAGGCAATATATAAAGATAAAAATGAATATGATAATACTTAAAAACTGTCTTAAATTCTTATAGAATGATTAATAAAAAGTCTTGCATTGGTGGTTGAGAGGTCAGCGTGACTACCTTGCACTTGCAGGCAGTTGCCCGGGTTGTGGGTTCACGTCCCGGCCGAGGCTATGAGACTTAAAAAAAAAAAAAAGATTAACAAAAGTTGAAGATAATAGTAGTAAACATAACTGTGAATATAAAAGATAACTTTTAAAGAATAGAAAAGTCTCAAAGATATAAAGCCACATCTTTTTACTGGAAAGAATGTTTCTACAACAAATATAATAATAGTATTATTAAAAAAATAATAAATCATGAAATATATTTTAAAGTTTAACAAAACAATGCTAACAATATTTGCAATTTATTCTTTGAAAAAGAAAAATCAGAAGGAAATGTTGGACTTCAAAATTAATCTCTCTTTAAAAAAGATAGATAAAAAAAAAAAGACAAAAACCCATCAATAAAACTATATAAGAAATCTTAAGCAATAAAGATATTGCATAAGATAGAAGCATGCAATAATAATGTTAATATTTTTTAGAAGGAATAAATTCTATCAATTCTATATAAAGTTTTACTAATATCACTAATCTAAAGCAAATTTTTGATTTAAAGCAATCAAAATACTTAGAAATATTTAAGTATTGAGAGAAGTTATAGAAATAACTAACAAATATGCATTGTCATTTTGTTTAGGATTTTTAGATTATGAAAAGTATTCAATTTTATTAAAATTTCCATAATGCTTAAAACTATCTGTCATTCATATAGAAGCAGGATTTTGTTATATTCTGAAGAACATTTATCCAAATGTAACCACAGTAATTGTATTACATTGTGATAATATATATATATATATATATATATTATCACAATGTAATATAATTACTGTGTACTCTATATCCCTCATAATATATATATATATATATTATGAGGGAATAGAGTACACATTAAATATTTTCAAGCAACTTTTCAACTGTTTTATAACAAAATCTTATAGATTAAAATTTGAAGCCAAAAACAGATTAAGTAGTCATTATTAGATTTTCCTTAAAATCTCTAGTAATCTGTTAAAATTATAAAACATGTAAGTTCTTAAAAAGATAATTTTTAGAAATTTATGTTAAATATTAATATTTATTTGAATTAGAATAAATACGTGTGGCAAAAATGTCAAAATAAAATTGTCATTATTTTTTAGTCTTTCACAAATTAGATAAAAATTACTGAATCATTATTTTTCTGTTGACAATAAAGGTTAGCAAAGGAGAAATTGTTAAATTTTAAAAATTTAAATTTCTCATAAAGTAAAGCTGCCACAATACATATTTTTGCTTCATAATGATGACTGATAAGTTGTGTCAAACATTACAAACCATCTTTTCTGTTTTTTATAATAAAATTGAAATTTTAACATAAAATTGCTAATTTTTAGTTTTAAGATAATGCTGTAGTTTTCAACTAATATGTAATTCTTTAACGATATTTGATAATACTAATTTTTCAAAAATATAAAAATGTCTGCCAGATTATATAAATGTGTTTAAATAATAGAAGACAGTTTTATATTTTTAGTTCTGTTTCTTTCAAACTGAACTTGTAATATCAAGTCACAGATGTTGTGAGCTTTTAGGTGTTTACCATTAGTTAGAATCAATATGTTTTAAAAATGATTTGTTTTTTTTTTCTTTTTTTCAACAATTCAACTTTTTATTAATAGAGAGCATGGGGTTTGTGTACTTTTATGATAAAATGGTAATTGCTCTAAGTCACTTAAACAATAAGTTTAAGATTTTATGGGAATTACAAAATCAATGTTCAACTAATGTAGTACTATACATATATTTTAGAGTTATTGTAAAGCAAAAAGCATAATTGCATCACAGCTATTTATTTATTTTTAATATTATCCTTAAGTTTGCTTTTATATTAAAAGTTTGTACTGTGTACTTGGGTGTATCTCAAATGTAACCAGCCAAATAAGCAGCAATTGTTAATTAAATAACCACTAAGACAAACTTAAAACTCAACGAACATGAATATTCTCTTGTAAAATAAATAAATAAGATAATGTATAATTCACTTTATTTTTGAGTTATTAATATACATTAACATAATCTGCTTATCTATAATAAGCTTTCACTAACTTGATGTCTTCCCACACAAATATGATAACTTTTAACATGCCAGCTTAATCTAAACTTTAATTAGTCTTGACTGGAAGCAGACTATTTTAACTTATCTGTCCATTTATAGGCTTGAATTCACAGTTCAGACTAAGACATGCTTAGTTTGCACTCTAACAGTGTGCAAGCCATCTTAATATTTAATTCATTTGCAAAATAATGACATATTAACATATATTAACTTCATTACTATTCAATATAATAGTAATGTTTGTCAATAGGTGCATATTGTAATGGAAGTAACAATAATCATATATCATCTGCACATGATTACAATAATTTCAATAAACTTTACTATATATATATATGCACAGAGACAGTCTATATCTCCTCAAACTTTAGAAAATAATCACTATTTAATTACAAATATAGTCCTTTAGTCTCATTGAGTATTTTTTGATATCTTATACATCTAGGCAAAGGCAGGAAGTCTCCATCATGATCAATAATTAAATTCCTGATAAAAAATTTTCTAGTTTTGCTGCATGGTTATCTGATTAAGTATTTGCTTCATTAACTTGAGTAACAGGAGGCACTTTCATGTTTTAAACTGCTGAGGTAATATAAGTGCTCTCCTCAGTTTTACTAGACCCAACTTTTGTATTGGCTAATAAAATTTGCTATTTACCTCATTTGATGTCTCAACCAGATATAATTGTAAATGATTAATATATTTCCTCATAAGTAGTCCATTATGTAGCATGATAACTCTAATTACTTTAGATATTATATTAAGGCAACAAAAAAACATTACCTTTTTGGCATGTCTTGCCCAAACTTAGTCACCAATTTTAAATTTACTAATATTAAGTCTAAAATCCTTTTTTAAAAGTATTATTACTAATAACAGTATCAGCTTGCAATAATTTTGAGAGAAGAGTATAACATTTTCACCATAATAACAATTCTGCCAGTGTTTTCAAATTGAGGCTCTCAGTATGAAATGGTGACAATATCTTACAATGTTTTATTAATTATCAACTCTAATTGTTGTACTGCTTTCTCAGTCAACTCACTTAATTCCATATGATAAAATAAAATCAAAATATGGAGTATTACTTTATTAACCAAATATTTTTTAAAACTCTAAAAAGATAAATTCAGTTCTATTATCAGTCACCAGAGTTTCTGCATAACCATGGCTAGTAAAGACTTCTTGA
The DNA here is from genome assembly GCA_028023455.1 of Epiperipatus broadwayi. Classification (NCBI taxonomy): domain Eukaryota; kingdom Metazoa; phylum Onychophora; class Udeonychophora; order Euonychophora; family Peripatidae; genus Epiperipatus; species Epiperipatus broadwayi. The sequence continues at coordinate 120,732 of JAQFVV010007008.1, read as the reverse complement.
AGATTCTAATCATAAACTCTGTGCTAATGTTTGTTATGAGCTTGTACTCATTCCATCTTTAATAAAAATCAATATCTGTTTGAAACAGGTATGCATTCATTGGACCAGCATAATATACATAAATTTTCTTCCATGGAGTTTTAGTATCCATCTGATATTTAAACATCTTAGGGAAGTCTGATATAAAGTGGCATTTGGAGAAGTTTTTACTGTCTGGTTAATTTCTTGATTTTATTTAGACCACCACATATAAGTTTAAAGCCAAGACTTTTGTATGTACCACACCTGAATGATTGTTGTGGAACAATTGGAGTGCTTGTTGGTGGATTTCAGCCAGTATAAGCCCATGATTCAGTCATTGCCCATGGTTAAACTTTTACAAGCACTCCAGATAAACTTAATATGTAGATTACCAAACTTTTATGTCATTCTAGTTTTAATTCAATTGACAAATCTTTATAACTGACTTCTTTGTTTGTCCATTCAGTTAATGCTGTTTAAAATTTTCAAATTCATGGTATCAATAATGTTTACTTCAGTAAACTTCCATAGCAATTCACAGGCATTTGCTAAATATAATAACACATTTTATGGTCATTTATCTTTACAAGGCTTGTAGATAAATTCATAATTATAAGCAGCTAATAAACTAATCCACTGGAGTAGTTTGTGGTTGGTATATTCTGGAGATTTTTTATTTAGATGAAAAAATCTAAGGAATGGATGATTTTCATCCATATTGATATTAAACCAAAGATAACTTCCAGGGAATCTTCATTGATCTGGCGGTACTCAAGAAATATGCTATTGGATATTCAGTACCAAAGCAATGTTGTGAGATGACAACTGCATCTCCAAATTTTGAGGTGTTGGAGATTGTAATCACTTCTTTGTCACTGCAGTCATGAAAAGAAATTGGTTACATATTAATAAATTTTTGTCTTCTAAAAAGCTCCAATACATTTTTCTAACTATTGCTTTTTTATAATAACTCATAAAAAGATGTAACAATGAGCTTTTCCTCTAGGAATTCTTTCAAAGAAATTATGTAATCCTAAAAAAAACCCTTGTAAATCTTTTATGTTGTTATCCTTTTCTGTGCTTTTATGATCCTGTTTCCAGATTAATTTTTTTTCTCATATGAGTAATTATATAGTCCAAAAACTTTATCTCTGAAGTAGATAATATACACTTAGGATGTATTCAATCTAGCTCCAACTTTGTCCAATTTTAAACAGATTATATGATATATATTTCTAATTTATATTGTATATCATCCAAGTACAAAATAATTCCTTTCATACTTTGGAATGAACAACTAATTTTGGCTTGGAAGATGTTGGGAGCAAACATGATAAGGTAACTTATCATACATAAATAGTCCTACATGAGTTTTAATGATAAGAACTCTATTATTGTTTCTGCAACAGATATTTGGTAGAAGATGGACTTAGAATCAGTCTTGGTAAAAATTGAAGCTATTTGTAATGAGATTAAAACTTCATGCACACTTAGTGTAGTATACACTTCTTTAGTGATATATTTATTATGCATGAATGATAATCTCCACTATGATAAATAATCCAATCTGGCTTCATTACTACTACCTCCAGTATAAAGTATGATGAGCCTTCTATCAGAGATAACACATGCTTTTGCTGACCAATTATCAGTTTGATCTTTGGTTTTAAGAATAAATGTGGCTTAAAGACTATAGGCTGAGCATTCTTCAATAATTCAATATCTTCTGTTTATATTTTGAATTTGTCAAATCCTGATCTAAGCAAATGGAATTTTTTTTTAAATTTCATCTTCTACTTGTAAATTCTTAATTATCATAAAAACATATCAATTAGGATAGAAATTTAATCTTGGCATTAAATTTCACCGCTACCATCAATTTACCATGCATATTCATATTATTACCATTTACATTGCCATCCTACATGTGTGACTTTTTAAATGTTCTTGTGTTTATTTTTATCACTAATAATATTACAATCTGCAAGTTGATCAATTTACATATTGAGGGTTTTTTTTAAAGATGGTCACAACTAATGTAATATAGTTGTTAACCATGTCATTTATTTTCTTGACATCTTCTTTACTCCTTGCTCTATCTTCCCTAAATTTAAAGTCTGTGTTTGATTCAGCTTTTAAACTCTTGTCTTTATGATGACAGACATGAACTAAATGTTCTTTTATATTATATATATGACACTTTTGCCTTTTGGATTTGTGAAAAAAAAAAGTTAACAGCCTTTCACTTCACATCACGTCAATAACAGGTCAAGTTATTCTTTGCAGTTATCTGACATGCAGTAGTAAGAGCTTGTGCTTTGTTCACAAGTATGAAGTTGATCTGCACCACAGTTGAAGCTTAGAATTTTGACACAGTCACTAACCTAATATTTTATGCAGTGGACTTTTGCAATTCATGTTTTGTACATCATGTTTGAATCATTTAATAAAAAAATGTTAAATGTTGTGATCGAATGTTCCTACAAGAGGTGATCTAATAACATCTTCTAGCTGAGAGGTAAATTGTGATTGTTTTTCTAGTATTCACAGTGCAAATTTGTAAGACTAATAAAAGTCATGAGATGAATGTTAACTCATTTAAAAATGTAGATGCACTACCCACTTAGACACCACAGGATGAAAATTAACATTCAGATTTCTTATTAAGTCTTGATATAAAATATCTTCAGAACTTTTAAAATCACCATAACTGTTGCTCTACTGATAAATGTCTCCATCAGCAAAGAATATCTTTGTTGCCTTTGACTTTATTTATACATATATAATACTCAATATGGTTGGCATACAAATTTTATACTGAAGCACTATTAACATTGAATTTATAAATATTGTGACTTGGGATATCATTAGTGTTGTGCCATTCCTGTCATTGCCACATCTTACAATTATCATCTTCATTATTTTACTGTGTATCTGAGACTATTTCAAATGATATCACCAGAATAAGCATCAATTGTTAATTAAATAAACACTGAGGTAAACTGAAAACTCACCAAACAAGTTTATTTACTAGCAAAAAAATAAATTAAATAAAGTATAATCTCCTGATAAAGATCACTTTATTCTTAAAAGTAGTTAATGCACCTTATTAGGTGGGAATAGGTAGGAATAGGTAATTCCCACACACAGCAATAATGTAAATATATTTTGCATTTCTATAAGTTTCCATTAACACACAAATGATAATTTTTAACATGACAGGTTAACATTAAAATTTTTCACCACAGGGAGGCTAATTTAGCTTATCAGTCCATTAAATAGTTTATAAACACAGCTCAAGCTAAGCTCATGCTTGTCTCTCTTAACACTAGCAGCTTGCAAGCCACCTTAATAGGTTGCTTAATAAGAGTGTATTAGCATTTAACTTTATTATTATTCAATATAACATCATTTTTTCAGATGATTAATATTTATTAATCGAAAACAAATTCACACTAGAAAACAATATTTAAATAATTTCATAATCTCTTGATAGAACAGGAAAAATAAATTAAAAACTAAGAAAATGAAATCAAGATACTAATGTCTTTCATTTTACTATTTTTTGGGGATTACTTTTTATTCAGACTGTTGATCGAAGTTAAAGGGAAAAGGCACATTATCTTAATTAACGAAATAAAGCAATTCATCTCTTCTCTTTAGTTTGCTTATTTTCTACAGTGCAAATCGTAATAAATAGGTATGCTGTCCGCATGTAATTTCAATAAACTTTATTTACAATATATATATATATATGCACAGACAGTCCCGTTTGATAAAAGTATCTCCAGTTCTTAACTTCTTTCGCATAATCACTATCATTTTAATTACTCTCTTTTTTCAATCATTTATTTTTATTATGTGTCATAGCATCAGCCGGGACGTGAACCCGCTAACCCGGGACACCTGCTTGTAAAGCGGCTGTCAATGACCTCTCGACCATCAATGCTTGACAATCATTTATTTTTATACATTAGTTTTTACATTTTATACAGAAAGTAATTCCCACACAATGCCTGGAAAAATATTACAAAGAAGAGAATCATATGATAGTACTACCAAATATCAGTTTTCTTAATGTTAAGTGTAGTTTAATCATTAATATCAGTTATGGTATTTAATCTTCCCAATATGGATATATACCCAAGACTTACATTTTTATATTTCAAAGTTTAATCAACACAAAAATGCATTTAGAGGCAGATATCTTATAAATGCCTATAAATTTAACAAAAATCACAATTGTCATTTCTTTCATCTTTCTTTAATGTTTTTTTTTTTTATATTTAAGATAGTTTAGATGAGTGTGCTTATTGTGTAACATAAATCTAAAAATGACTAAAAATAAGCATTAGATTAAAAATACCAGGACAGGCCCACCATTTATTTGGACTTGATTTTTTTGTAATTTTATTTTTTGCTATTAAGGTTTTGGCAATTTTATATTGCTAAAGCTATTAATATATGGTGTATCTGAACTTAGTTCAGTCTCATATGGCTATTTAAGTTACATATCTGGATTGGAAGACGTATGGATGTCTGAAAATTTCAGATTTTCTATTTAATAGTTATACATTTGATAAAATTCTGGGCTGGTCCTGGTATTTTTAATCTAATGCTGGAATATCCTCACACCTCACTGAAGGAACCAGAAGCAGAAATGAGTCTGGGATTGGGGATATTCAGCTCTATTGATAACATTGGTAAATACAAGCTTATTAAATTAGATCATGTGACATCTGACTTGATTTTTTTTGTAATCTCAGTCATATACAATAATTTTTTTATTCATTAACATTTTATCATTCAGCATAAATCACATTAAATAAACACATCCCATCCCTTGAAACTATTGGCTTTATCTCATTATTTCATATATTTTTATTCAATTATAACATGTTCCAGCATGTAAATAACTTTTTACAAAATATATGAAAAAAAATTATAAATGCAAAATGTTTACATTTATTGCTACAGCAAAAACAAATAATAATAAAAATATTGTATGCATATAGAATAATATGTGCCAATTTACAACTTTTGAGCAGGTGTTTGTGGGTTAGAAATATATACATAGACCGATTTCATCCATTTTATACTATGTTTATCATAGCTATGGAATTTAATACTTTTGTTTAGTATAACTGAGCTATAGCTTTAACTACAGCTGTTTTGTGCATGGCACTTTTAGAGTGCTTGGCACAATATATATATATATATATATATATTGATATGAAGATTTTTACAGGTTGCATATATAAAAGACACATTTTGTTGGTTTATCCATGTTAAAAAAAAATTTAAATATTGATATACCACCATTGGGTGATAAAAGATAGAAAGATGGTTCTAGAGGCGCTACAATCACTGATTTGGAAAAAATGTTAAAGTTCCACCAATAGCAAAAATGTTAAATTAAGAATGTTTTTTAAAAAAATCTTTCCAAATATGAGGAAGTTTGCATGTATCATCTCACTTATTGATACAATTTGACCTTTTAAATATCTCAATGGCTTCTCTAATTTTGCACTGGTAGAGATTATCACATCTGGATATGATCCTGGTATTAGAAAAATCAATTTTATGACCTGAATCTATAGTTTATATGTATAAATATATAAACCATTATACAAATACAAATATCCAGTAATGCCCTCTCTTTAAAAGTCTATATCTCAATAATAGAAAACTTCAAAATGATACAACTTCAAATTAGTATCAGGTATCAGGCCCAGATTTAAGGCGATTGAAGCGATTGGGCCCAATCTGGCCCTGCATCATCACCAAAATTACCAAAAAGTTATTTTTCGAAATACTAAATTTGCATTTTATTTAAATATTTAATATATAGAGGGTCCTGCAAAAAAATCCAATCGACCCTGCACTTATTATTGAGATATAGACTTTGAAACAGAGAGTGTTACTGGATATTTATATTTGTATAATGGTTTATATATTTGTATAATTATTTCACTTAGTGTAACTTTCTTTTCATGTATATATATATAAACAAAACTGCCTAACACTATACTACTAAAAATAAAATTGCAAAGTAATAAAACAATACAATACCAGATTAAATCCAAAATTTTACCAAAATCCTTACACAACCATCGTTTCATCTACTACAAATAGACGTTCTCAAGTGAAAATCAAACTAAAGAAACTAACATATATATATACAAACAAACCTTCCCATAATTCATTTCAAACTCCACCTTCCCTTAATATCAAAAGAAGTCTTCATAAGACTGATAGTCTCAGAATGAATAACTTTTATCATCTAGTCTCCTTTATTCTTCTTTTAACTCATTCTTTTCATTAAAAATAACCGAATCATTGTTAAACAATATTCTATTACCTGTATTCAACTCACGAATTTATAAAGCTGAGTTAAGATATCTACGTTTAATTCTACTTATGTGAACCTTAATTCTTTCATTAAGGCTAAACTTACTCTGGCCTACATAAAACTTACCACAACTACATGAAATCTTATAAACAATACCAGGAATAGACCTATTATCAATAGACTGCTTTGAACCATTAAGTAATGAATTCAAATTAGAATCTTTCTTCCATGCATGTATGGGTGCTGAACTGGGTTCAGACCCATATGACTATATAAGCTATAGAGCTTAGATTGAAAATATTGTTTTCAATCTCATTCTCATAGTTTTGTAGTTAAGTAGACAAAAGGGGCTGCTGGAGAGTTGCATTAAATCTTATGATCTAGGTGCAGTGCTCTCAGATCTAAGGCTCCTCACTGATGAAGCCACAAGCAAGAAACTAGTCTGGAGATATTGATAAGTAGGCACTAGATGGGGATTTTAAGCACAAGCCTTCTGGCATCCATTAATTACTTTGGTTGGCACAGGGTGGCATTAAGATATGGAAAGTTTTGCCTGTTAATAGCAGATATGTGCTAGCATAAGAGATGGTGATCATGTTTTTTTAATGTATTATCAGAAATTTTATTTGTTATTTATTTTATTTTTATCTTGTTATTGTAATATTTTTCAAAATATTGACAGAATTCAGATAATGATATACTATGATAATTAGATGTCAGTGCCATATTTTTTCTGCTATATTGATATGTTTATTAAAATCCCAGAATTCTTTTCTTAGATTTATTACATTGTTATTGTAAATTATGTTTTTAGGTTTTATAAAGTACTGTAGTAAACCAGATAAGAAAATTTTAATTTTTTTGAATAGTGCTTGGTGTATTTTCATTTATAATATTATAAATTCTCATCATACATTTTTCAGTAGCAATATTTATATATTAATATTGTTTAGATATTTCTAATCATAGTTTTTAAAAGAATCATATATTTTATCATAGACATCTTTCTTAAAATCTTTTTGCATTCTGCATTTTAAATCTAGTAATATTAGTTAGAAGAAAAGGTGAAGAAACAATTAATTTAAAAAGTGGACATATACTCTATTATAAAGGCACACATATTGGAAATACAAGTGGAGTAGGATTCATTATAACTAAAAAATGGAAGAACAATATTGTGGAGATTGATGGTGTATCAGACAGAGTTGCAAGATTATTTATACAACTTAATAGCAGATACCAAATGCAGATAATTCAGGTTTATGCCCCAACAAGTTCTCATAGTGATGAAGTAGTAGAAGATTTTTATATGGATGTACAAAAGGCTTTTGATCAGAGTAAACAACATTTTAAATTTGTTATGGGAGACTTTAATGCTAGAATAGGTAGACAAATGAAAGATGAAATTGCTGTAGGTAATTTTGGTTATGGTAATAGAAATGAGAGAGGACATAGACTTGTGGAGTTTGCAGAAAAAGAAAAACTTAATATTATGAATTCATTTTTTGAGAAAAATGTTAAAAGGAAATGGACATGGAAGCATCCAAATGAAGGTACAGCAGAATTGGATTATATTTTGACTAACAGGAAATACATATTTCAAGATTGTAATGTTCTTAATAAATTTAACACAGGAAGTGATCATCGATTAGTAAGGTGTAAGTTACATGTTAATGTAAAACTAGAGAGACAAAAATTATTAAAAAAAACAATATTTACAGTTGATATTCCTAATCTTCAGAAACATTCTAATGAATTTAAATTAGAACTTACAAATAGGTTTCAAGTGTTAAAAGATTTTGAACATGATTCAGATTTGAATGAAATTAATATGAAAATAACTGATACACTTTTAAAAACTGCAACAAAGATAGCTGGTAGAAAAATGCAGCAATTGACTAATAAAATTTTTACTGAGTCTAGAGAATTTATAAAGAAAAGAAGGAATATGAAGATATACAAAAATGATGTATTAAAAAGAATTGAATATCTCGAATTTTGTAAAATGGTACGGAAAAGAGTTGAAAATGATATAAGAAAGTATAACTGTAAAATAGCAAGGAAAGCTGTAGAAGAAAATAAAAGTCTCAAGAATGTTAAACAACATTTTGGTATTGGTAGGAAATTTATATTTGCAATAAGGAAAAAAGTTGGAATTATTACTAAAAAGAGAGATGACATCATGAAATTGGTAGAAGATTTTTATCAAGAATTATATAGTAATGAAGAACAAGTACCTTCTATATCTATTACATCTTCCGAATTGCCCAGAATTTTAAATGAAGAAGTGAGACATGCAATAAAATGTATGAAGAAAGGAAAGGCTCCAGGAAATAATGGAATTATAATTGATATATTAAAAGAAGCAGGTGAAGAAATAGAAACAATTTTAGCAAAGTCATATACCAAATGTCTAAATGATAAAGATGTACCGGAAGATTGGAAGAATGCAGTAATAATATTAATATTTAAAAGAGGTGATAAAGAAGATATTAGAAATTACAGACCTATCAGCCTTTTATCAGTTTTATATAAAATTTTTACCAAGATAATTACAACTCGTCTACAGAGAACTTTGGATTTCCACCAACCAAGAGAACAAGCTGGATTTAAAAGTGGTTTTAGTATAATGGATCATATCCAGGTATTGAGAGAAGTCATAGAAAGGACAAATGAATATGAGTTGTCATTATGTTTTGGATTTGTAGATTATGAAAAGGCATTTGATTCTATACACATTTCTTCAGTGATTAAAGCATTGGATCATCAAGGTATAGATCCAGGATATTGTCATTTTTAAAGAATATTTATAAAAATGCAACAACAACAATTAGATTACATAATGATACTGGAAAAATCAACATTGAGAAAGGTGTAAGACAAGGTGACTCCATATCTCCAAAACTTTTTACAGCAGTGCTGCAAGAAGTATTTTGTGGATTAAAATGGGAAAGTAAAGGAATGAAAATAAATGGAGAGTATTTAAGTCATTTAGATTTTGCAGATGATGTAGTTGTTTTTGCAAATAGTGCTTCAGAGCTGCAGGAAATGTTGCAGGAGTTAGCAGATGAAAGTAGAAATGTAGGACTAAAGATAAATGTTAAAAAGACTAAAGTAATGTTTAATCGATTTGCTCAAAATATGAAAATAAAGATTGATTATGAAGAATTAGAAAAAGTTAACAGTTACAAATACCTTGGTCAGATTATTAATATAGATGGAAACATAATGGAGGAAATTAATCATAGAATTAAACTTGGTTGGAGTGCTTTTTGTAGAAATAACTTGATACTAAAAGGAAATATGCCTATGTGTTTGAAAAGAATAATTTTTAACAAATGTGTTTTACCAGTTCTTACTTATGGATCTGAGACTTGGACACTTAATAGAAGAGCAATACAGAGACTTCAGACCACTCAAAGGAGTATGGAGAGATGTATGTTGGGAGTAACAAGAAGAGATCGAAAACGCAATGTATGGGTAAGACAACAAACAGGTGTTACTGACCTTATTGGAAAAATTAAAAGATTGAAATGGAGTTGGGCTGGACATATTGCTAGAAGAAATGATAATAGATGGACAATTGAAATTTTAAACTGGATTCCAAGAGATTGTAAAAGACCCAGAAAGAGACCACATGTGAGATGGATGGATGAAATAAGAAAATGTGCAGGGGTGTTGTGGAAAAGAGAAGCTAAAGATCGGAGAAGATGGATTAAACTTGGAGAGACCTTCATCCTGCAATGGATTGATAATGGTTGATGATGATGATGATGAATAATCTTCCTGATGATAATTTACATATTATTTCATATGCATTATGTTGCAAAATTAAATCCAGAATCTTATATAGATAATTTTTATTTCTGTTAGTTTGTTTTAATTTTAAAATTTATATTAAATTTAGTAAGCTGCATATATTTAAGGTTTTTTTTTAAGTATAAGTCAGGATTATTATAATCTCCAGCAATAAAAATATTATCATTATAATCAATTTTGATATATAATAATCATATATATATTACATATTGAAAAAATTTATAGTTCAATATATATATATATAAACTAAAAATAATTTTGTATTATTGTTTAACTTAATTTCTATGCAAATCAATTCACTTTAATTTCTCTAATGCAAGCATCTTGTGTTCCACTTCCCTTTCTAAACATGCTATCATTTTGGTTTTATCTATAAATATTGCATCTATCATCCATAACTTGTGAGTCTTCTAGATCTGTTGTTAACCATGTTTCTAATAATAAAATAATATCATAAGTTTCAGTTAAAATTGCAAGTAAATTTCATTCAGTTTTGTTCTTAGCTCTTTAACATTCATATGAAAACATTATATTATTTTACATTTTGCATAATTTTTCCATTTAATTGACGTGGATATGTGTTATCCATTACCTATCACTATCATTGTTCTATAATGTTTTTTCATAGTTGCATTAGATAATTTCCCAAAGAAATATATATCTTACATATGCTCTCATTGGAGTGAGAATTAATTTTAATTTTATCATAACATCTCTATAATATTCAGGCACACTTACAAATAAGTTGTAGTCATTGTATTGCTCATAACATTTTTTTATACATTTTATAGACGTTCTTAAATATTCCTGAATATAATTTTTAATGACATGTTTATGTAAATATTTAATATCGTTTTTTTTTTTGTCATCCATAGTGAGATATTTTATCATCTTTATTAACTATTATTATATTATCTCACAAAAGTTTATCATTAAGTATTTTACTGTTTATAAATTTTGATTGATTTTTAAAAATTCCTGTTCTTTAATTTCATTTAATTACATTAATATTATCTTGATCTACTGATTTAAGTAGGTTACATCTGTTCTTTATTTGTTGTTTTCTCATTGTTCTCAGATATCTTATTTATTATGTTTGCCATTTCTTTTGATTTCATAATTGTTTTTTTTTTTATATATCTGATCTGTCTAATGTTTTTTTTCTGTTTATTTTGTCTTTTTTAATATACATTTCTTATATATTAGTATTATTGTGAGTTCAAAGATTACAATTATTTTCATTCTCTTTGGTAAGATTTGTGACATATATTTCTTTTTTTTAAATTTCTTTTATTGCATTTAAATTATCTTATCAAAGTATCATATATGTTCTGCTTATATTATAATTATTTTTTTAATGATAACTGAGTTCCATTAGTCTAAAAATATTTTCCATTATTCTTGCTTTTTTTATATTCTATTATTTTGTTGTCATTATTTGTTATACTATTCTAGTCTATTCAGTTTTTTATCAGTATTATCAGTGAATGTCATATTTATAGAATGAATCATCAATGAACTATTTACACCACGTGATTTATTACTATCTTCATTTTTAGCAAATGCTGTAAATCAAAACAGAAATATAGTGAAAATAACTTAAATATTAAACTCATAAATATAGTGAAAATAATTCATTTCATAACTACTTTCTTATATTTATATTTTTTGTAATCCATAGAAAAAATAAAAGTTTTCTCCATTTTTATATAATAAAGTACTGGTATATTTGTTATTATACTAAAATTATCTTGTCTTAATGGATTTAATTCAGATTTTGTTTTAAAAATATTGCAACGAAATTACTTGATTCGTTTCACTTCGGTAACTAAGTCTTCAGATTTCCTTTTTGTATTTCCATTAAAACAAATCAAACATTCTAGACAATTATCTTGATTAGAAATGTGAGTGTTGTAATTATACAAAAGTCTTTTTAAGATTTATTATCATTAAATTCATAATTTATTATATATAATACACTCTTAAATGTAACAATGACAAAAAAAATCAGTCTTTCTTGTCAAGAATAAACAACCCACATGAAAATACCATATCGGCATTTTAAAAATCAGTCAAAAGACTTGGGCTCCACCTGATAAAGATGACAAATTCTTTTAAAACTTTTCACTACAAAAAAAAAATTTTTACACCCAAGATCTGTAGATAATACATCCGCATTGCTTTCATAAATAACTCAGTTTTCATAAGAATGCAGTCAGAACTGTTAAAGCCAAATTTATCTTTCTTCTGATTAATATTTATATATTTCAATACTTTCCGCACTTTTAGTAATAATACTATTTAAAACTCTACAGATATATGGGGAGTATTTACGTATTAGTCTGGCAGTGAAAGTTCACATAATTATTAGACCAATGATAACTTTTTAATCTTGCAATCTTGAAAAATAATGTCTGCACGAAACTGTTAAACTTATTAGTTTTAACAGAAACTTTATTCAAGGAAGTATATATCTACAGATATTTCAGTTTAAAAGATATATATATATTTCAGTTTAAAAAAATAATACAAAACTAATCAAAGAATATCACAATAAGTATCGTATTTTCAACAGCATTCAGTAAATTAAAATCATTTACAATAAAATAGGAAACAGAAAATACATCTCTAGAAGTTAAAGCACTGATGAATAAGTGGCTGTGAAAATGACTGATGGAGTGCTTTTTTATCTCTTGTTTTCTGTCTCTAATTTGTTTTTAAAAGTATTAATTTTTTTTGCATTATTATTGTAAAGATACATGCAATTTGTGTGCCACAATACATATAATATAAATATTATACTTCTTATTTTTGTAAAGCAGACATTTGGAAAAGATTCTATAATTGAATTTATAGTGACATTCTTTTTCTGATTAGTTTTTGTAATATAAGATTAAGTGTATTATAGGTTACTGCATGCAAAGAATACATGTTTTTGTTTCTCTTCTGATCTGTGGCACAACTCAATCTGTCTATTTTGATAAATGATGATAAAGTAACTTTATTTAGTACAAAATGACAGCCTATAATTTTACTTAGTAGAAATAACAAACATATATTTACATTTTGAATCAAATCATGTTATTTGTAAAAAATGATAAAAACTAACCCTATTTTATACAAAATGGTGATCAATAACTTTAATTAGTGGAAATAAATGAACATGGGTTGTTTTTTTTTTTTTTTGCAAGAAGTAATGTCGCAACAAGTAAACCTTTAGCAATATACATTTAGTCCAATAAAAAAGAAAAGCAACAAATTGTTTCTTACAACCATTGAAGTGGACTGAAGTTTTTGTATATCCTGCAAAATGCAAACAAAGCATAGTTATGACTTATAAAAGAAAAAGATTATATCTGGTAGTTCACAAATCATCACTTTTGTAGGATTTTTCAGTTTTTCTCAAACTTCTCACAGATAGTTATTTCAGGGTATGACTGTCTTGTAAAAATAGAGGGTGAATGTACTATCCTTGTTAGCAGGCATTTCCCAAACTTTAATCATTTTATTCTCAGCAGGAATTAAAGCTGGGCAGTAAATCATGTTTGAACCTATTCTCACCAGATGATCGATTAATTATTCCAGCACTTTTTATGACATCTCAGCATACTTTAAATCGTAAAATTAGCAGCAAAGCCAACATTTTGACTAACAACTTTCTTTTGATCAGAATATTATCCAATATTTATTTAAACTATTTTCCACCCATTTTAGAACATTGTAAATGAGTATAATTCAATATTTACTTACACATTTGTTTGAGTTGATATTTTTTATCATTGATAGACTAATACATAAATATCAGTATGTCAATGTGCATTTCCAGGTGAACAGTATTTTAAATGATAGTTCAAATAACTTTTAATTATTAAAATATCTAAATCAATTAATTCATTTTATTTCAATATATAATGGAGAATAATATTAATCTAATAATGCTTTAAAATGTATTTGAAAATATAACTGCAAATTAAATGTATCAAACACATATAACTTACACATAGAACATTTAATTCAATAAAGCTTTGACATTTTTTTCCTAAACTTTCATTTGAAAACAATTTTTATGAACTCTTGTTTTTGCAATATATGGAAATTTTCTAACAGTTTAAAATAATTGATAATGTTATTGTGAGTTATTTTCATAGACTTTTTAATCTTTTAAATAATTAACTTGTTTTAGTATATTAATTGATATTAGTAATTTATGTATACATTCATATAATAGCATTTTTAGCAATATAGAAATGTAAATAATATTTATTTTCAAAGCGCAGATGATTTGAAATTAACTTACGAGAGAGTGCAAGTCTCTCAGCGCTTGTGATTATTAATAGCCAATCAGATCGTAAATACTGGGACAACGATTTAACAAGAAAAGAGTGGTAACCACTCTTAACTTTACTTGTCTGTCTATATATCCAAGCCAGTCCAAAGTACTTATATCTGAAAGTGTGAATATTAAATACCTTCACACACTACTCTTTTCTTGTTAAATCGTTGTCCCAGTATTTACGATCTGATTGGCTATTAATAATCACAAGCGCTGAGAGACTTGCACTCTCTCGTAAGTTAATTTCAAATCATCTGCGCTTTGAAAATAAATATTATTTACATATATTTCTGCAATTTATAACATCGATAATCTACTGCATAGTGAATCTAAAGATTTCATGCTGTATGTTTGTAATTTGAAGTCAGTGAGTAGTGTGTGAAGGTATTTAATATTCACACTTTCAGATATAAGTACTTTGGACTGGCTTGGATATATAGACAGACAAGTAAAGTTAAGAGTGGTTACCACTCTTTTCTTGTTAAATCGTTGTCCCAGTATTTACGATCTGATTGGCTATTAATAATCACAAGCGCTGAGAGACTTGCACTCTCTCGTAAGTTAATTTCAAATCATCTGCGCTTTGAAAATAAATATTATTTACATATATTTCTGCAATTTATAACATCGATAATCTACTGCATAGTGAATCTAAAGATTTCATGCTGTATGTTTGTAATTTGAAGTCAGTGAGTAGTGTGTGAAGGTATTTAATATTCACACTTTCAGATATAAGTACTTTGGACTGGCTTGGATATATAGACAGACAAGTAAAGTTAAGAGTGGTTACCACTCTTTTCTTGTTAAATCGTTGTCCCAGTATTTACGATCTGATTGGCTATTAATAATCACAAGCGCTGAGAGACTTGCACTCTCTCGTAAGTTAATTTCAAATCATCTGCGCTTTGAAAATAAATATTATTTACATATATCTGCAATTTATAACATCGATAATCTACTGCATAGTGAATCTAAAGATTTCATGCTGTATGTTTGTAATTTGAAGTCAGTGAGTAGTGTGTGAAGGTATTTAATATTCACACTTTCAGATATAAGTACTTTGGACTGGCTTGGATATATAGACAGACAAGTAAAGTTAAGAGTGGTTACCACTCTTTTCTTGTTAAATCGTTGTCCCAGTATTTACGATCTGATTGGCTATTAATAATCACAAGCGCTGAGAGACTTGCACTCTCTCGTAAGTTAATTTCAATATAGAAATGATAAATTGATGACATCTTTGTTAGTTTTTAATAGTATTTCTTCCTATTTGAATTAGATTCTTCCTAAAAATATTATTTGTAATAAGCAGATTAATATTTAATTACACTTCTTACTTGGCTTACATTTATAAAATATGGATACCGATCTAGTTGGTGGTCTACATTCCATTTTCTTTTTCATTTTTTCTTCAAACACTACTTTGACATTATAAGAAAATACCGGGATAACTTAAATGATCAATTAAAAATTCTTTGGATTTGAAAAAAGCAATTTATCATAATTTATATATTCTAAGTGAAATGTAAACTATCTTCTTACTTTTAGTTGTCAGGGCTTTTTTGTGAACTTTACTATAATTAAGAGCTTGTTTGAGCTATTGATATGCTCTCTGTATGGCAATTTTGTAAATACAAGCTTATAAAAGTAATGTCACATTATATATGACTTTCTTTTTTTTTTATTAATATTGTCTTTGCTTTTTTTTCTTAAGTTTCGAGAAAACTGATGAGGAAGTGAAAGAAGAGATCAAAATGTGCTCAAAGAGATGTTTTCAATATTATTTGGATTTCTTCTCATCATAATATTACTTAATATTGACTTATAAAATTAATTGATACAGAATTGCATATCACTTTATTTGATTTATAACTGACAAATTTGTATTAGAATCTTTCTTTTTATTATTTGTCTTTAAAAATGTTTTATTTTTTTTATTGTTTTTTTAAAAATTGAGAAGAAAGATGGAAGAAAAAGAGGATAATGGCAATTTCTGTTGTTGACGTTGATGAAAGAAATAATTTTCAGCTGTATTCAGTACAAAATGCAAATCAAATCAAACAATCCAAATAAACATAAACTGGCTGGTTTTGAAATAACAACAAAAAATTAACTAAAAAAATTAGCTTCAAATTAAAACCTGACTTCACAAAAATCCAAAAAGTAAAAGGCATCACTGCCAATTTCATTTTGAACTGAGTCATTTATTGGCAACAAGCATGGAAAATGCAAAGCCACTCCAAATGTTTTTTTATCTTTATTTTCTCCATGTTAAATAGAGAATATTTTTAAAATGAAAAAATCTAAAAAATAAAATACAACAACTTATATGAACTTCTTTAATACTAATCATCATTCCAGTTGCTTTCCAATCAATTTAAATGATACATCAAAGCAGAACACAATGTTTACTTTTAAATTAATTCTATGAATCTTGATTTTAGAAACATATTGGATTTATTAAAAATGTAACACATAGAGTGTACCCATAGCTCAAACAAGCTCTTAATTGATAAGTGTGGTAAGAGAAAATATTTAAAATCTCTATTTTCTTTTACTACACTGATCAATTAAGAGCTTGTTTGAGCTATTGGTATGCTCTCTGTATAATTTTTTGTAAATACAAGCTTATAAAAGCAATGTCATATTATATATGATTTGCTTTATTGATAATTGAATTTATCAATTAAGTTAAAATAGTATCACCATGATAAGGTACATCATGTATTCATCACTTTTGAAATATAAAAGAGAAAGAAATTTAAAACAATCAAAATTTCAAACTGATTTATTAATTATAAAGAAAAAATTTGCTTGAAGTTTAGTCAATATTAAGTTGGTATTTTTATAAGACAACCATAAAATTTTACCATATTTTTCTCTCACTTTTCCCCAGATTTCTTTATTTTCTTTTACCTTTTCTCAAAATCTAATAACAAATTGAAAAAACAAAAATCTCCAAAAAAAAAAATAAATAAAAAGAATCTGCCAATGAAAACTAATACTAAGATGCTACACATTGAAATTTATAAATTAAATCATCAATAAATCACAAATTTTCCAAAGCAATATTCATGATGTTAAAGTAGTGTTTAAACAGTTAATTAAAACAAAAATTAAATACTAATGCGGACTACATTAGTAGCATCATCCCATATAAGGGAGTTGTTGAACTGTATGCAGCTGGTATTTATGTTAAAAATTAGATTTTCCAGATGCACTTTGTTTTGTTACATTTAAAACAAGCAACAAATAGTCTAATGCTTTTAGTTTATTATTGTTGAATTGTGGGTAACAGTGTCAATGAACTTTATTAATGCATTTTCTTCTACAAAGTTATCTATTTTTTCCCAATTTTACAAAAATATAATAAAACCAAATAACTATGCATTTTCTTATTCTATTATAAAAAACATATGTCATAAGAAATTTTATTACTATAAACTGATAAAAAATTAAAGAAATTGTTAATACATATTATAACAAAGGCAAGAAATTCTAAATTTGCACAATGCAACAACATTAGTTTTTTTTAATAAACAAAATAATTCCTGTTTTACCACATTCAAAAATTATTTAAAATATTGAAATTGGTACAATTCAATAAAGTATTTTATGTGAGATTGTATTAGGTTGTTTTGTGTGCATTAATATATAGATATCAATCCAACCTTCTATTAAGTAAATATTATTTTATATTGAAAAATGGTTGTTTGTCCAATGAGACAAAAGCATTCCATTGTTCATATATATGATAAGTTACCCATTAAAAACATGATAGATTAATATTATAATAATAGTAAAAAATAGTAATATATAAAACATATGCAGAAATATTTTCATTTGTGTTGTAATCATTAGTAACTGAACTTACACTGGGAAAAAATGGGCATATTGATCTCTTAGTAGGAAGGATGTGGATCACTACTAAATATATAATATGCAACTATTTATCTACACAGTTCTCAAACAATTATATGACATCCTCTTAACTGCATAAATTCAGTTTATAATGATTTCAATATAAACAAAACTGCATCTTAATAAATTCTACATTATTACTGTTTACTTTTTAATAATTACTATAATTTAAAATTCTGTATGTGTGTGTGGATTTAACCATAATCATATTTATCTCTCATTGTTTTATCTATTTGAATTGTAAAACACTATCTATTTGTGAATAGTTTTTATTAAAAAATGACCTTTTATAAATTAAATTTGCATTATGTATATCAATAAATACAAAACGATGAGCAGTATGAAAATTATTATATAAATTCTGACTTAAATAAAGAGTCTAATATTTGTAAGTGATTTATACAAATTGTAATATACATTTATGAAAGTGAAATGATTAGAATATATGTTATATAAACAAAATAAAAAGAATTATTGAAAAAGGGAAGCCATTATGCTATTATTCAAAATGTTATTAAAACAGGCAAAACTCTCCATACAGTAGTGTCACATAGTGCAAGGCCAAGTAATCAATGGCCCCTATCTAGTGCCTACTCATCCAATATCCCTAGACTACTTTCTAGCTTGTGGCTTTTAACAGTGAGGAGCCTTGGATCTGAGAGCACTGCACCTACATATTGCTTTCAGATCCAAAGCTTCTCACAGATGAAATCCACAAGCTAGAAACTAGTCTGGAGATATTGGATGAGGGGTCACTAGATAGGAATTTTATGCACAAGCCTTCTGGAATCCATTGATTACTCTAACTTGCACTGAGTACCACTACTGTATGGAATTTTGCCTGTTTTAATAACAGTTACGGTGATCATGTGATGTTTAGTGATTTATTCAAAATGTTATATACATATATATAGTAATGGTACAAAATGATATAAATATATTTGAATTAGAAATGTAGCAGTTTTGAATTATAGTAAGGTTACAAATCTAAAATGGATTGAAAAATAAAGTTAATAAAAATTCAAACATAATTTATAGAGTTAAAGTAAAATGGTTAAACACAAATGTATTCAATAATATAACCAACCATTTGGTAATAATCAAATAACTTTGCACTGAAAATTAGGTATAGTTATTCCAAAAGTACATTCAATTTCATTTTCTAGATTTAATTTAAAACTAAAATTTAAGTGCCAAACATTCTGAATAGAATGTTTACTTCTGGATATATTATTAATTCTGATCATCTTTACATTAAGTTACTACCATTATTGCAGCATGTCCTCCACTGAATGGTGTAACTTAGTGGATAGTAATGGAATATATTAAAATGAGATTTAAAAGCAAAACAAAACAAATTAGTTAATAAAAAATAATTTATTTACAGTAAATCAATAAAACAGAAAATTATTGATAACACATTCACAATTACCACAATATAGAAAATGTGATAAAATAAATAAGAAAAAAATACAACATATTTCATCAAATATCTTTAGTTAAATATAAAAACAGTTGTTAACAGATAATATCATATTTTGATCCATGAGTTTTGTAGAGAGTGAAAGCTTACTATTAATATTGTGTAACCAGTTGGCTACATAGCTGCATTAGTAATAATTAGATAAGTTGCCAACATGTTCTTCAGTTTAGTTTAGGGTTATTTAATTTATAGAGAAAATAGTATTTCATTTTCTCATGCATATTTTTTTTATAATAATAAGTGGTCTGAAATAAGTGAAATATTTTATTTTTCTTGCCACATGATAGTAGGAACATTCTAGATATTTTTTTTAGTAATTGTCAAACCTTTATTTAAATTATAATATGTATATTTTAATATGTATGGTTAATTGCAAATGTTGATAGAAGAGAGAAAACTATAAAATCATATAAATAATTTATTTTGTTTTTTTCAATAATTTTATTTAATTGTCAGTTGTTGTTTTTTAAAAAAAATGTACTAAGGGGAAAAAACTTTTCTTTTTTTAATAAATTATTTAATATTTAATTTTAACTTTTTTTAAGAGAGATAAATATTTATGTTTAACAATATTTAAAAAAAAAAAAAAAAACAACAAATAAGATTCTAATACTTTTCGTAAATTTTATTTTTTAATTAGAGTGGTTATTTTTCTTTTCTGTTTGTCTCTCTTCATTATAAAAAATCAAATCAGTGTAATTGATTGATTATCTTGGATATTTTTTCAAGAAAAATTTTTTAATTAGAAAGAAATGTCAAAAAATTTATGATGTTAATTTAAGTTTTTGATTTGTTTTTCAATGTCTATGGCTAAGGAAGGAAATAGTTGAACAATTGTATTTATAAAAAAATTACCACAAGATTTTCAGGTTAAAGACAGACTGTGATTGGCTTGTAGAAAAGATTGTTTTAGCCGGGTCTATAGTGGATCACTTTCAAATTCAGTCACAAGGTTGACTGTTATTTTTTTATTGCTGATAATTCATGATGATATATGATTATTATTTTCTATAATGCTGGTGAACTTATAGTTCTGTGCTGATCTCTCAAGCTCATTTCTCTTTTATTTAATTTTCTATTTTCTTTATTTCAGGATGGTAATGTGTTCCCAATTTGTAATTAAGCCCTAATGTGGTATACTGTTTCAAATTGCTATTCAATTGTGAGCCCCCCATTTTTGTATTGTTACAATTGGCACCAAATTGTGGGACATTGCAATTTCAGATTCTTTTTTATTAATCCCCCTATTTTCCATCTGGATATGATTATCACCCAATTTGTGGTACCATTATTTCCAAACTATATATATATATATATATATATATATACTCATCTTTAATCATAGACATTATCCAGATTATGATTATCCACCATCTGGAATTTGTGATAGTAGACAATGTAGATGAGTCCAATTATATATATATATATATATATATATATATATATATATATATATATATATATATATATATATATATATATATATATATATATATATATATATGAGATAGATCTTATAGCAGAGTTTTCTTCTTTTATACAGCATGGGTGCTTCTTTAGAGCAAGCAATATTGCATTTTATGCAAAAGTAACATTTGTCTGGATATAATTGCATAAATTCTAAAATTTTTGTTCAGTGATTTTTTTTTTCCAACCAACCATGTTAAAGAAACTTTTGCTATTTGTCACACTTGCTGAATGGATGGAAAATTGAGAAATACTTTAAAATAGTCAGCAACATATTGCTAATACAAGCTCTTCTGTGGGAATCTGCTTTAACTAATTATTTTTATTTCTAACAGCATTTTCTCTGTAGACATTTTCTTCTCATTTCACTGAATCAATCTGCACTGCTTTCATCTCAATTCAAGACTAGTTTACTGTTGTTATTTTTCTTTTAAGACCTAAATATATATTATCATCATATTATTTCAACATATAATTAAAGACTGTATTAATTTAAGTGAGAATGTCTATCCAGATTTAATTTCTAGATTCAATTTATTTATTTCACAGGTTTTCTTCATAAATACATTTTTTATTCATTGAATTATTGTATACACAATTATAAAATAGTTTAATATTATGGACAAGAAGAAAAAAAATAAAATCATGATGGAACTTTAAAATTAATTCTTTAATTTCAGCAATTCTATTGCTTTATAAATTTGAATAATGTATTTAGTTTTCTCATTCATTTTGCTATAAAAAAGCAAAATATTTTCTTCAGTGCCCATCTAGCAGGCAAATCTTAAAGATTTACAAAACACGGTTCATTTTTTAAAACTATGCAATCAATTTGCATGCAATAAAAACTTTTTTTTTCTTTGTTTACATAGTCCAGATTATCATTTTACTACTATTAATTTTGGAAAGTACATTTCTTTTATTAAGCAATTAATAGTTATATAAATTTATAGATCTAGTTTTTTTTAATTTTCACAATTGTATGGTTGAGTTACATGTGTATATTTTATACATGTACTCACACATGACAATATATAAATGTATCAAATAATCTATAAAGGGTTTTTTTAGCAAGATTTCTTAAATATGCATCATTGTAATGCAATTAATTCAGCATGCAGTCAAATTTAAATTGTTAACAATAATTATAATTGAACTTTACTGAATTTAAATTTTATAACTAAGACTGCATGAAATGCCATAATTATAATAATAAATGCTAAAGATTCATGCTCATATATATATATGAAAAACAAAAACAAGTTACTCACGTAACCTGCTATCACTTGTTATTTATGTTCAAAAGATGGCGCTTTACCATATATATATATATATTGCATGAAATGCCATAATTATAATAATAAATGCTAAAGATTCATGCTCATATATATATATATATATAAAGTAAGCTTGTTTAGAAATATTGGCATGCTCCTTATTATACATATATAAAGAGAAAGAATTGATCTATATTGCATTTAAATTTTATATCCAACATTAAATGAAATGCCATAGTTTTAAACTTGATCATCAAGTCAAAAAGTACTTGTAAGTAAGTGCATGATAAATATAGAACATTTCAAATATAGAGATACCAAATTATAATATCTGATATTGAAAAGAATATGGAACATTGTCTCACTGAAGAAAATTATTTTATTTAGTTTAAAAAACTCATAGCATTTGTCATGAGTTTTACAAATAATAATGTTGGAATTTTTAAACATGTGGCTTTAAATTCTGCATAAATCTTTTCAAAATCCTTTCACATATTTGTCATTAGTCACCCATTGGGAAATAATCACATTTAAATTAAATTAATACAAAACTACTATATATATTTTTAATTTCCTATGTTGATTTTTATTTATTCTATTACATAATTAGGCTATTTTGTTATCCATCAACACCTTACCTGACTTTGCCATACTTTTTTAATATGAAATTAGAATTTATGTTTATAAAGTCATTGAAGCAATTATTGCCTTGAAATAATCTACTTACAACTTTTTTATCAATAATCTTTGGTTTCCTTGACCACATTAATCTGCACACAAAATTAATTCCATATGTTGCATTACCTTAAGTTTACTTGCTAATTATTCTTTTCAAAAGAGGTGACCAACTGACATTACTATGGTTGAGAGTGCCATTAGCATGCAATTTTGAATGCAAAATAACAATCTACTTGGAAACAGCAAAGTGGATAAATTCATGGATTATTATAAAGTTTTTTTTCCTCAGTGATGAAAGTTTATTCATCAAAAAACAGATACAAATACAGTTAGAAAAGGTTGACAAAGGGGTGATGAGAGGGGAAGGATATATATGAAAAAGAATGGGAAGTGGAAAGGTATGTAGTCCAAGCCAAGAAAAGTCTTTGGTTGCAAGTCCAAGATGCATGTCTTCATTGAGTGAGTGACTGCATGGGTTGCAAACTTTTAAATGGTTGACTCCTGTGACAAAGGTTGAAAAGATGGGAGTTGGAGGATTGACTGCATGGGTTGCAAACATTTAAATGGTGGACTCCTGTAACAAAGACTGAGAAGATGGGAGTTGGAGGATTGGCCAAGTGTCTGTGAGGAGCCAAAGTGGGGCTAGTTTAATATCTCTGGTTTTGAGAGAGTGAGTTAGGTCCAATGGTTTTTGATTTACTGATTGTACTCTTTGGTCAAAAGTAATAGCACATTGGAGCAGCCAGAGTGCATAAATGAAAAAAACTGATAGTCTTATAGTTGCAAAGACCCCTGTTTCTATGGATTCTTGAAAATTGAAGATGGTGTTCCTGTGCAAGGAAAGGCAGGAGTTGATAGCTTATCTCACTGCAGGCAGAAAGAGACATTTGTGTAGGAAGTGCTGGAGGGTTTCATTATCAGTTTTACAGAGCTGGCATAGGGGAGAGATCTAGGTGAAATCCCTACTGTTGACCAAACATGATTGGTGGGAAGGAAGTGAAGGTTGATTTTGAGAAGAAAATTGAGGAATTTTACCTACAGGGACCACCTTTTCAATTTTGTGGATTAATTGAGCATTAGTAAGTTTGAGGAATATAGGGGAGACAATGAAGAAGTCTGTTGCTTTATTGAAAACCTCCCAGTACTTTAATTTCCACCAATGGATGGTATAGCAAAGCAAGCCTTTTGTAGAATATTGGAGATAAGTGAAGTCCATGACCTGGGCCTGTCATTGAGAGGAGAGTTGTCAGTGGGAGTGATGATGATATGCATGGGGGCAGCAGGAAAGTGACATAGGGGCATGAGGATAATGTGAGATCTTATCGAGAGTGTTAATGGAGTGCAAGCCCAACCCATTGAGGTTTATAGGAAAAGAAGTTCTTTTTAGGCTGATAGCCACCATCTTTCTGACCTAGAGAAAACAAGTGCAAAGGGCATTGATTTTGGATATGAAGGAATGTGTAGGTAGAACAATAGGGAGGTAATGTGCTATTTTGGGAAACGCTATAAAATTGAGGAGGGTGACTTTCCAATAAAGGGAGAGGTAGATGCCTGTGACAGTGCTGAGGGTGGATGATATGTTTTGATACAAAGCAGTTTGAACCTGTACCTTCATGTTCATAGGAGACAACAAGAGGGGGTTGAAGGTGAAAGGGATTTGTTTACAAGAAGATAGTTGCCAGGCTGCTGATTGTCACTGCTAAATTCCAGCCTGTATGTTTCAGTGTACCAGATGAGGATCTGTTGAAGCTTGGAGATGAGATCGACCAAGGTAAAAATGATGATCACCAATTCATCTATGTAAGCAAGGCATTAGATGCTTTTGCCCAGCTCATGAATGAGGATTCCAAGGAGGTCATGTTACATCCTGAGCAAGAGAGGATTCAGAAATGGGGTGAACAACAAAGTGTGCAGCAGAGAGCCCTGAGAGATGGATATGATAGGTGTGAAGTCAGGGACAACTTTCCCATCAAGGGTAACTAGGATTTCTCTGTTAAACAGGAGATTGTGGAAGTTGGATAGAAAGGCCTCTAAAATGTTAAGATCCTTGAGGATACCAAGGAGCAGGTCAACACTGACATAGTTGAAGGCTGCCCAAATATCTAGCTGGACAGTGATAGGCCTGCCACTTTGAAATTGCCTAACAAGGCTCAGTGGTCATTTTAAAGAGTGTGGCATCCCCAATAATGGAGCACCACTTACAAATCAAACTGTGAAGTAGAAAGAGCAGGGAGTATGAATTGTACTAGAGATTCTTTGATGGTAGATTCAATAAGTTTTATGAGCAGAGGGGTCATTAAAATGGACCTAAGATTCTTAAGGTCAGTAGGCAGCCAATCTTTCTTAAGGAAAGGGACCAATGTTTTACCAGATAGAGCCCTCAATGATGTAAATGCCTAAGGCTAGCTTGTTAATCAGGTTGAGAGTGATGAGGATATTGCACTGGCTTAGGTGAAAAAGGAGGAACATGCGGATGTCATGAGAACTAAGGTGGAAGTGGCCAGGGAAGCTTTTCAGTTTATTAAGTAGTATGGCCTGGGTGATGCCAGGATCAGAAATGACATTTAAGGATGATGGTATAGTGAAAGGTGGGATGACAGCTTTGAGAAGCATGTGCTTGTAATGATTTTTCAAATGAAGGAACAATTCCTGACCTATATAGGATTTGTTGTGACAATAATAGGTGAGGGGGTGTTTGCATAATGTGGGAAGCAAGAGCCCACCCCAGGTAACTTTTGGTCCTACAATGCTGATTCACCACATACCTCCAGGTGGGTTTGATTAAGATGTACTCAGCCAAGACCTTTTGAGCATCATAGTATTGAAGTTTCAGATGGATGATTGTGCTAATGTCTAATGGCCCACTCTCCTGACCATTCAGTTGCTCTGCAATTTTGTCTATTGAAGACAGCAACTTGAGCATCTCTTGGGGATTCCAAGTATATTTGTTGATGGCATCTTGCAGGATTTCCACAAATGCCATCCATGCAGAGATTGGCTCCATTTGAAGGTTATTAATTTTATGAAGGTATGTATAAATTTCTGAAAGCAGTGCTATTGGTGTATTTTTTGTTGAGGAATTGTATTGTTCTTCTGAAGCCAAGGTTTACTGGGGGCTGGAGTTAATGGCAAGGGAAAGGTGTAATGTGTTGTGATTTGAAAAAGATATGGTATGAAATTGGCCAATTCAATCATAAAATGGTGATCAGGAGATTAGAATGTTAAATCAATGAGTGTCTGATGTTATGGGTATAGAAAGTGTAGGAATGGTCTGGCGAAAAGTCCTAGCCACACATTAAGCACCTGGGGAAAAGATGTATATATTTTTTGTAAAAAAACTGGTAGCCCATGTTAAAGTCACCCAGAAAAAGAATGACAAGGGAGATGGCAGCTATGATGTTGTTGATTCAGTGAATAATAGATTTAATGAGGGTGAAATTGGAGGGAAGATATAAATAAATCACAAAATGTCTGAAATGCCCAAATTACACCTCTAAGATAATAGAGTAAGTTGAAATGTATAATGGAAAAGGTGGAGGGAGGGGCACATTTATTAATGAGGATGGTGGATTGAATTAAGGCATGAATGTTTAAACCAACAACAGAGATAAGCATATGGTAACCTCAAGATGGACATAAAGAACAGAGAAACAGTAGAAAGGTGGAGATTTTATGGTGAGAGGGGATGAACTAGGCTGGGAGAGAGGTGAGGTGCACAGTTCTTTTTTCTCCTGCCAGAATTGCACAATGATTCCTTCTTGATGTCACTTGATGAACCAGTCCGAGAAAATTTCAGGAGGAAACAGTGCGAGAGTGTGAAGGGAGGAGGATAATGAGGCCTGGGTTGAAACAAAGAATTCTTCATTGAAAGTAGTCTTTTCTTCCTTGTGCATTATATATGCCTAAGACTTGCCCTGTGTTCAAAAAGAGGTCTGTTATGGTTTCACTGGGAAGATCAAGGATATAATTCTGCCTATCATAGTTTGTGTCACTATCTGATGAGTTAGGGTGCACATGCTTTTAAGATTTATTGTTTGTGGTGGAAGGGCCAGAGTTGATAGACTCAGGCAGAACAATTTTTGAGTGCGAATTAGTGTATGTGTCCATCAGG
Organism: Epiperipatus broadwayi; assembly: GCA_028023455.1. Taxonomy (NCBI): domain Eukaryota; kingdom Metazoa; phylum Onychophora; class Udeonychophora; order Euonychophora; family Peripatidae; genus Epiperipatus; species Epiperipatus broadwayi. The sequence goes on along the minus strand of JAQFVV010007008.1, from coordinate 93,270 downwards.
GAGGGAGGGTTCTTGGTGAAGCTGTAACAAAGAGTTGTGGGCTGCAAGTGAACTCAAAACTTATATGGCCTAGAGAGGGCTGGAGTCTTATTAGAAGGTATAATGGTGGCCAAATGCTGAAAGGCTGAATTAGTATCAGATGGTGGTGAAAGATTAGCTGAGGGAGGAAGTTCATGTTTGTTGGAGCTGTGCAGAGCACAGATGTGGTTTAGGCCCTTTTTTCTTCTGGCAAGAGTTGCATCATTTTAGAGGGCAGGCCCAAATGAGGTGGTTGTGGTCTTTGCAGACAAAACATTGTGGCCTGATCTTCTTAATTGAGATGATCAAATGTGATAGATCTGCTGCTATTATTGTGGAAATATTTATAGGAGAAAGACCTTTTTAGGAAGAATTGAAAGAAGGCCATATTGGTGAAGCTGAAGCCATCAGTGAGATGATCCCTAAGTAGTCAAGTGAGGTCACTTGTCCAAATGCTTTGAGATATAATTGTAGGTTCTGCTTTTCAATCCCTATGTCACAGTATTTGATAAACCCTTTAAGTATGGATGGCCTAATGGTGTCTATTACAACTAGGAACATATTACATAAGAATTTGAATCTATTTTTTGAAGGTTTGCCTTTGTATCATGTTGAGAAACTGTATTACAATGTCAGTCATTGGGAAGAGTGATTTTATGTATACTGTCAGTTAGATTGTGGAGTTTTAAAAGATTATAGAGCTGATGTGCTGAGAATTTGTGGCATCAACATTGTAAATTTTCTAACAACCAGAATGACCCAATTGTCACTCTGGTAGCAACAATATGACATGAGGAGAAGCAGTGGAACTGTGTTGTTAAATTGTTCTAGATCACAGTGTGATTATTTGGTGCTAGTTGTTTAGTAGGAATGAAGGTTGTTGAAGTGTCTGTTTGGTGATTGTTAGGATTGTCCTCATCAAAGTCCCACAAATTTTGAAGAAGCTCAGCTTTGAATGTGTTGTGGGGTGGTTATATTAGGATTTTTAAGAAAGGTGCTGGATGCCAACTGAGCATAGGAATTAGTGATGGCTTGTTGTAGTTTTAGGCAGCTACTTAAGGAAGAATGGTTAATAAGGGATGGCTCCATAGTGCAACTGATATTAGTGAGACTAAGGTTGGTAGTCTTGGTTGCACTGGTAGATTGAAATAGGGAGTCATGAGTAGTATTATCTTACTCCAATTATTGTGTGTTAGGTTTTTAGAAGTTTCAGAGATAGATGATAAGGTTTCTGAATTATCTTAGATGAAACAGGCTGATCCCCCCATTGATCAGGAATTTATAGTATTCCCAGTTGTACTTGGAGCAAAATTATGATTGGTCAGACTGTTTTTTTTTGGATTGCTTTCTGGCTTTGATGGGGCAAGCCTCAGCCTGTAGAGAAGGAAAGTCCAGAGGTCCAGGAGATGAAGACCTTGAATCAGGTTCTTTGGTGATGGTGTCTTTAATTGAGTTTTGTTTGGAATTCAGTTTAGGTAAAATTTTTGAAAGTTTTGAAGGCATTTGTTGTTGTGAATTGGGTTTTTGCTCATTTTTGTTGCTAGTGGTGGTGGCCATCTTTAAACTGTTTGGAAAAATTAAGAATTATACAAAGAAAACAAATTTTAAAGTGGAAAACTAAAGAATTTTATTTAAAAAATGAAACCAAATCCACAATAGAGAGATTGCTAATGTTAATTTTAGTTTGGCTAATGCAAAACTTGAGTAAATTTTAGGTAGTTTATTTACCCCAGATGGGGGTATGAGAAACAATTGTTAGAAATGATCTAAATAACTGGAACAACACATAAAAACTTAATAAAAATGTTTTGTGATAGAAGAAATGGAGTAGGAAATAAATTTCAAGAGTCTAAGAAGGAATAAGACCCTCTATGATTCATAAAACAGTCAAACTACCCATCAAACAGGAGTAAAATTTGGTTGTCTACTGTAGATGAGCAGATGGTAGATACTGGGAAGTAAAAAGCACAAGATGGAGTAGGAAATGAATTTCCAAGAGTCTAAGAGGGAATACGACCCTCTATGATCCATAAAACAGTCAAACTATCCATCAAACAGGGAAGAAATATGATTGTCTACAGTAGATGAGCAGATGATAGATACTAGGAAGTAAAAAGCACACAAACAGCAAAGAATGTTCTTTAAAGGGACATGTACATATAAGGAATACCTTTGACTGTAGCAAATCTTTTGGCATTGCATTTTTAAATTCTACTTTTTATTGAATCATGTTGTCACACAAAGCATTTATAGCAGATAACTATATGATTGTTGAAATGATATAATTATTTCAGATGATTGTAATTATTCACTATTTCATAGAAGGCAGAGATAAAAGAGTACAATGCAGAATAGGGCAACCACTATTTTGATATAATTTAGGAATAGCAAAAGAAGAATTAAAAACAGCATAGAAAAAGAATTAAAAATATTTAAATGTATTGCAAAGTTTTTAAATTTTAAAAAACAAACAACTCTAAACAATAAAAAATCATAATGTGTTATGTGTGTATATATATATATATAGTGCCCTTTTCTATAGGTCAGTGATGGTTATAAATGGTCAATTACTAAAAAAAACTTAAAATTAATATTATATAGTATTTAAAATTATAGATTATATTAAACAGTAAAAGATTAATATGATATATTTAATAATAAATGTTGTGATGATGAGAATTGTATCTAATTCTATATTTTCTAAATTGTTTTTCAAAATTTTATATAATTAATTTTACATATTTGTAAGTGCAAGCTATATATAAGTCATGTGACATCTGACTTGTTATTATTACTATTATAATTATTTTATATAATATAAGTAACAAATTTATTCAGACAGATAAAATCAGACTAAACACTGGAAATGAGTATGTGACTGTCTGGAATATTTTATGTCTAAGTACTGGTTTAAATTAATACTAATAATTAAAATATTAAAATAGTATATTATAGAATTGGATGGAATTGTCACATATCATAATAAAAATAAGTTGTATACATCTTTATTAATTATTGTTTCAAGATTGTAATAGATAATAGTTGATTTAAAAATAATAATGAGTTAATATTTAAGTCTATTACGTCATGATTTTAAAACTTTAGAAATTGTTTATCAATCCAAGTAGGAATTGAGCAATAAAAAAATAGATCTTGGCAGACAATAAAAAAAAAATCGCGCCAACTAATTGTATAAACGGGGAGAACAAAAATGTGTTGACTCCAGAGCAGAGGTAAAATTTTAAGCTCTCTAAAATTTTTTTTTCTTTCTTCAATTTATTAGTCAATTTTATTATAATTTTAATAATATCTTTGAAAGAAACCAACTGACAATTTAAAAATCATCCGAAGAGAATCTTAGAATAAAATTTTAAAAAAAAAGTTTTTTATAGTAATGTTTCACTAACTTTACAGTAACCTGCCAGTGGATTCTATCGAAATATAATTGGAGTTTTCAATAGAAAATGGATAGATTCTTAAAACCAAGTTGTAAATTTTATAATGTTCCAAATATGTTAATGTTATTCGTTGATATATAGTTTATATAGCGTATCACTATGAAAGCTGTTTTCGTGCGTATAAAATCAATGAAAGGACATTGTGCGCAAAGTTAATGAAGATAATGGAAAATAAAAATAAGTATTATTCATATAAGAATAAATGGACAAAAGGAATTTTAATATTGAAATAGTTTGAATTGCTTTCTTTAAGATGACTTGAGAAAATACTCTAGAAAATAGTTAAAGATCGAAAGTAATGTATATAAAATAATAATGAATGAAAGTGAAGTTTACCAAGGAAAACACTTGCTTAAAGAAAAAAAAAAATTTTACAGAAGAGAAATATAAAATATTGGATCCATGGAAAATGCAATTGGTACCGTAATTATTAAATAATTGTAGTTTAACTAGAAATAAAGATGCATCAACGCGCCGAGAAAATATTCGCCAGAACTTTAAAAAGCTTCGTGGGATAACTAAATAAAATGTTTTCTAATAATTTTGGATTAAACACTAAAACTAAAGATCGTCTAAACAGTTTATTAAATGAACTAATTTATTTAAAACTTTAATAAGCATAAAGGAGAACATTCGGACAAAAGAAGAAATAATAAATATTATGGGACTAACCAAGATTTACCGTCAGAAAAATATGTGATTATGGTTTGAATTATTTTCTTTACTAATCTAAGTTAAACATTAAGTTTTAGATAGCAATAGGGAAAACAAAATACATTAATTTGTGATATAACATTATATGAAATAATATGTTTTGATTTTGAATTTTAAAATAAAATTGTATGTATGTGGAAATTTGTATGTTTGCGATGCTCGAAGAGAAAGAAGCTTACTGTGAACTCTGATAGGAAGATAAGGATTGTTTTGGTAACATTTATAATTATTAATGATATATAATGTATGTTTTATTTATTTAGATCAGCTGAGAATCGAATGAATGTAGCGCAAAAGTTTTATTGTTATTATTGTTGTAAAATGCATTTTTTTAAAACAACACTCTAAAACACTTTGAGATGTGATTAGATTTTTAAAAAATATGCATACGATAATCATTTTATGTGTTATTAATATAGTTCAATATAACCGATGGTTATGTGATATTTTCTGTTAATTTTCCGATTGGGATATTTAAATGTTATTTTAACAAAACGTAGATGTTGAACCTACAGTGTAATAAATCAAGACAAATTGTTCTTATGGAATAGGGAAATGTTTTATATTAGCGAATTTTGTTTATTGTTTTAAAAGGTAGTTAGTATTTTATCGATGTTGGATACAGTAAAAATCTCGAGAGATAGTTTGGGTAGTGACTTGGTAGTACGTGGTGATTTGGAAACCAAGAGGATGTATTAAAAAATAGGATGCTACAGGGAGTGAAATAATAAGTAGTTTTAGATGTTAAGCAGCATAGTTAACAAAGCCCTACGACTGGTACACATGTTGTCTTGGACAGTGGTATTTTATATATTTCTTGTGAGTCGTACTAGATGTTTGGTAAAGCTGAGTAAATAGCTGCCACATCATGCTTATCGCCAAGGTTATTAGACAATGAATGTCGGACCTATTCACACTGTTCCACACATTTTTGAAGTATATTGCAGAGAAGTTATCTATCTATCTTCCCGATATCCTATACATCTTTTGCTATCTTTATCTGTATTTCTTGCAACTACATCGTTATATGATAAGTCTATTAAAAGGGAAACAATAGATATTTTAGAATGTATGTCATGCTATTATTTGGAATAAGAATAGTTAAGTATTAACGAAGAGTAGATTATGATTATTGAAAGAAAGATGCAGATATCCTAAGAAGGGAAGGAGTTAGAGAATTATTTTATTTTTTTTTTAAGAAATGAACTATAATTTTATAAAAGTATATCCAAATAGAAATATACAAAAATATTAAATATAATTTCACGTTTTCTTATTGTTAATTATATTTTAAAAAATATAAGTATTGCATATTTAAAAAAATACAATAACATTCGATAATTATAGTATATGTGAAACTGTAACAGGTGATAATTAAACCCGTGTTATAGTATTATACATGAGTATGGCTTATGGAATAAACGTATTATGGTTTACGAGCATTGGAGGACAAAGGTTAAAAGTAATAATAATATTTGAATAATATGCGGAGTGACTTATATAAAGTTACAAGAAAATGTAATTTTCTTTTAAAAACCATATTGATTGTAAAATTATGATGTTATAAATGATGTTTATCCACATAGATAACTTATAATACAGTAACTTTAATATTAAAAGGTAAAGAATGGTGTTACCCATAAAACAGTTAAAATAAGTGATATGATAAACCTAATGAGAAATAAATAAATAACTTTTATAAGGCATAATAAGTTTAATTAACGATAAAAGAAATATAAATGTGTATAATTCAGTTATTATAGTGTAAAGAAAAATGAGGATATCCCTTGTAAATAGATGTAAATAGATTTGTTTGTTTTATTTATTTTTTTAATGATGTTAATAAAATTTTAAAATTTGTTATTAAAACTTGTGTCTGAGTTTTGTTTTCTCTACATCATTGCATGAATTCACAGAGTATGTTCACAACAATTAAACTAAGTATATGATTGTTTGCACAAAAGATAAATAGAGAAGTATGCTTAATCTTAAATATTTATTGATGTTCTTGTAATTAACTAATTATAAATTGCATTGCGTTACTGGTCATCAATCCATTATCATAAGATTTTGCTAAATTATATGCGATTAGTTGCCACTTGCTTTATTTATCAGATTATCTAAACACTGCCACTTATTAATTTATTTTATTACTTAAAGATAAAAAAGCGGATATTATATTATTAACTAATTTATTACGGTTATAAATTTACGATGAAAGAAAAGCTGTATTAGTTGGATTAGGCAATAAAGATTGTGATTATTATTGTTTTATTATTAATCTAATTTCAGAGTAGTAGATTATGACATAAAATCCCTTATCATATTTTGCTACCATATGTTATTAACATACAAATAAATTTAAGAACCTGAGATTATTTCATTTGAGCTAGATGAATACTATTATTGTTATTAGAGATAAAAGATCAATACTTTAATTGTTAAATGAGTCTTAGTGATTAGAAGTTGCGGAAGTCATAACAATACTATGTAGTTATTATATATAATAGTAGTATAAGGGGGGATAGTGTTCTTATGCCATTGAGGTGGTATCTGGTGGGATATTGTCTCAATGTAATCTACCTTGTCACCCGTATTTCCACTTTTAGTCTCATGAATTCCTGAATATTTATTTGAGTTAGTTTAAAACAGAACCTAAGTTAATTTTAAGAAACTTGAGCTAGTAAATCATTTAATTGAATATTTCATTAATTATTAGAGCTAGAACCCGGTCAGGTGATTTTCACTATGTTGTATTTATTTGGGGGAAAGTGGAGGTGCAGGAATGGGGTGGTTAGATTGGCCTGATTCATTTACAAGGGTTAGATTGTGGCGGCCCAACTTTAGGGGCCTGATACGTTTTAAATAGGTTAGATAGTGGCACCGGCAACATGTTGGGCACGAGTATTAAAATGTGGAGAGTAGAATAGGTTTACATGTAATGGGAAGGTTAAATAGGTAGATTGTGACCTGCCAACTTTAGGGACTTGAGATGTGTTAGTGGGGGCATCATATTCAATCAAACAGTAATGTGATGATTTAATATTTTAAAATAGTAATGATTATTTAGGATTTACTTATTATAGAGCTAAGTGTTTATGATTTAAACAATTGCAATTCTAAGTGGTGGATGATCTGATTATTTAAAAGTATAATACTACATTATTATAAAAGACTTGGCAAATAAAATTTTTGAAATATGCATATGTGGCTAATAATTATTTGGTTATTTATTATGACCATGTCAATTAGTGAAATATTGAAGAGATATTTGAAATGTTATAAAATGTGCAAAAATATCTGTGAATCATGCATGTAGAGAATGATGTTATGACACATGATTTTGAATTATTATTGTTGTTATTCTTGTCTACGATGAAATATTGTATGGAGTAGGAAATACTGTCTATGGATATTGGAGGTGATGATTGTATGGAAATAGAAGAAGCTGGTAGGGAACTTATTTATGAGATTAAATAGAAATGTACTAGAGGTACTAGATTTTGAAAAACTGTAATATTAAAAAAAAAATGGATAACCAAGATAGTAATATAGAAATGGAACTGTCTAAGTCTATGCTTGATAATGGTTGTACAGAGGAAAGAGAATGCGAGAACTTAAGTGAAAGGGAAATGTTGGTAGATGATACTCACGAGGTAGAGAGTAAAATGGAAGAGGGGGTGAAAGAGGTGGTAAAAAGTGAAATAGAAGAAGAAAAGGTAAAAGCGCCTGAAAAAGAAGTAGAGAGTATTTTAATGGCTCAAATATCCCAAATGTTTAAAGCTCTTCATGAAAGCATAAATAAGAATAATGAAGATAGTGATATAAAGTTTAAAAATCTTCATGAAAGCATAAATAAGAATAATGAAGATAGTGATATAAAGTTTAAAAATCTTCAGGAAGATAATGATATAAAGTTTAAAAATCTTCAGGAAGATAGTGATATAAAGTTTAAAAATCTTCAAGAGGATAGTGATATAAAGTTTAAAAATCTTCAAGAGGATAATGATATAAAGTTTAAAAATCTTCATGAAAGCATAAATAAGAATAATGAAGATAGTGATATAAAGTTTAAAAATCTTCAAGAGGATAGTGATATAAAGTTTAAAAATCTTCATGACAGTATAATTCAAAATATAAAAGATAATAAGGTAAAATTAGATATTCTTAATGAAAGCTTGAATAAAACCAATGAAAATCTAGAGATAAAATTTAAGGAGACCTGCCAGAAGGTAGAAGACCTTAAGGGAGAAGTACAAGATAAATTTAATCAGGTAGAACTGAGACTAGATAATAACGAAAGGGTCTTTGAATCCTTAAAACATGAAGTAGAGAATACAGAGTACAAAAATCAAGAATTATTAAGGAATAGATTTGAGGAATTTTCTGAGTTGACTATCAGAGGTTTAAGTCAGCAAATAGAAGATTTAATCAACAGATGTCAAGTCAATAGTAAAGAATTGAATCAAAAGATTGATGATAATAAAATAAAAGTGGAACGTAGAATTCATGAAATACAGGAGCGTATAGGGCATATGGATGAAAGTTTTACTATTATAAAAGAAGAGATAGTACAAAATAGAATAGTGATAAGGAATGAAATGGAGCAAGATTTAGTTGAAAGGTTTAGGGACTTAATAGTGCAAGATAGGATGGAGACCAAGACAGATATAGAGCAGGTTTTGATTGAAAAATTACAGGATCTGGGGGATATGCAAAAGGTTGAGGAACATAAATATAGGTCAAAGGTTGGGGAAAATATGAAGAAATTACAAAAACGATGTAAAGGAACAAGCTCAACAGTTAGAGAAAAATAGTCATGAATATAAAGACCTAGTGGACCAAAACTTAGATGAATTCAGAAAGGAGCAAAAATTATATGTAGAGCAAGTGATAGGGCAAATAAATTTTGAAGAGTGATTTCAACAAGTCTGTAAACAAATAGAAGAGATGAAACCTATAAGTGGTCAAACGATAGATTTAGGTAGGGAAAGACTATTATATAATAGGTTTGAGGAAAAGATAGTTCCATCCTCAATAGATAAGGTAAAATTTTTAGAAAAAAATGAAAACCACCCATTAGAACGTACTGATGTCAAGGAAGTAGACATCCGACCACCTAGGGAAAGTGCTAATTATGACGGAGGGTCAAATAGTTCAATGGCCTTAAGATTCATAAAAGTGAAGCCATTTCGAGGAGATTTTGTGGAAAACCCGTCGGAGTTTCTCAATAGCTTAGAGGAGCTATTCTTGATATGCATACTAACCGAAAAAGAAAAGTTAGCTATTTGTAGCAACCATTTAAGTGGCACTGCCAAAGACTGGTGGCAATCATTGTTCGAAGGACCAAGTACTTACAGAGATTTTAGATTTTTAATTATAGGAAGTTTTTGGAATGCCGATAAACAAGACAGCATTAGGTTCCAAATCACGCAGGAAAAGTATCACTCCAATAGGGGTAGTTATACTAGCTTTTTTAGAAGCCAGGCTTTCCATTTAAAGACTCTCATGGCATGTCCATTGTCTGAAGGACAAATATTTAGTATAGTGTGACATAGTTTACCTAGGAATGTAGAGCAACTACTAATTGCTGCTGATAGATATTCCATAGAGGAAGTATCAGAAATATTGGATGCGCTAGAGATTACAGAGGCATCTCTGGACAATAGATATATATCCAATAAAGAGAGACCTAGCTATCCATTGTCAAATGTTAACGTTAGTAATAATAACCATAGGTTTCAAACAAGTTTAAAAAGAAAATATAGCTCTAGAGATAGGGATAGGGTATTCCCATATAATAGAAGAACACTTAAGTTCGATAACTTTAGGAATATAGTAGAAACCCAAAATAATCAACCCTCTACTAGTGGTGTTACCACAATCTTAAAAAGACCCAATATAAAATCAACTGATAAAAAATTAAACTAAGGTCTTTGTATAGTAGTTCCTCTTTGCAAGGACCCAGTGCTAACAAAATGGGAAACGATCAGATGTGGATGCTAAATACTTTAGATTTAGACATTGATTTTTTAGAACCCTTTACTATAGGTGAACCACCTATAATGTATCAATGTCCGGTCGTTATTTTAAACATTGAAAGTATAAGAATTGAAGCATTAATTGACTCTGGAAGCCAAGCTTCCATATTATCAGAGTCAACGTATAAAAATCTGGTATGCATCAAAGGTGATATACCTTCATTGCCAGTAAAACATATACAAGTAACTCTAGCAAATGGAAAGAGAACGAAATTAACAAATAAACAAGTTTGGATTACCTTCAAAATTAATAATACAGAGTTTGGGCATGTTTTTCTTATTATGCCTGGATTGATACATGAAGCCATAATAGGTGCTGACTTCATGATTTTAAACGAGTGTCAAATAGATTTTTATAATAAAAATTTTATTTGTAAGAAGGAAAGGCTTAATTTTGAATATGGAGTGCATAACCTCTCCAATCAATTACTATGCATCCATAATACATTGATTGATGCTAGCATAAAAGAAAAAATTGAACATATTTATGCAGTCAATTCTAAATTAAGGGGAAAATTATATAAATTAATGTATAGCTTTAAAAGCATTTTTTCTAAAATCCCTGGTATAATAGAGGGATATACCCATCATATTAAATTGAAGTGTAATGAACCTTTCCATCAGAAAATGTACCCAATTCCTTACCAATACAAGGACGAGGTACAGAGTCAAATAGACATGATGCTAGAGTGGGAGATAATAAAAAAGTGCTCTTCTCCTTACGTAAACCCATTGGTTATTGTAAAGAAGAACGATGGCCATATTAGAGTATGTCTGGATGCTCACATGTTAAACGCTATAATTGTGCCAGAGCATGACATTCCTCCACCTGTACATGAGCTTCTAACTAAGTTTCATAAGAGGTCAATTTTCTCTACATTTGATTTAACAGCTAGTTATTGGCAAATACCGTTACATGAGAATGATCAGCAATACACAGCATTTCGTTTTCAGGGCCAGTCGTATGTTTTCAGACGGATGCCTTTTGATCTCATTAATAGCAGTGCTGGCTTAATCAGATGTTTGGACATGATTTTTTCAAAACAATTAAAAGAAAAGATCATCATGTACATGGACGATATTGTCATTGCTTCTGACAATTTAGAAGAGCATCTCCAACATTTAGAAATGTTTTTTAATGAGTGCGCTCTGAAAAATGTCAAAATTAATCTGGAGAAGTGTTTAATAGCCGCTAAAGAGATTACTTTTCTAGGACATTTAATAAATGAGCATGGTATCCAACCCCATCCAGAAAAGATTGCAGCTATTCAGCGCTTCCCCACACCAAAAACTGTAAAACAACTGAAATCTTTTTTTGGGTTGTGCAACTACTACAACCGTTTCTATCAAAATTTTGCTGAGGACACGATACATTTGTCCAAATTGTTGAAAAAGGCTGAAAGATGGAAGTGGACCCAAGATCATGATAATGAATTTAACTTAATTAAGAATAAATTTTTAAAACACGTAATTTTAATATATCCTGATTTCAATAAAACATTTTATGTGCAAACAGATAGTAGTTACTATGGTCTGGGTGTAGTGTTATTTCAACTCGATGAGGATCAGGTACCTCATGTATTGTACATCTTGAGCAGACATCTGAGAGGTGCTGAGTTGAAACCCTAGCTGTTGTCTGGGCTTTTCAGAAATTAAGGCAATTTTGTTAGGTTCTAGTGTAATTGTACTGACCGACCATAGAAGCCTAGAATTTTTAAATAAAAGCTACCTCAGTAATGAGAGACTTATTAGGTGGAGCTTATATCTCCAACAATTCAATTATAGAGTAATCTATATTGAAGGGAGACAGAATATCCCTGCTGATATTCTTAGTTGCCACCCTATCTGTTTAATGACACAAAATCCCAATAGCCAAAACATAGTTATAAGTAACATGGATTTGGTTAGGGATGAATCTATAGCTGATGATTATGAAAATCTCACTATGATTCAGAGTCAGGATATTAAATTAAATAGGATCATGACTATCTTAAATAATCATAATATAATTAGCAAAAATAAACACGTTAAAATGATTTTTGAAAGATACAAAATTTATCAAAATTTACTTATGTATAACATAGATCCTAAACAGGGGGAATCATGGAGGATAGTTGTCCCTAACTCCATGATTGATAAACTGATTATATACGTTCATAGTAGCTATGGGCACTATGGCGCACCAAAAATTATGTATGTTTTAAAGTCAATATTTTTCTTTAATAAAATGTATAAACGTGTAATCAAAAAGGTTAAAACGTGTAAAATATGACTAAAATCTAAACATTGCAGTAAATCTTATGTGGGAATCATGCAACCCATCATTCCGGATCATCCTAATGAATTATTAGCGATTGATTTTTATGAGCCCTTACCACCATTCGACCATCAAAAATTCATACTTGTTACATATGATGTTTTTAGTAAGTTAGTTTCAGCCTATCCGGTACCTAAAACCAGTGCTCATTATGTTATTAAAAATATGCTTAATCATCAATTTCCTTTAGTTGGAAAGCCAAAAACAATTCTTACTGATCATGCAACCGCCTTTATATCTGGTAGATGGAATGAGTGGATTCGAACTCAACACCTCAGACATGTCATGAGCTCCATTAGAAATCCTCAGTCTAATCCCTGCGAACGTGTTATGCGGGAGCTCGGTAAATTATTTAGGGTTTATGTAGCTGATGATCATAAACAGTGGGTGCACAAACTTCCTGAGGTTGTTAATTATATAAACAGCACTTGTAATGAATCCACAGGTTTCACACCTTTCCGTCTACACTATGGCAAACATGAAAATTTACTGATTCAAACACCGATACCCATAACCAGAGAACCAATAAATATAAATCATGGAATAAGTCAAGCTAAAGTAAAGCTGCATATTATGGGTACTAAGAGAGTTAAAAAGGCCCATAATAAACCACATCCGTTCCAAGTAGATGATCTAGTTCTTGTTAGAACACCCCATGTTAGCAACCTGCAAAGAAATCAGTTTAGGAAATTCCTTGAATTATATGAGGGTCCCTATAAAATTTGTAGCAAGGTAGGAGAGAATGCTTTTATATTGATTACACCAGAGGGGGAGAAAGGGACATACAATGCTAGAAGCTTGATCCCATACCCATCAGAAGTATAGAATTTTAATATTAGATAAAACTTTGCGTATAATTGTTAAATAATATGAATTTGTATTGAAAGCAGTATAGTTTGTATTTAGTGATATAAGGTTGAATTCAAACATGGTACATGATAAAGAGATTAAATGTCAATGAATGAAATAGACATTAATTAAAAATTTTTTATTCGAAGGAGGAGGTTATTGTGCCCTTTTCTATAGGTCAGTGATGGTTATAAATGGTCAATTACTAAAAAAATTTTAAAATTAATATTATATAGTATTTAAAATTATAGATTATATTAAACAGTAAAAGATTAATATGATATATTTAATAATAAATGTTGTGATGGTGAGAATTGTATCTAATTCTATATTTTTTAAATTGTTTTTCAAAATTTTATATAATTATTTTATATAATATAAGTAACAAATTTATTCAGACAGATAAAATCAGAGTAAACACCGGAAATGAGTATGTGACTGTCTGGAATATTCTATGTCTAAGTACTGATTTAAATTAATACTAATAATTAAAATATTAAAATAGTATATTATAGAATTGGATGGAATTGTCACACATCATAATAAAAATAAGTTGTATACATCTTTATTAATTATTGTTTCAAGATTGTAATAGATAATAATTGATTTAAAAATAATAATGAGTTAATATTTAAGTCTATTACATCATGATTTTAAAACTTTAGAAATTGTTTATCAATCCAAGTAGGAATTGACCAATAAAAAATAGATCTTGGCAGACAACAAAAAAAAATCGCGCCAACTAATTGTATAAACGGGGAGAACAAAAATGTGTTGACTCCAGAGCAGAGGTAAAATTTTAAGCTCTCTAAAATTTTTTTTTCTTTCTTCAATTTATTAGTCAATTTTATTATAATTTTAATAATATCTTTGAAAGAAACCAACTGACAATTTAAAAATCATCCGAAGAGAATCTTAGAATAAAATTTTTAAAAAAAAGTTTTTCATAGTAATGTTTCACTAACTTTACAGTAACCTGCCAGTGGATTCTATCGATATATAATTGGAGTTTTCAATAGAAAATGGATAGATTCTTAAAACCAAGTTGTAAATTTTATAATGTTCCAAATAAGTTAATGTTATTTGTTGATATAGTTTATATAGCGTATCACTATGAAAGCTGTTTTCATGCGTATAAAATCAATGAAAGGACATTGTGCGCAAAGTTAATGAAGATAATGGAAAATAAAAATAAGTATTATTCATATAAGAATAAATGGACAAAAGGAATTTTAATATTGAAATAGTTTGAATTGCTTTTTTTAAGATGACTTGAGAAAATACTCTAGAAAATAGTTAAAGATCGAAAGTAGTGTATATAAAATAATAATGAATGAAAGTGAAGTTTACCAAGGAAAACACTTGCCTAAAGAAAAAAAAATTTTACAGAAGAGAAATATAAAATATTGGATCCATGGAAAATGCAATTGGTACCGTAATTATTAAATAATTGTAGTTTAACTAGAAATAAAGATGCATCAACGCGCCGAGATAATATTTGCCAGAACATTAAAAAGCTTCGTGGGATAACTAAATAAAATGTTTTCTAATAATTTTCGATTAAACACTAAAACTAAAGATCGTCTAAACAGTTTACTAAATGAACTAATTTATTTAAAACTTTAATAAGCATAAAGGAGAACATTCGGACAAAAGAAGAAATAATAAATATTATGGGACTAACCAAGATTTACCGTCAGAAAAATATGTGATTATGGTTTGAATTATTTTCTTTACTAATCTAAGTTAAACATTAAGTTTTAGATAGCAATAGGGAAAACAAAATACACTAATTCGTGATATAACATTATATGAAATAATATGTTTTGATTTTGAATTTTAAAATAAAATTGTATGTATGTGGAAATTTGTATGTTTGCGATGCTCGAAGAGAAAGAAGCCTACTACGAACTCTGATAGGAAGATAAAGATTGTTTTGGTAACATTTATAATTATTAATGATATATAATGTATGTTTTATTTATTTAGATCAGCTGAGAATCGAATGAATGTAGCGCAAAAGTTTTATTGTTATTATTGTTGTAAAACGCATTTTTTTAAAACAACACTCTAAAACACTTTGAGATGTGATTAGATTTTTAAAAAATATGCATACGATAATCATTTTATGTGTTATTAATATAGTTCAATATAACCGATGGTTATGTGATATTTTCTGTTAATTTTCTGATTGGGATATTTAAATGTTATTTTAACAAAACGTAGATGTTGAACCTACAGTGTAATAAAGCAAGACAAATTGTTCTTATGGAATAGGGAAATGTTTTATATTAGCAAATTTTTTTTATTGTTTTAAAAGGTAGTTAGTATTTTATCAATGTTGGATACAGTAAAAATCTCGAGAGATAGTTTGGGTAGTGACTTGGTAGTACGTGGTGATTCGGAAACCAAGAGGATGTATTAAAAAATAGGATGCTACAGGGAGTGAAATAATAAGTAGTTTTAGATGTTAATCAGCGTAGTTAACAAATCCCTACGACTGGTACAAATGTTGTCTTGGACAGTGGTATTTTATATATTTCTTGTGAGTCGTACTAGATGTTTGGTAAAGCTGAGTAAATAGCTGCCACATCATGCTTATCGCCAAGGTTATTAGACAATGAATGTCGGACCTATTCACACTGTTCCATACATTTTTGAAGTATATTGCGGAGAAGTTATCTATCTATCTTCCCGATATCCTATACATCTTTCGCTATCTTTATCTGTATTTCTTGCAACTACATTGTTATATGATAAGTCTATTAAAAGGGAAACAATAGATATTTTAGAATGTATGTCATGCTATTATTTGGAATAAGAATAGTTAAGTATTAACGAAGAGTAGATTATGATTATTGAAAGAAAGATGCAGATATCCTAAGAAGGGAAGGAGTTAGAGAATTATTTTAATTTTTTTTTAAGAAATGAACTATAATTTTATAAAAGTATATCCAAATAGAAATATACAAAAATATTAAATATAATTTCACGTTTTCTTATTGTTAATTATATTTTAAAAAATATAAATATTGCATATTTAAAAAAATACAATAACATTCGATAATTATAGAATATGTGAAACTGTAACAGGTGATAATTAAACCCGTGTTATAGTATTATACATGAGTATGGCTTATGGAATAAACGTATTATGGTTTACGAGCATTGGAGAACAAACGTTAAAAGTAATAATAATATTTGAATAATATGCGGAGTGACTTATATAAAGTTACAAGAAAATGTAATTTTCTTTTAAAAATCATATTGATTGTAAAATTATGATGTTATAAATGATGTTTATCCACATAGATAACTTATAATACAGTAACTTTAATATTAAAAGGTAAAGAATGGTGTTACCCATAAAACAGTTAAAATAAGTGATATGATAAACCTAATGAGAAATAAATAAATAACTTTTAAAAGGCATAATAAGTTTAATTAACGATAAAAGAAATATAAATGTGTATAATTCAGTTATTATAGTGTAAAGAAAAATGAGGATATCCCTTGTAAATAGATGTAAATAGATTTGTTTGTTTTATTTATTTTTTTATTGATGTTAATAAAATTTTAAAATTTGTTATTAAAACTTGTGTCTGAGTTTTGTTTTCTCTACATCATTGCATGAATTCACAGAGTATGTTCACAACAATTAAACTAAGTATATGATTGTTTGCACAAAAGATAAATAGAGAAGTATGTTTAATCTTAAATATTTATTGATGTTCTTGTAATTAAATAATTATAAATTGCATTGCGTTACTGGTCATCAATCCATTATCATAAGATTTTGCTAAATTATATGCGATTAGTTGCCACTTGCTTTATTTATCAGATTATCTAAACACTGCCACTTATTAATTTATTTTATTACTTAAAGATAAAAAAGGGGATATTATATTATTAACTAATTTATTACGGTTATAAATTTACGATGAAAGAAAAGCTGTATTAGTTGGATTAGGCAATAAAGATTGTGATTATTATTGTTTTATTATTAATCTAATTTCAGAGTAGTAGATTATGACATAAAATCCCTTATCATATTTTGCTACCATATGTTATTAACATACGAATAAATTTAAGAACCTGAGATTATTTCATTTGAGCTATATGATTACTATTATTGTTATTAGAGATAAAAGATTAATACTTTAATTGTTAAATGAGTCTTAGTGATTAGAAGTTGTGGAAGTCATAAAAATACTATGTAGTTATTATATGTAATAGTAGTATAAGGGGGGATAGTCTTCTTATGCCATTGACGTGGTATCCAGTGGGATATTGTGTCAATGTAATCTACCTTGTCACCTGTATTTCCACTTCTAGTCTCATGAATTCCTGAATATTTATTTGAGTTAGTTTAAAACAGAACCTAAGTTAATTTTAAGAAACTTGAGCTAGTAAATCATTTAATTGAATATTTCATTAATTATTAGAGCTAGAACCCCGTCAGGTTATTTTCACTATATTGTATTTATTTGGGGGGAAGTGGAGGTGCAGGAATGGGGCGGTTTGATTGGCCTGATGTGTTAGAAAAGGCCAGATTATGGCCCTCAACGTGATTGGCCTGAGGTGTAGTAGAGCTGCACGCGAGGACAATGGTTAGAATATATATATATATATATATATATATATATATAGTAACCTCTTTACTCTTCACCTATATCACTTTATACACAAATATATGCCCAGGCACCAGTTCTATATAAGATAGAATAAATTTTTAATATAGGTTGCATCTCTAATTATGGATAAGACTCTTATTATAATATTAATCTACAGCTTAGCTCAGTTGGGGGCTATAGGTTATCGTGGTCATCTAGAATGCAAATGGGGATGAGAGAAGCATTTATGATAACAATTATATGATGTTTATTTAGTTAGACTATAAGTATTTACTTAAGTTATCAAAAGGAAGCAATTTGTGGATTAAATCAAAATCATGATATATTCAATTCTCTCACCATCCAAGTACACACTAGACCAATCATGCCACTCATCTCATATATTTGGGGATCACTGTAACAATAATCAATCTACTGGCATTTAATTTAGATTGCACATCTGTATCAATGTTTATTTAAAGATTTATTTAAATAATAAACTAATCTCAGATCTCTGTTATATGAATAAATAAGTCAATCCTAATAGAATATGACTTTTAAATAATGTGGATTATTGTGAAATTGACAATTATTATACTAAAATAAGGATAGACAATGGTAGAGATTGAGTGCATTTTTACCTCACATCACTATCTATTTAACAAGGTAAAAACTACATCTTGCCATTATTCAATGTTTAGATCAATTAATTCAGTGTTATTTAAATAAATGTCATACACTATTAAACTGATAAGTAATACAATTTTAAACAAGGTGTAATCTATTATTTTGGCACTATATAATGTTTAGATCAATTTGTTGTGTTACTGAGATAGACTGCATATACTACTAAATTGATAAATATTATAATTATATTATACAAAATTAACAAAGCGTATGACACACTTGAATGTGAAGCTATCAAGATACACAGAAATTATTACACGCTAAGCGCTTTCGAGGCCTTTTGCCTCATATTCATAGCAGTACTGTGAGCTGCAGAATGAAGAAATAGGGCAAGGAAACATAACAGTATGCAAAGTGTATGCAAATGAACTAGATAGTCCAACGTTTGGAGATGTCAAAACAGGCATCTCATCTATTGATGGAGTTATTATTGCCATTAATAAAATATGCTTCTCTGATTTTCCTCTTGATGTCATTTTTCTCAATACAGACTATTTTAGGGCTGGAAGGTTCAAACACATGTCCTGTCTTCTTTGAATGCTCTAAAAATGTTGATGAATTATCATTGTTTTTGATAGCTCTATTATATGTATATCTGTGTTGTGCTGTCCTGTTGATTATGCATGCTTTGGTTTCTCCAAAATAAATGGCCCACAACCAGATTGTGGGCATGATATGCTGCAAATGACATGGGGAGTCTGAGAAGGTTCAATTTTGTCCTTAGAGTTATTGATAAGATGATTAGTGCATGGGGGTGTATGAAAGCTAATTTTAAATTTATTGGACAAAACCTTGATTAATTGATAGGAGATTTTGGGTATGTGTGTGGAAATGGTCAATTGAACTTATATGACAAAATAATTCAGAGGGAATCTTACTTCAACAAACATTTATTACAAGACACATTTTTTACAACACATTGATGATGATTTAACAGTGTACCATTTATTTATATGGTACACATATATTGGCATTCGGTAAGACAGTTAAAAGCTAAGAAGAAAAAGTGAATTTAGTGATCTTATTAAAAAGATGCAATGAAATTTTTTTTAATTTGTATAGTTTATTTTTTTAAAACATACAATGAAAGTAAAATTTTTCGTCCATATTTTTTTTTATTTAACTAAAAATAAAAGTAAAAATTGGAAAGAACAAAAGACACACAAATTACTAATCCAGATAAGCTAAAAGAAAAATATTTTAGCTAATTAGAGATAGCAGAATTACACTAAAAAAAGAAAGACTTTGTAACTGAAAAATAAAAAAGAATGCACAAGATTATCAATGTGTATTTTTGACAAACAAAAGGTATGTGCAGATGTATGAAAACTGAACCCTGAGTACAAAAAGAAGAGACCAGTTTGATCAATGTCTTGGCTTGTCTGTTTTTCTTTTGGCTGGTCCTGGATCATGGAATCCAGGATCTTTCTATGATGAAATAATTTTTAATGTGGGAGTAGACCGAAGCTTTTGACATCTTTCATCATGAAGACTATCAAACCCAGAAAAGCTTTCATGACTAGCCTTTAGAACCAGCACCAAGAACAAGTTAAAACTAATGGCCATGAGCTCATTGTAACTCAGGAAAAACTATGCATAGTAATCTACAATCTTCATGAACTTGCTAAACTTACCAGTAAGCTAAGATTAACTTTTCCTGATTGTGACTTAAAGTTTGCAAACAACTCTTAAAAAATAAGCTTAAAATAATCCGGATAGAGACTATAATTTTATTATTCAAGAGACTCTAGTTTACCCAAGAACTTTAATTGTTTAACTGTTATTTCAGTAATGGATTCATTATTTGGATTAGCATGTGTACTTTCCAATGTTATTTAATTATTTAACTTAAAAATATTTTGTTAGAATAAAAGAGATTTTACTTTTATCAACGTTTTTCATTGTACATTATTGATGATTATTATTAAATTTATTAATATTAGTTTAGTAAGATTTGAAAATATAATTTACCTCTGCCAATATGTGTTGACTAAGCTCCAGGAATAATAATATCTAGAAAATAACCTTCGTTACGGTAATATATGATACCGATTCTTTTAAAAACATTTTTCTTTTTAATTTTTGAGATGCGATGTGATGGATTTCAACAGATTCTTATATGAATCCTGATACTCTTACAAAAAAAAATAAAAGCTGATTTCATTGATAGCGTAAATTGTAACAATTTCTAGGTAGAGTTGATAAGGAAATATAATTATGTTTTTAGAAATAGAAATGATACTTTCTTTTTTTTTCATAACTTGATAAAGTCACACATTTTATGCATAAGAGAGATGTAGGCAGATGAGCAAAACATTTCAACAGTAATTTACATTAATTACAAACTTGACTAAATGACATTTAAATTACACAAAATAACACTTAATATTTGGAGGCTTTTCCTCTTGATCTGTTATTTTAATAATATTTATAACTTTATCTGTTAAATTATTAGCAACACAAAATAACTATATGTTCACATAGCAATGTTTATATCATCTATTCCCACTCTGTGCTCTCAATAAACTAAGAAAATGATACCAAATAATCAATTAATGTCACTTAAATTATTTCTGTATGTCTACAAATCTATACTTGTTATATGAAATTAAGTAATAATTTTATTAAAACTAGCCTTAAATAAAATAAAATTTTGTAATACAATATTATTGACAGTCAAAAAGAAAAGGAATAATAAATTTTATTCTCATAACATTTCTAGTTTTTTTATTACAAAATATTATTTGGAGTTGATATTATCAAGGAATGGTTGGGTGGAGAGAAAATTACTATCTGTGGAACTTGGAACCTCCCCATTTCTAGCCAAACACCATCAGAAAGCAAGAGAACATCATTATAAGGCATATTTTAGAAAAGAGAGACATAAAAAAGACTTAGAAGAGAATAGCTATTTTTATCATGAAATTAATTTGAGAAATATATAAAAGCTTCTAAAGTAGCTTTGCCATCTTCCCCGCTATGTTATCTTGGCTTAACCAAAAGGAGGATGAATCAAGAAAATAAATTTTAAATGGTTGCAAGGATTATGCATTCACCCTTACAATTTGTCAATCATGTTGACCAGATGTGATTAGAGATAGACCATGATGCTGCAAATAGTTATCAATCTTCAAAAGGAAGTGTATTATTGAAAACAAAATGCTAAATGGTAATTTATTTGGTTGTTAATAATTTTTTAGTGCATATGTTTTTATTTTGAAAGTCTTTTTTTTTTTGAAAAAATAATAATATATTAATTGTTATTTATCTTTTTTTTTTTCTGTGTTTGGTACATGCATTTTCTGAAATTGATAGTTTTATAAAACAAAATGTGTATACTAAAATAACAAAAACATTATCTAGCCTTCTTGCATAACTACTTTAAATGTTCAATAACAAAAGTAGAAAATCTATTTTGGGGTGGGGTCAGTACATATATCTAATACTGTGAGATATAACTATTACTTATTGAGTATTTGACATTAATTTACTATATGTATTTTCATAAAGATCATCTATATGCACATATATAATATATCACTAGGGGTTCTGAAATGTAATTAAATTTTTTGTTTGTAACTCAATCATAAGATACGTTTTATAGAATAAAGACTTATACTAGCATTACATATACTATATGTGCATAGTTAGATATATGATCCAGTATTCCCTTTCTCAGTCATAAGAGTTACCTCTAGGGAATATTAATTAATGTTATTGTAGCATGATGGTCACTTCTTAGTAGAATCTCAAAAGTGAACATGATATTGTCAAATATATCTTTATATAAGGTCTCTTATATTGTAAATGTGGTGTCTTGTAAATGAGCAGATTAGAGGTTAACCTTTGACTCTTTGAAGATAAGGATAATGCAGAAGATTTAAGTTTATGTTTAAAGAGGAGTACGCTTTAGAAGATTTAAACCATATTAAAGAGAAATGATAGTTTACATTGATACAAAGATAATATCAATACTTATGATTTGTTTGATTATGGAGCTGATGTTGTTTTATTTTCAAAACATATCTATGATTCTCCACCATTTGATTGGAATAAAACACTATTGTTACTTTTAGTGCCCATGGTATTTTACCTATCTCACAATATAGATGATTTTTCTTGGAATATAGTCATAGTCTGACAACATTGTTAATAAATACTGTGAAATTAAATGACAATAAAACCAAGTGAAAGGAATTGCAAAAAAGATAAGTTTTGTATTTTCTGATACTATTATTATTATTGCCATTCAAAAAAAAGCAAATATACAAATTGTGAATAAAAGCCAAATGGCTTATTTTACTTAAATGTTTTAGTGAGTTATTTATTTATTTAATTTTATTTATCACTTATCAACATGGATTATTATGCTCTACAAATTATTGTTGATTCATTTACCCTGAGAGTATTTGAATGCTACCATTTCTTGTGTAAACAATAATTAATGATTACATTATTACCTATTAGTGAATTTGAAATATTACATGCCTTGTCTATAGCTAGCCATTAGTAGATACAAATTAGATTCAATTTATATTCCTTTTGCTTATGTTTTGTATCTTGGCTGGTATTTAGGTCTCATGAATTCTTGTAATACTAACCCTGAGAATAGGTCATTCATGATGTTGAGGAAGATAATAAGGTCAAGCTTATTACATGTTGACTATTAGATCTATAAGGACATAATAAGGCCCTTCTATAGATTATACATGTCATGCATATCATTATATTAAGGTTCACAAATCTATGGAACACAAAAAAGCCTTCATTGAATAAGGCAGAAATATGCATGTCCACTATGTACCATTACGATTATATACATATTAAAATAAATAGGGATGCTTCCATGTCTCTATTCTGTTTAACATTTTTTTCAAAGAAGGAATTCATAATACACTTTCGTTTTTTTTCTGAAAATTCCACAATAAGATGTCCTTTTTTATGTTTATGACTATAACCAAATTTACACACAACACTTTTATCTTTCAATACCAATCTCAGCATTCAATGACAATTTTCAAATTTTGTATGATTGAATTAAAAGCATTTTGTAGAGCCATACAAAGTCTTTCATTCTTCATCACAATGAGAAGTTGTTGGGGCATTAATCTAAATTATCTGCATTTGGTTTCTACTATTATGTTGAATATTTAATCTTGCCACTATATTGATACACCATCAATCTTCACAAAGTTATTCTTTTTTTCCTTATTTCTAATGAATCTTTTTCAACTAGTGCTTTCAATATTTGTGTTTTTGTGTAAATATACTTTATAAAATCATTTTTTTTACTTTTTTAAAATTTCACACAGTCCTCTGATGTCCCATATCATATTAGAGAATTCTACCAATTTCTCCTTTTCAAAATGTTCTGTAGTTGTGAGTTCTTACATAATAGTCATCATCAAATCGCAAACTGGGTTCACATTCAAGGAAGTTTTAGGAGTCACTTTATTTGGTTTCTAACCATTGCCTTTGCTAGCTCAACTGATATTTCAATTAAAATCTATTAAGTAAATATGGAAAAAAAATCTAGTGTTTTCTAAACTCAGAGGTAAACAGCCAATAAATTTATTACACTGACTGATAAAATTTGGTGAGAAGCCCACCCATGTTTAGATAATATATAAATAATCATAATAATAACACTTGCATTGGCATAATCTATAAAATGGGCATTAAGAATTTGTCTGGCTTGGTTTTTGAATGCCTTTTACTCTCAGTTAACAGCATTTTTTTTTGCAGCAAAATCTTATAACTATTGTAATATGCAGATGTCCTTTCAATCACTTTTATCCAAATTTAAAAGATTTCCAGTTGACAATAATTATGCAAATGAGTGAAAGCACTTCTGCATTTTATAATACTTATTTCTTAAATTTATGTCACCAAAATATATTTTATATATAGATACAAACATGTAGTGTTTTGAAAAACTTTAATAATATAGTTTGTTAATACATTTGCTTGTCTTGACTAAAAATTAGGGCCGGACTTTAATAAGATTTATAGTTATTTTTTTAAAATAATTTTTATTACATTTACTTTAGTTCATCTTCTGAATTACTCAATAATTAATGACAAGTTATTATTTACTGGTCTATAGCAATTTGTAAAATTATTACTACTACCTAAATATGTCAAGAATTTGATAATAATAACAACAAATAATGCTGTTAATCCACAGCCATTTTTGAATACCTTTGGGAAGACCTTTGATCTTACAGGATTTTTACCTTTATTTATACTTTTTTTTTTTACATTACTACTTATTTTCTGTGTATAATGAATAAAACGTATGTTTTTAAACTGCAAGTATGAGTTGTCCTCCTGTTTCTGCTTGAAGATTGTAAGTATATAGGATTTGAACTCAGATTTTCAAGCACCCTTCAACTATCCACACTATCTCATACAACTGATACACATGACCACACATATGTAGAAAAGAATAATAATCACCAATATGTGTATTTCATGCTAAACCAGCACTTATCAGTTGGTCCAGATTATCATCTCTCACACATATATATAATCAATGCTCAGTTTATATTAACATAGCAAATCTTCATACTTTAATGGACAGGTTTTAATCCACTGCAACGTCCAACTTTTCAGCCATCCATATCATTGAAAATCTGATGATGAAAACTCAAATCCCATGCTGATGCTAATATTATTGCCAATATTATATGTATTTAATGGATACTGTCCTATACATGAGGGGTCAGAGTGATTTCAGGTCATGGATGGCTGAAAAGTTGGAGGTTGCAGTGGATTGAAACCTGTCCATTAAAGTATGAAGATTTGCTATGTTAATATAAACTGAGCATTGATTATATATATATATATATATATATGTGTGTGAGAGAGAGAGAGATGATAATCTGGACCAACTGATGAGTGCTGGTTTAGCATGAAATATGTATATTGGTGATTATTAATCTTTTCTACATATGTGTGGTCATGTGTATCAGTTGTATGATATAGTGTGGATAGTTGAAGGCTGCTTGAAAATCTGAGTTCAAATCCTCTATACTTACAATTAAGCTCCCAGGTTTGTGAAGAGTGCCTGGTTTTCAAATATTTACATATCAAGATTGTATCCTATCCATCCCTCTTATATGTATTTAATGGATACTGTCCTATACATGAGGGGTCAGAGTGACTTCAGTTCAACATGGGCATCAGCATGGGATTTGAGTTTTCATCATCAGATTTTCAATAATATGGATGGCTGAAAAGTTGGAGGTTGCAGTGGATTGAAGCCTGTCCATTAAAGTATGAAGATTTGTTATTTTAATATAAACTGAGCATTGATTATATATATATATGTAGAGATGATAATCTGGACCAACTGATGAGTGCTGGTTTAGCATGAAATATGTAGATTGGTGATTATTAATCTTTTCTACATGTGTGTGATCATGTATATTAGTTATATGAGATAGTGTGGATAGTTGAAGGATGCTTGAAAATTTGAATTCAAATCCTCTATATTTTCAATTAAATCTATGATAATAATATATTTATAGAAATAAGTAAGCAAAAGATAACTTTTAAATGCACAGTAAGTCTGGATTAATCAATATTTGAATATTAATTATATTTTGAATATTAATTATATTTACAATTTTTTAAAGTTTTAACTAATTGTAACTTGAACTTATGTTATAGGCAACACAAGTGGGTGGATCCCTAAGGAACTAAAGATTAAGATTGTACGTGAATTGTTTTTTCAAAATCATTACTGATCAGATTAATTAAAGTGAAGAGGAAGCAGAGATTTGAGTTATTATTGTTTTTTTCTAGCTTTGAGAAGCTAGATATCTATTTCCTAATCGATAAATGAATAAAAAGCTAGTTTAGTTAACTTCCTGCAAAAACGTATATATATCTTAACTTTAATTTCAAACCAAAATATCAGATTTTTTTTAATTTTAGATATTTTTATAATAAGATTAAAAGGTGCTTTATTATTTTTTTATTCATACATTTTGTTAATGTATTGGGGAAAACAACTAAAAGAATTTAGAATATTTTTACATTTAAAAAAAGATTGGTTAAGTAATAACAAAAAAAACCTACAGTACTATATATAGTATCTAATCAGATAGTTTATCACATAATTTCGGATTGGGCATACACTATTGATTCTTTTTTTTTTTCAGAACTTTTTTTTATTTATTAAAAGCAAATCAACACATGATACTTTTTAAAATTATCAAATACTTTTCTCCGTATTGTTTTTTTTTTTTCAATTTTGTAATTAGGTCATCCTTTTAGGTGAGACTCTTTATGCATGATTAAAAGTAGAGATATCCACATTTAATTGACACATTTACTTAAGGATAATTCATTTACTTTTTTTTTTCCAGCTCACTATTACTGTGCTATATATGCTTCAAGTAATTTAATTGTAACTATCATTATTTTTAAATTTTTGATTTCACTTAGCTTGTTTTTTAAAATTCTCTCAATATTTTATTAACAACAATAGTTTTGAATTTTATTTTGCTTTATTTGGAAGCAGAGTGTCCATGTATTATGTACAATTGAGGATTACGTTGTCATCGTGCTTCCAGCGCTACTCAAATAAATTTGAATAAATTTAGTAATCTACTGAGAGTACGAAATTAATCATACTTTGGATATTCCCGAAAATTCAAAAAGCAGTCAGGTATTTATTTACATTTATGATAATTAATATTAAATTAGAAAAGATATATACAATATGAATTCTTTATGCCTTTAAATTTCGTTTTTTAATAGTTACCATGTATGTTCCTTATTAATATACGGCACTCTAATTTTTACTTGCATGTTATCAAACCTATTAGTGTATGTATTAATATTTTTGATTTAAATACCACATCGATTATATTAACTAGTATTTTTAAGCAACTTACGGCAATATCATAATAAGATTTCTAGTGAATAAATTTTCTATTTTATTTATTGAATCCAGTTTTCGACGCTGTATTGAATGACTGGCCGGTGTTAAAAGATATACTAAGGCCATTTTATTGTGCCTCCAGGCTTTGATCACGCTATACCATAAAGTCCTTATTAGTAATTTAATATATCAAGCACTCCGTTTCTTCTTTTCAAAATAGTTCATAAATATCCAATATAGAAATAAAACAAATTAACTCCTTTTTAAAACTTGTTTTAAAATTAACTTTTATTAAATCTTAAATTGGTTTCAAGTTTAAGTTATTGAGCAGTTTTAAAAAACAAATAGTTAAAAATATACTCGGATGATACATTGTTTATGTGATTTACAATTTAATCATATTAAATAGCCTAACAAAACAAAACAAAAAAAAGTAGTTAAATATGTAACATGGAAAAAACACTCAATACTTACCTATATCAAGTAGGTCTATTGATATTATATATATATGCATCAGATAATAGCCTGGTACAATATTATTTCAATAAGTTTAATGAATTTGCACGATACTTTTTTTCCCCATTTCATTTATTTTTAAATCTTATTTATTTATTGGTCAACATTTAAATATTGAAAATAATAATAATTTAATGAAATTGTAAAGCATATTTGTCTCATCCTTATATTTTTTATACAAGCAAAAAATACAAAGTTTAGTCATTTGTTCCATTTTATTTTAGTAGTTAAATCTATTAGTTTTAATATTTTAAATACAAGTATATTTTATATACATAGAGCCACATGACCATGTAATGTGAAAAAGATAAATGTTCTCCAATGTATATTTCGTGCTGAACCAGCACTTGCAGTGATCAATATCTTCCATATATATATATAATCAGCGCTTGGTTTTATATTAAGATAACAAATCTTTACAATTTAATGGTGAGATTTTAATCTAATCCATCATCCAATTCTTCAGCCATCCATATCATTGAAAATCTGAAGATGGAATGCTCAAATCCCCTGTTTATGTCATTTATTATCATGACCATGTTGATATTTAGGTCAGACTGACCCATCATGTATAGGATCTTATTCATTTAAAACACAGAAGAGGGAAGTGTTGGATACAGGCTGAAGGGAACTTAAAAATCTGTGTTCAAACCCTACATTACATCTAGACTCTAGTTATATAAAATATACTTATATTTAAAATATTGCAAATTCAGCCTGTCTTCTGTCCATTCCTTTTCTGTGTATTTAAATGGACAAGTCCGATATATGAGAGGTCAGAGTGACTTGAGTCAACATACGAATGATAATATTGACATTAACAAGGGATTTCTGCATTCCATCATCAGATTTCCTGTAGATTGAAGCTTGCCCATTAAAGTGAAAAGATTTGCTATCTGAATAAATCTGGGCACTGATTATATATATAGAAAATGATGATCTGGACCAATTCATGAATGTAGGTTCAGTACGAAATGCGTATATCAGAGATCATTTATCTTTTTCACGTCTGTGGTCATGAATATTGTTTGTTTGGGATAGAATGGATGGATGAAGGAAGCATGAAAGTGTGTTCAAATGCCTTATATTATTTCTTAGTTTTGTAATATTCATATTCACTTATTTAAATTGAAATATTTGCACATAATTCTCTTTTAAAAACTCTCTTTGTTACATATGAGGAAGCCTATCACCTTTCAATCCAAAGTTATTTAATAGTATTTACAGTATTTAACTCATTTTTTTAAATATATATATATATTATGTAGTGTTTTATAAATATTGATCTATTAATTGTACTTAATGTGAGTGAATTCAGCTTTGAATTTAATAAAATATGAAACTTTGAAAAGTCAGATTTATTTTCTAAACAGATCTGGTTTAAAGGCATTCTATGTGTACATTTATAATAAATCGTATGTAATGAATTATCACTTAAATTTTAATGCCATGTTAGATTATATAATTTAATATATCAAGCACACAGTTTTTTTCAAAATAGTTCATAAATATCCAGTATAGAAAAAAAAAAAACTAACTCCTTTTTTAAAAAAGACTATATATAAAATAGTCGAAACGTTGGATTTTTTTTTTTTTATATAATTATAGTCATATAAAAAACAAGTTTTAAAAAGGAGTTAGTTTGTTTTTATTTCTATATTAAATTATATATCATAAGTGTGAGTGGACCGATATTGCATTGTCATTGCGATGTTATTATTTAAAATTGCAGTCCTGCATTGCAAATATCAAATAATATTAAAAAATCATTTCTACCTTACAACATGAAGATTTAATACGTGAATTAAATGTAATGATGGTAACGCATTAGACCTGACATGAAATATCACACGTAAACAAAAACCACATTAATAAAAAATAAAAAGTTCTAAATTTAAATGCCAACATTTAACTTTTTTTTCCATTTGAGAAAAAAAAAACTTATTTACACCAAAATAAAGATTTTGTAATGCAAACAATATATAATAAAAATACAAACATAAAAAATACTATTAATTAAATGTAATTATTTGTGATGTCATGGCAGATTTAAATATCTAATGTTTTAAAACGATATCA
Source organism: Epiperipatus broadwayi (assembly GCA_028023455.1). Taxonomy (NCBI): domain Eukaryota; kingdom Metazoa; phylum Onychophora; class Udeonychophora; order Euonychophora; family Peripatidae; genus Epiperipatus; species Epiperipatus broadwayi. The sequence continues at coordinate 63,085 of JAQFVV010007008.1, read as the reverse complement.
AAAGACAAAATATAAAACAGCTACATTTTAAACAGACATATTTTAGTATTTTGGTGGTTATTTATTTCAGTACTAGAAACGTTATAAATTATATTGAGCCTTATTTTCAATTCTTAGAACCAATCATTTTTTAAATATAATAAGACATTGTGAAATTTCAATGTGATCAATACTATCTTATTTTCATTTGAAATACTTATTTTAATTCTAATAACTTGACTTTCAATATAATTGGATTTTTTCTTGTAGAACAAAAGAACCAAGAAAGCTGTAATTGATCTAAATTAGAATTTATGACTCATATCTGATACCACTTACTAATTTTACTTATCTGAAAGTACTTTTAGTTGTTTTTTGAAGAAAAGCAAAAATTGAGTAATGTTTCTTTTTATTCCATGACATAAAAATAATTTGAATGTTTTTTTTTGTCTGCAAATTTAGTTCAGGACTTCACAAAATATATAAATAAATATCTTACATCACTCCATTTTCGGAAATTGTTTTTGATTACTGATTAATCAGCAGTGATGCCCAACCCGTAGCTCGCGAGTCACATGTGGCTCACACAACCGTTTAATGTGGCTCGCATTGCATTCTTCAAGAAAAATTGATAAAATATTTTATATTTCTTGACGCCACATGCACACACTAAAAAATAAACATTTTTACAATACAAACAATAACGATATGCAGTGTCAAATTTCACATTAAATAAAATAATTAAAATGTACTTTTCCTGTAATTGTAATTTATATGTATGTTACCAAATTTTTAATAAATAAAATGTATTTACATTTTTTTTCTTTTTAACATATTACACCAGTTTTTTTTAAGTTTGTGAATTATGTTTATGAATGTAATATGAAAAATGCAATATATAATTGTGACTCCCCAAATTTTTTTAAATTCTCAACTGGCTCACGTCACGTTAAAGGTTGGGCATCCCTGGATTAATATAATACAAGTAAAGTTTTGAACATATTACATCTATATTCCATTCTTTTGATTATTTAATGTAATCATTGTCAAACACAACTAGTAAGACATTTGAGAAATTTGTTTAAAACATCAAACAAAAAAAATCAAATGGAATTATTTTATTTTTTGGCTACTTTATTATATTTATTATTCCTGCTATGATATATTAGTCTAAGTTTGCCATATGTTTAAAATAACACCAAGGAATGTGTGCACAAATTTCATTGATAAAATTTGTCTGCAAATCTTGTGGAGGCATCATTTTAAACATATTGTAAACTTTGAATAATTCATCACTGGAGTAATACATCATACCACATGTAATACCAATCTTCAAATCTAAAAAAAGAGTGATATATTCATTATGAAAAAAGGAAAGAACACATTGCAATAGTAAATTAAAACAGGTAATTGGAATTTTTTAAAATGGCACTTTTTGTGTTTTTATTGCAGCACTTTGTGCTGACTAAATCATCCTTACCACTCCTGGTATTCTATGGTATTTTATGTCATCATAAACATGTAGAATACCTTGAAGTATTTTCTAAAGGGCAAACTTTAACAAAGTTTTAGCTTTATTTTTTTTAAACTAAAGAAAATGACAAACTTGTCAATAAAAGTTTAGCTTTATCTAAAAATGGCAAACTGTAAGTATAACCTTATATTTTAAATATATATTTTTAAAAAACCATATATAAAGTTTCAGATAAAAAAACAACATGAATACAAAGTTTTATTGGTAAATGTATTTTTTATATGTGAGAAAGGAAGTCATGGTTAATATCTTCCAAAATGGAAAGGAAAAAGTCAGTTTATTTGACCTGAATTAATTATATCAGGATTCTTGGATCATATGACATCAAACATTGAATAAATGTTACTAGACACAAATGTTATTGTAGTAATACATGATAGCAGAAATAATACAAATGTATAATTTTTTGTTATTAATTTTGATTCAGATAAATTTCTAAATTACTTTTTTCAGTTGTGTTTTGATAAAGATTATTGTATACAATCTAATTGATATATTGATGTTAATATGTACAAAACATTATTCAAATAAAATTAGTTCAGTTATAAAAAAAAATCACAAATTATATATTACAGTACAAAAAGTGTTTTAAAGAAAAATTAATACCAACACATCATTTAATAACTTGAAAATTAGTATATTATTTAATAAGAATGATGTTAATATTATTTTCTTTGCTTTGATCAAGTAATAAAAAAAGCTGCAGGATAAAAAAAAATATTCTTTTACTCAAAATTATTGAAATTGAATTTCATGAAGTTTATAATTTTTGTTTAAAAAAATAATTAGTCTTGCATTGTTAGCCGAGAGGTATCGCAGCCACCATGCAAGCAAGTAGTTGGTTGCAGATGGTTGTGGGTTCACGTCCCGGCCGATGATATGACATATGGAAAAAAAAAAAAAAACTGATGAAGAAAGAGGTGAAAATGTCTTACAAAATTTGGAAGTAAATCAAACTAAAAATCTAAGATTTGCATGATTTGAAAAATATGAAAAAATTTTAACCTTAAGAATGAAAATAATTCTCAATCCAAACCAAATACTCATATATGTATATATAATATTTTTTTAATTTTAATTTTTTTTTATAAATATTTACAAAATAATAAAACCAAATACATATTAAATCTATCTTAACATTCTAAAAAAAAATTGAATGCATCACATCATAAAATTTTGTTACATTATTTTTAACTTCTAAAGTGAGTCAGTTTTTATAAAAATAATTACCTTTTATCTAATTATAATTTTTTTAATTTAATTTTCCATTTCAACTATATTCTTCCAAAAAATATTGTGGCATTTCTTTATATCTTTGAAATAATCTTTGATATAAATAGATTGTACTCTTTTTGAAACTACAACATTTAATGTAAAGTACTTTTTTTAGAATGTCTGTTACTATTTATAAGACTTTCATGATCAATTTAATAAATTTATGGTTTTATAATAATATTCAATAGTATTGCAGCCACCAAGGTAGAAAATACAGAATTGCCATTGCAATTCACAATTTCAAATACAATTTTTTTATGATTTTGTATTATTCCAACAGTCCTTATATAACCTCCATATACTAATTTGAAAAAATTGCAGGTTATATTCAATTAATTTAATTGCAAAAGTTATACTACTATAATCAAATAATAGAATCACTATTATGATAACTAATTTTGGGAATTCCAAATTTGATATTCTATAAAAGGGTCTCTGCAGATTCAATAGGTTAAACATCAAATTGTAAAACAGATGAAGTAACCACTATTAAAAAGTGGTCTGAGGCTTAATCTCTCTATATATGATGTTATATACAAAGATGAATTAACACAATACACGTGCATTCTAATATTAGCTTTAATAGGTTATTGGAAAATCTCTACATGTTTTTACCTTCCTTTAATCTTAACATATTGTATTATTTACTAAACATAATGAATTAATATCAATATATTGAGGATAATGTATAGTCTGTTTTCTATAAATAAATGTGACAGACAGGAACTGTAGTTATAAATTACACATACATTTGAAGTATTTGTTCTAATATATGATTGATGATTTTGTAAATATGTTTGATGTTTTATACTATCCTCAAACTTTTATGTCATCAGAGGTCCTATTGTAAAAGTGACATTCCATGTAACTATGTAGGAAGTTATATAGTTCTAAGAAAATTGTCAAATGTGGTCAATATGTTTCTGTACCATAAATCTTAGAATATCTTCTGGTAACTTATTGAAATTGAAAAGCATTTAAAACCTTATATTATTTAATCCATATTATACTATAATATTATGTACAACATATTACTGTAATATATTGATGGACCAAACAGTTACATATTGGATTAAAGCTATCATTTACTTCTAATTCTTAAGCATTATGCAGTTTTCTGGAACAATTTCATATTATTGTTGGCAACTACATTACAGTACGTTCTTAATAGTTATAATAGAAAATTTTAAATGCAATTCTTTGAAGATTAACTCAATTTCTACTCAATGGTTTCTTCATTAATAAATTTCTAAGAAGAGCTTTTTTTCTGATCACACTTTTTTCAGACAAAAATCATGATAAATATTTTTGTTAGTCATTCATTAGACTAGCAATTATCCAGTAATGAATATTTCTGTAATGTAATTTTCATTATACCACTCTCACACATGTTGGGGAATGGTTTCTATCTGCTTTTAACATCTTGTGGATGAATTTAATTATAAACATGAACAGACATGAAAAAGGTCTATGATCTCAAAGATGCATATTTCTTGCTGAATCAGCACTCATCAGTTAGACCATACTATGATCTGTTACACATATCTATCATCTCTCTCTCTCTCTTATATATATATATATATATATAGATATATATATATATATATAATATATATATATATATATATATATAATTCATTATTAGTATATATAAGTGCTTATTAAAAAATCATAATTGTATTGTTGGCATCAAAGGCCGAATATTATTAAACAATAGTAAGTAGTATGCATATTTATAATTCATTGCAATAATAAAATGAAAACATTTTATAAATGTAGAAATAGAAATTGATATTCTCATATTTATTTCCAATTAAGCACATAGTTATATTACTAAATATTATAATCTTTTTTTTTTTGCCTGTGTACTAGTATGAGATTTAAATCCTGTCTGGATGAAACTAAAAATAAGCTTTTAACATTTTATCAAGCTAAATATTTGTTGATTCCAATCTAGGTTTTATCTTGTCTGCTAAATTTTCTGATTTTGTGTGATATATCACTAATGCAATTCATTTCTAGAGAATTAATCAAGATAACAAACTGCCCAAATTCTTAACACCATGCAAATGTTAAATGATCTTAAATGAATTGTTGGAGAGGCATTGCTTTGAAATATGCTTTTCAAAGACTTTAATTTATCATCTTAATCATTTCAACTACTATTGATCCACTTTAGTGTAAAGCTCTAAATTTAATTCAGTTTCTTCAATATCTAGTTACTTTTCTCAATACAATAAAAGAATTCCATCTCCCATGTGATCTATTTTTTGTCTGTAATAAACTATTGAAATGCAATTTAAAATATCAATTCATTTATCCCTGTCTCCCCTAGAAAATTGTCCAGACCAGCATTATATTAATTTTAATCATTTTAATGACTAATCATATTTGTTTGTTCTCACCTGTGTATTTAATTTTCAATCTCTATTTTTTTTTGTAATTTATTACATTTCTTTGTAATTTATTGAGTTATGAGAAGTCTGAGTATTGATTTTTAAATGTATGCCTCATATATATGAAATGATAAATCCACATCTATTAAAAACTTTTTCAAATGCAAGAGCATATTTCCTTTTAATGCTAGGTTAATTTTACCAAAGGTGTTTTATCCAAGTCAATTTCTATGTCTATTTTCCTCCATTATCATTTTCATATATATTAATTTTCTATGTTATTAACTTCTTTTAATCATGATTATTATTCCTTATTGGTTTCCAAATAAAATCCATTGATTATTATTTTAGTCCTAACTTTAATTTTGTTTTCTTGCTTTTATCTCATTGTACTGGCATCATTTATTCAAACTATGAAAGATTATTTGCAAAATAACCATATCATTTGCAAAATCTAGATTACTAGTAATATTTGAATACAGGTATAATGTATATACTGAAGTTCAGTTATAATTGATTTACTATTACTCCTTTACTTTCTCATTTTTATTCACATACATTTTCTAAACCTGCTTTAAAAACTTTTGGAGATATAGATTCATTTGTTATACTTCCATCTCATTGTTAATTTTCATAGTGTCTACAGACAATTGCATCATTTCTGTTGCATTTTTATATATTTTTCAAAATATACTCATTGAAAAAATGCTTATAGAATGAAATGTCTTTTCTTAATCTATGAATAAACAGCATAATGGCAATATATAGTCATTGGGAATTCCTAGACTGCTGTTATTTGAGAGAGACTCAGGTTGAATAGGTAAAGCATCAAATTTTAAAACAGATGGAAGTAATCTATGAAGAAAATGGTTTGAGGTTTAATCTGTATGTGTGATGTTATAGATAAAGATCTTCACTCAGAAAAGCTGTCTTCAATGTATCTAGTGTCATGTATAGCTTTTTTTCTATACATAAATGTTACAGGAATTGTTTACTTATAAATTGTGTGTACTTTTGGAGTATTCAATTCAATATATGTTTGATCATTTTTAATAAGGTTTGATATTTTATATTACCTTTCTCAAGTAAAAAATGATTAATGTTGCCAGTTGTGGAACATAAGGAATATAATTTTGTACATGGATCATAGATTTCGTAGTGGCCTACTAAAATAACCATTTAAATCCTTATATTACTTGATATCTATTACAGTTTCTCATGTCAAGTGCATCATTACATGGTAAAATTTTGATGAATCGAATAGCTATAAATTTTTGGGTTAAAAATCAATGGATTACCTCTAGTACTGGAATATTATACAGTTTCCTACAACTATTTAATCATTTTATCATTTTATATTATATGACAACCTTGGCAACTAAATTACACTCTTACTTGATATTTTTAAGTGCAACTTTTTGAAGATTAAATCAATTTCTATCTAAGAGGAGCTTTATTCTAATCACACTTTTTCTCACACAAAAAAACTGTCTGCAGAACATGATTATCATAAAAAGTCTAGTTCTGTCAAATAATATTTATTTTTATAATACATTGTAATAAAACAGTGGAAACATTTTATGAATTTAAAAATAAATATTGATGTTCTCATATTTATTTCTAATTAAGCACATAATTTATATTTTTAAATACTATACAATATTTTTTTAAAATTTAAGACAATTTACTAATGTATATTTAAATGTATATGTTAAAATCTTACAATATAAAGAAATCATAATAATTTCATAGCTTATGTCCTAGTATGACATTTAAATCCTGTTTGGATAAACCAAAAGTCTGTTTTTAACATATGCTAAAGAATTTGTTCTTTAGATCTGGCTTTTATCTTACTCAATAAACTTTAATACTGTGTGATATATGACTATAATGCAATCTCTTTGCAGAGTATAAATCATAACCTGTTAAAATCTTTTATAAGTACGTAAATGATACACAGAGGTTAAACTTTTCATATAGTAGCACTATGTGATTATGTGATCATGTGATGTTTAATGGTTTATGCAAATGATAAATGGTGATAAGAAATACAGTACATTTCTTTTGCATTGACAAAGTAAAGTGGATTGTTAAAAAGCCATTTTCTTTTAGATAAGCTATACAAGTCTCCACATTTAATCCAGTTCCTCCAATTATTAGCCTTTGCTCTTCTCATTGCAAAAACTTTCATTTTTATTTACCCATCTCTCACGTGATCTATTAGCTATTTTTTAATAACCATTGAAATGCAATTTAAAATCTCAACAGTCCATCTATTTCAGTCTCTTACTTTATTTAATGGTTTCAGTGATATTTGTTCATTCTCTCATTTTTGTATTCAATATCTAATTATTATTCATAATGTACATCTCTTTGTATTTCATTGAGTAGTCTGAGACCTAAGTATTGTTTTTAAGTGTCTAATTTTTTTTTCAAATGCTAGAGGATGTTTTTTTAATACTAAGTTATTTTTATCAAAAGTACTTCCATATTAATTTCCAAGACTATTTTCATCCATTATCATTTTCATGTTTATTAAAAGATATTATTTTTTTCTAATAAAGATTGTTATTCTTTATTATTTTCAGAAAAAATATCAAATACAACTTTAGTCTTATAAGTAGGCCTACTTTTTTGCTATCATCTTATTATACTAACATTTATTCTATTAAAAATCATATGATCATCATATTTTATGCTTGCTCAGGCTGTTAAAACAGGCAAAACTCTCCATACAATAGTGTCACTTAGGGAAATCCAGAGTAATTAATGGATGCCACAAGGCTTGTGCATAAAATACCTATCTGGTGTCTACTCATGTTATATCCCCAGAGCTTTCATCAATGAGCTTGGATTGAAAATATTATTTATAATGTTTTAAATTTTAGACTCATAGTTAAATAGAGATAAAAGGTGGCTGCTAAAGGGTTACATTAGATCTTAAGAACTAGGTGCAGTGCTCTCAGATGCAAGGCTCCTCCATGATGAAAGCCACAAGCTAGAAACTAGCCTAGGGATACTGGATGAGAAGGCACTAGATAAAGATTTTATGCACAAACCTTCATTCATTCATTGATTACTGTGGCTTACACTGAGTGGCACTAGTGTATGGAGAGTTTTGCCTGTTTTAACACTTATTCTAACTCTGAAGATTATTTGTAAAATAATCAGATCACCTGCAAAAATCTAGATGACTTAATTAATCGGATTTACTATTATACCCATAGTTTCTCATTCTTATTCACAAAATATATTTTTTAAAACTGCTTTAAAAAGTAATGGAGTTATAGAAATCATTTGTCATATTTCCACCTCATTGTTAGTCTTCATAGTACCTACAGATAATTGTATTTCTTCTATTGCATTTTGATAAATATTTTTTTGAATATCCCAAAAGTCCAGACCTTTATCTTGATTGTTCAATGTTTTAATCGTTAAAGAAATGTTTGCAAAATGTAGTTTTTTTTTTATATTCTATAAATAAATATCATAATGGCAATACATTTTTTTTTTATAACTTTTTACAATATTTGGTAGGATCCACTGTGTTAAAATTAATTTTAAATTCATGTTGTTTTTGGGTTTTTTATAATTTGTAATGAGATATTATTTTTATATAGCGCTGTTTTTATAAACTGTAATAGTAATATTCAGTGACAATATTTTCTATATCACACCTATTTTAAATATCAATATTAGTAAAACATTCTAGTGTGATACACCTTTATTATTTACATGTATGATATATAACTGCCAACAATTTGTCTATTTATTTTCATGCTTTTAAAGACATAGATTATAATTCCATCATCTTCTCAATTGTTTTCTTTCATGTCTTTATCTGACTTCATTTAAATTTTTGGGCAATTCAGAGAATATATATTTTTATACAACTTTTCCACACCTTTTATGGGGTTATTTCTCTTTCTAGTAGTAGTAATTATTGGAGAAATAACTTTTTTTCCAATATCAAAATGTTTTACACTTTTAAGATTTAATCTTTCTATACTTTTGTTGGCAATTCAAAATTATATTTTTTTATACAATAAAAATATTTTTCATTCCACTTTTGTAAAACTAAAAATATTCAATTTTTCTTAATACATTATATTTAATTTTTTTTATATATATTTTCTTCATACATTATCTTTGCTCACTAAAAAATTATTAATAAACTTGTTTTTTTTGTACTATATTTTTTGATCTTAATAGAGTAGTAGTAATTTTTTATATTACTTTCAGTTAAGTCTGAACAATCTTCCAACATCAGTTAATATTTTAAAATGATTTTCAAGTTTTAATTTAAAAACATTAAAAAGTATTTTTTAAAGATTAGAAATATCTTACATCTCACTAAGTGAAGATACATTTTTGTGTTAAATTTATTAACATTACAATTTTGAAATATATATTTTCTGTTAGACAAAATATAATTCACTTCTTATATACAATTATTTTGATGTTTCCATTTCCAATTGGCATTTTTGTAAAAAAAATATATTCATAATATACTGCAGCTATTTTATTTTTGGTAATGCAACAATTTGTATTCATTTTCCGTAATCAAATTCACCCACATCACTTTTATCTTTTAATCATTTAATCAATCTAGAGTATCTTCTGTAACACATTTCAAATGTTTAGTCTGATCAAATATATATATATTCATATAAAAATTTTGTATTTCTTCATCACAATAAAATTTTTTATTAATTTAAATAATCTTTCCACTCTTTCTAACACCCCCTCAAGCTTTATGTTGTTTTTAATTTTTTATTTATAATGAATCTTCTTCCACTTGTATTTTTAATATTTGTGTTTTGCAATAAATGTCCATTTTTAAAATCATTTGTTTTTCATCTTATTTTCTGATTTCTCAAAGTCCAAAATATTGTCCCATTTTGTAGTAGATATTTCTTCCAATGTGCACAATCTTTTTTATTTGAAAGTGATTAGCATTTGTAGATTTCTAAATAAAAAAATTATCATTAAATCATAACCTGTGCTTACAATCAAGGAATTTTTGTCTCTTTCACCAATAATTGCCAATTATTTTCATGGATAGCTATTGAACAATATTCTGGGAATGAAAATGATGATTTAGTTTTGTTTTATGACTCACAAAGTTATTCTGCTTTTAAGTATTCTGAATGTATATTTAATTTAAGGATATTAAGCTACTGATCATAAACTCATAAGTTTAACTCACTACACCAGTGATTTGTGTTGATAAGCAACTTATCCATGTTCATTTGATATATGAATAATTACATTCAAATAACAGTTATATTAGCAAGATAAAATAGATTTAAAAATAAGAATTTGTAACACAGTTCCTTTGAAGTCTTTAATAGGAATAAAGTTGTCTCCATTACATCAATAGCAAATTTTCTTGCAAGCTGTTTACCTATATTTTGTATAATAAAAAAAAAAACCTTAAATATTAAAAAGATAGATGAAATGAATTATAAAGTTTAACAAAATATACAGCAAAAACAATGCTGTAATAATATAGATAAAAATTTGTAACATATTAAAACATTTTAATCTGTATTATGAATAAAAATCATACTGGAAAAAAAATAGATAATTTTTTATAGTCATTTGGTATAGTAGATATTAAGTCAAATAAATGTAGAACACAAATGTATATACCTAAATATAAATAGATTCAGTATTAAATTTGATTATATAATTTTTAATCCATGCACTTTTTTTAAAATTATGGTTTTGTATATTGATCATTTTTATTATTTCGTTATACAGTACTTAAAAATCTAACTGGTTAGATTATGTAAAAAAATAAAAAAATATTGCAAACATACATTAGATTGTAAATGTTGCTACAGATTGCAAAAGTATATATTGTTTACACATGTACACTGTCCTATTGACTAATTCAGTAGAGAATTGATAATTTGTGATCAAATAAATAATTGAGATTTATGCATTTGCAGAACAAAAGAATATAAGTTAGACAAAATCTTATACTTAATTAACAAAATGATATTAATAATGGGTATATATAAGGTGGCTATTTACAACTTGGATTTTTTAAAAAAATGCACATGATTATTTACTAAAATTATCAGAATAGAGGTCAGCATGACTGCCTTGCACTTGCAGGCAGTTGCCCTGGTTGCGGGTTCACGTCCCAGCTGATGCTATGACATTTAAAAAAACAAAAAAACAAGCATGTGATTAAAATATTAATCTTGATAAAATTAATTTAACAATTTTCATTACTATTTAATAATTTAATCTGACTGGCTGATTCTTGCATCCACATATTAATATAATAGTTATTCTTTGGTATACATTCTTAGACATAATACTTTTATTAATACTAAAGGAACTAGCAAAACAAAAGTTGAAACAGGAAATTACCTCACCTAAATTTAATTCTAAGGAAGTTAGTTTTCTGAATATGAAAAAATCAATTAATTCAAAATAATATTTTTTAAAAGTTTATGGAGTTGATTAAATACATTCAGACATAAAGATGAAATTATTATTATATTTTCTTGTAAGAATTTGGCCAAAATTTCTAATTTAAATTGTTGCCATTAATAAGAAAAAGAAAGTAACTGATTCAATACAAATTGTTTTACACAGTATTTAATAAAATTATTGATACTGAGATTTGGCATAGTTATATACCAAATGTCTAAATAATAAAGATGGAGCAGATGATTGGAAGAATACAGTATTAATATTAATATTTAAAAAAGGTGATAAAGAATATATTAAAAATTACAGACCTATCAGTCTTTTATCAGTTTTGTACAAAATGTTTATGAAGATAATTACAACTTGTCTACCAAGATCTTTTAGATTTCAATCAATCAATAAAACAATCTAAATTTAAAAGTGGTTTTAGTATAGTGGATCATATCCACATATTGAGAGGTTATAGAAAGGTCCAATTAATATGAGTTAACCATTTTGTTTTGGATTTATATAGTATGAAAAGACCCAGGATGCAACAATTAGATTACATAATAATGCAAGTAAAGGTTAACATTGATAAAAGTATAAAATACAGTGACTCCATATCCAAAACGTTTTACAACAGAGCCACAAGAAGTATTTTGTGATTTAAAATGGAAGGTTAAAGGGGATAAAGATAAATGGGGATTATTAAAGTCATTTAGATTTTGCAGATGATATAGTTATTTTTGAAAATAATGCTATAGAGCTTCAGGAAATGTTGCAAGAGTCAACAGATTAAAATAAAAAAGTAGGACTAAAAATAAATGTTAAAAAGACTAGTAATGAAATGTTCAATGGATTTCTCAAAAGATAAAAACAAAAAATAATAACGATGAGTTAGAAATTAACAACTGCAAATACCTTGGTCAGATTATTACTACAGATAGAATTATAATGGATGAAGTTAATCATACTACTAAACTTGATTTGAGGGCTTTTGGTAGAAATAATTTAATATTAAAAGGAAATACGTCTGTGTTTGAAAGGAAAATGTGTTTTACCTGTTGTTATTTATAGATCTGAGACTTGGAGACTTAACAGAACAGTACAGTGACTTCAGACCATTCAAATATGGTGAGGTACATGTTAGGTATAATAAGCGATCACAAATAAAACGGCAAAAAAATAAACAGGTGCTATTGACATTTATTGAAAAATTAAGAGAGTGAAGTGAGTTGGGCTGGAAGTATTGCTAGAAGAGATGATAGAGGATGGACAGTTAAAATCTTAAACTGAATTCCAAGAGATTGTAAAATAAACAAAAATAGATCACATGTAAGAAGGATGAATGAAGTAAGAAAGTATGTAGGGCTAATGTGAAGAATGGATACTAGAAATAGGGCTGGATTGAGAGATATTCATCCTGCAGTGGATTGATAATAGTTGATAATGTTTATGGTTGCAATATGTAGAACAATGGTACTTGTTATCATGATCCTGTTACACATTGCCGAATTGTTTTGAGCAGCGTCTCTTAGTTTTGTCTGTTTAGGAGATAAATTTAAATACAAAATGATCTCATTATATTTTAAAACTTATAGATTTTTTCTTTTTAAAATACATATTTTATTAAAAGTTAAAAAATATTGGTATAATCAAATAATTTTTAACTTAAGATAATTTCATTTTCAAAAATAAACAACGAAATTTTGAATCGAAAGTAAAAATGATGTAAAATCTCAAATTCTTTGCATTAAGTAATTGTCGCATCTCTGGTCTTTAAATAATGAACTAGGCTGGATTCCATTTTATCTTGATCTGATTAAGCATTCATCACCATGGACCATTATATATATAAAAATAGATTATATATGGCCAATGGCAAGAACAGGCTACTAGATGATGGTGCTCACTGAATCCAATTGTTTCTATTATGGAAAGAGATCTGGATATGAGGAGTTAGTCCATTTTAAGATGTGCATGACAACCAATGTGCTGATTTCTCAGAAATATGTTAAACAATTAAGTACTTCTATGTTTTAAGTCAGACATGAGGCCAGCTGTCATAACACAACCAGAAGTATTGTGATACCTACTCATGACACAGGCTGTCACAGTATAGTTCGTAAACAAATTTATGATCACTGTTTTTTTTTCTATAGTTGCATGTCAGCCCAAAGCTATACTTAATGAACAGTAGCAGGCTCAGGTATAACATTTTATATAATGTTAATACACACTTGTATATTTGTTTTATTAATAAATATTATAAACATATTTCATGAATTTGTGTTTATATTACATCTCAAGTGAACACAACAGATTAATGCAGTTCACAATTTTTTTTTTCTCCACAACTGGACAAAAGTTTAAAATGACAATGTCTTTCTACCCTGAGCCAAATCTATGTCATTAATCTCAAAACATTGACAGTGAACACTAACATTATTAGCTCATCAGTCAACAAAACATTAAAGGTCAAACATTTATTATTAAATAGGAATCAATCACAGCAGAAAAAGAAAAAAAAAGCTAAAATTGGCACAATAAAACAAATGTCCACAGCTTACAATCAGCCACAATTTCCTATGTCATTAGATCTGACATCCAATGTTATTCAAACATAGGTCACTCCATGCTTATAGCTGATCTTTATTTTGATAAAGCATATTTTCTTCTCAAACTTTCTCTGCTCAAAACGATAATGTAGATATATCACTTCAAACTCTGTTTAGAAAAGAAGGCAAAAAAGTTAGAGATTTGCCAATAAAATCAGGAACTTACCTTAAAATGTAATTTAAAAACTTTCTCAATGACGTTTTGAAAAATCAGTTCATTTGCAGAATGAAGGTCCACATTTTTATGGTCAAGCAGTAAATGGTCTTTGATATTATTTTCAATTTCAGCTGTTTCTTAAGCATCTCTGCAGTAGTCAACAGTTAAGCAAGAAATCCCATTAAGGAAAATGAATTGCAACATAACTACCCAACAGCCAATAAAAAAGTTGTATGAATAAATTGCAGTGATGAGGAAAAATGATGTTATAGATATCAATCAAAATCATCCACACAATGCCCACATCACTATACAGTGTGTAGACATTGCAAGCATGTTTCTCATACAAAAGCTGCTTGTTTTAGAAGAAAACATGTTGCTAATGGAAGAATCAAAGAGTCCATTGCAGAAAACAATAAATGCAAAATAAAATAAAATTAATGTTTGCATAAACAATGTGAAAGACATTGATTCTGCTTTGAAATGCTGAATAATCATTTATGATATGCCAGTAACAGTGGAGCTGGACACTAGGTCTAAAATCTATTATATCAGCAAAAATTTCAGCTGTATCCCAGCAACAGAACAATCACTGGCTCAAGGCATTCAAACAGTATTCTTGGGGGAAACAAGTGTTAGAATTACTATGCCTAATAAAACTATATCTGCCTTTTATTATTAAGCTATACCTGGTTCAATCATTTAAGCCTTGCAGTGAATAAAGTGAAACAGCTCACAAAATTAAATGGCAGCTGTTAATAAACCCAGTTTAAAGACTAAATTAAGTCATATGTGCAAAAATGCAGATAAATGCATTTTATATATAAAGAAACCACTAAATGGATTCCAGCAGTTATGATCAATGTGAAAGGATGATAGACAGTGGTGCAAACAGTCGATAGGCAACAATATCTTGAAACACAGAAAACCAACTAAGCTTGAGTTATATACTTCATCAACCATCTGTGAAAACTTAATCAGTGATGAGTCAGCAGCCAGCTGAGATAACCTACAAAATTAAAAACTTTCAGATCTACATCCTGACCTTATTGATGAAGTCAATGAACCTGATGAAACAAGAAAGTGACAAATAAAATTTTACCAAAGCATCTAAATGATACATCTTCAAATAACAGATTAGCCCAGATTCCATCTTAATCAGATTAATATTCATCACACAAGCTAATAATTGTAAAGGTTTTAACTAAACAAAGGAAAAGTGTCTCAATTGTAAATTTGTTATAAACAAGCAATGAGATCCATGTGGAGAGAAAATGTATCAAAGTAAAATTAATACGAGGGAAAAAAATCAAGGGTAGGTGAAGTAAATAAAATTTTACTAGCACAGAATTTAACTAATAATGTGCCAGTTTAAATTTAGCCAAAATATTGTTTCTAATTTATAAATTAATGTAGATCTTTTATGTAAGCACTAACATGTCTTTTCGGATATATCCTTTAAACTATATACGTAAGAGTCATGGCTAAATCTAATGCTTTATTATATATAATAATACTTCTCTAATAAATGTCTATAATCAAGCATAATATATGAGAGTTCAAATATGTATGAGGCTATTAAACTATTACACATCAATAGATTATTGATATTAGCCAAAAATTAAGTTAATTTTTGTTCAAAGTAAAAAAATATATAAAATTATTTACTGAATTTTTTTTTAGCAATAAAAACCTATATATGCACATGTATGTGTCTGTTTATTTAAAATGTTTAATATATAAATACGATGATCCTACTTAATTTTTTAAGCTTAATATCTGGCATAAATATATTATTTTTATACATTAAAATATATAATGAGAATTAATAAAAATAAATGTACCGTTCTCATTTAAGTAACATATATGCATTTAGTACCGTTCTCATTTAAGTAACATATATGCATTATAAAATGTATGAAATATTATATATAATTTTTATACGGTAACCGGTTGTGGGTGACTTTATTCTTTTTTAAATAAAAAAAAAATAAAATATTTTTTTTATAATAAATAAACAGTCTTTTTTTTCTCCTATTGGCTAAAGTTCTTTATTGTGAACAAAATGTTGATAGTATAGCATGGTACGTATTTATAACAGCAATATTAGGCATATATGGATGCTTCCTTTTCATAAATAGTTTAAAACAAATTGTTTGAAGATAATGTATTGATTAGGCAAAAAAATATTAATCATTTTAATAGTTCAGTTAAAACTAAAATTTTTATTAAAATTTAATAATAGGATGCTAATACTTATATAATTTGTGATTTTATTTAAATGAACTGTTGTTGATATAATTCTATCTTATAATCTCTTGAGAATGATGACCTAGATAATATGTTCATAGCCAGGTGTATTTTTTGGCTAAGAAGATAATTCCTGTGTTCATTAGAGATCTCAGCCGGAAATGAATTTACCTTTCTATTGTGTGGTTTACAACACACAGATTTAGAATACAATATTGCAATAGTTTATTTTATTGTACTTAAAATATATCTACAATTTTCTATTCATGTCCAAAGAATGGTAGATTAAATTTTAGATTGTGCTTTTTTTTTCTCATATGTCATAGCACCGGCCGGGACGCGATCCCACAACCGTCTGCAACCAACTACTTGCTTGCAAGGCGGCCGCCATGACCCCTCGGCTAACAGCGCTTGACTAGATTGTGTTTTTTGTATATCATTTGATTTCATATTCCAAGGTCTTTCATAGATTTAGTTATATATTTTTATCACATGATTTTGAAATTATATTGTTTTAAAATATTCAAGTAGATAAATAGAATATATTAATTGTGTTAATAAAAACATTTTGCATTTATTTTGAAATATTTTGTTTTAAAAATCTCCTCGTTTTAAATATAATGGCACGTTTTCTCATATTAAACCATACACCCATTTTAATGAGTTCTTAATGCGAATAATTTAAAATGTAGTGCTTTATTAAAATAAAAATATACTACATGATATTTTAACATATATAAAAATAATGATACAGTGGTAGTCAACCTGGTCCCTACTGCCCACTAGTTGGAGTTCCAGCCTTCATGGTAGTCAGTAGGGGTTTTGTCCGACACTGAACCACTTTTTTTTTTTTAATTTGACTTTTTTAAAAACATTTCATAGAGATTTTTATGCTTTATCTTGCCGTAACTCTGCTTTATAAATTTTGTAAAGTTACTTCCCTACTTTATAAATCACCATTACTGTGGAACCGGTGGGCGGTTAAATTTGTTTACTACTAACAGATACAAAAGTGGGCGGTACATATAAAAAGGTTGACTATCCCGTTAATAAAAAATGAGAATGTTTTTTTTTTACAATTATCCTTATTTCTTAGAACTAATCAATTTGTTTTTCGTTTGTAGTAACTATAGCTTTTTTCGTTATCTTGACTAATGTTTTCTCATTTTTTAAATAAATATATATATTTTATTTACCACTAAAAAAATTAAAAAAATGGATTAATCATGCCAGTGTCTTGGTTGCCATGACAACGTTGTCATGTAAAAATCGACAACGTCTACCGAAAGGAAAGTCGGTAGGTGTGATACGTTATCGGTTGAATAATACTAAAGTACCTTTATTAATAAAAAAATAAGCCTTCAAAATGGAAACAAAAACAATACTAACAATAAAACTTATTACACATAACAAAATAATTTTAATCCCTGATAGAAATAAAACGCCTTTATATCTGTTAAAACTAATTACATAAATGGTGTCTATTATGGCTCTTGATTTAGTTTCCACTCACTGCCATTTTGAAATCTAAAAACTACCAGAGACATATCCAACTGATAAATGGCGTAAATATTGAATAACTACTTTAAATTCATATTTTAGAAATTATAAGGTGAGTAAAAATAATATGCTTTATTTTATTAACGATTTTTTTTAAATTTACCTTCATAAAATATTTGAAATATGGTGTAAAGCGCCAGAATTTGCAGAGAGGTGGAAGGATGGCTTGACTGACACAAAGTATCATCCAAAAGTTGCAGAAGTCTGATCAAACCAAGCTTATAATTTCCAAATACTAAAAGATTTGATATAAAGCATATTATTTTTCCTAGCTTATAATTTTTAAAATATGAATTTAAAGTACTTTTATTCAATATTTATGTCATTTATTGGTTGGATGTTACAGCAGTGCTTTTTGCTGGTCTTTCCATTTCAAAATGGCCATGAGTGCAAACTAACTCAATACCCTAATGTTTTACTGACCATCAAGTGAATAAAGATCACTTTTATTATAATCTTTAGACTTAAGTCTCATTGGATGTCTAACAAGAAAATCAGTAATGGCATTGTGCTGTTCATTAAAATTTTGAATAAGATGCTCAGATTTTAAATACTATAAAATTCTTTGCTTATAGAAAGTCATGATTTACATTTATACTATATATTAAATATTTATCATTAAGTTTATAGCAATTTTTGTCTTTTATTGTAGCCTTGTAATAAGCTACTTTCAATTATACTATTTATATATCATATAAAATACAAATAGTATATTTTCTTCACAATTCCATTTTAATATATTTAAATTACCAGTCAGTTATAAATTCGATACTAAAGTAATAAAATATAATATGTTTACACAACTTTTATGAAGTTCTACTTTTTTTTTTCATATGTCATAGCATCGGCCAGGGCACGAACCCACACCCATCTGCAACCAACTACTTTATGCATTAATTGTATAGGTTCAACTACTTTAAAATTTTCACTGTTTTTTTATTATTAAAAACAAAATCCTTATATTCAAATTCAAATGCAGGTATTCACAATTATGATAACAAAACTATTTCGTTTTAGGGACTTTCATCCCCGGAAATTTTTTTTATTATTATTATCTAAACTTGTGACTGTAATTTCTTTTAAACAATGTTAATCTATTAAAATAACTTTTTTCTCATTATCATCAGAAAAAATTATCCCTTATAGAAGTACTGCTTCCACTAATCTGTTGCTCTAAACATTCATTAACTTTTCTCTTGATATTTATCAAGATAGTGTTTCGTTGACACTGCAGTTGTGTTTATATATTCTATTAATTCTAAAATTACATTATGAATAGAAGCATTAGCTTTTTCAGCTACCAACTGGAATTTATATTTAATATCAATGAAAAAGATCTTTGTTAATTTTATTAGCACAAATGGCTAACCCTTACTTAATTTCACAACTAAAGCTTTGAAAGAAGATTTAACTGCTTTCTTAAAAAATATATTTCATTACAAAAGGCTGGCAGTTTCTACTTTCCACATTAGATTCATTTACGTCAGCGTAAAACTCACCCAATTTAGTTTGAGATTCTTCTAAATTTTTAACAAATTTACCTTGTGAGATTCTTTATATTTTCTACCTCATTTTTCTTGCAGTTTCTTAAATCTTTTATCAGTTTTAGCTTGTGATTTATCAATTTGTTTTACAGTGTTCATGGAGAATTGTCATCATGGCATCTTGACAACATTCAGATCCATCTGACAAAATTCGAAACATTATAGTATTTCCCATACTATTTTTTTTTATATTCCTAGATAAATTAAATTAACTCATATATCAAAATGTAAAAATAAATTAACCTGTAATATTTAAGGTAAAAAATCACTAAATCTCAGATATATAGGGAAAAGAGAAAAAATAAATAAATTGTTTATTATACAGAATATGCAATAGCATTAATATTGTTTTATATTAAATTATAATGTAATTCTATTTTCTATTTAAAATGGTTTGTGAAGTTTATTGTCTAACATATATTTAAACAATTATGCTCAATATTAGTTTCAATACAAATATCTTTAAATGAAAATTGTCATCAAATATTTTACATGCCTTGAAAGTTGAGAAGCCAAATTGTAACTATAAAGGTTTAATTTTATTATGCCCATGACATGGGCAAGCCAAATTATAACTATAAAATTTTCCAAAATGGAAGAAGCTGTCGGACGTTTATTCTTTTTATAACAATATTTTAGTATCAAATCTAAAAATTATGGTATGTACATATTAAAGCTGCAATGTAGGGAAGATATGAGGCCTTTTCACACCCACAATAAATGTGTAATGTCACAATGATGTCAAATTAAAAGAAAATATTCTCTGCAAGTATATGTGAAAACATTTTTTTTTATCAACAAGATTTCTTTTTTTAATGTGATCTGTTTTTTCCATAATACTTTGACATTTTCAGTTATTTTTCATATTTTGCGGTGTTCTATTTCCAACAACAAGGCATCTACATAACATGAGCTTGTAGGTGCACACATCGAATAAGTGATGGCATTGTAATGTCTGTGATTGCATCACTAAAATTGGTATTCACTAGGGGAAGTGGATGTTGGGTGGCATATGTAAGAAAACCGATGAATGTTTTATGAAAATCAAAGACAGGACAAATAGAGAAATAAGTACCAATAAGGAATAGCAAGACAGCATTTGGACTCCTACTAGCAGAACTCATGTGGAGAAGAATACCCAAAAATAATGAGCATTACTTAATGACATGAAAAAAATGTTTCCACCAAAATAAATAAAAATTTAATGAAAGTGTAATAATTAATATGTATTATTTTTTGTAGTTTTTGGTTTAATTTCTTTATAAAAAAGTTTATTAGGTGTTTTATGAAAATTCCAGCATACTTTGCAATAACATGGTTTCATTTTAGAGTGAAATTTTTTATTGCAGATTATGGTATATATCAAAACTTTGGTTTTAATGTGTGAATTTCTGTTATATATTACATTGTGTCATAGGAATAAAGTTAATGTATTTTATCTAAATTTCTTAAAAATCAAAATCATTTAGTGTTTGTTTGGTGTATATTTAAACTTACTATTTTTTTGATCAATGGCATCATTATTGTAATATCACATTTTATTTTTTATTTTAAATGTCATTCTTAAAACTTGTTAGCTTTTTAAAGTCACATCTTTTTTTTTGAAGTCACATTTTTTTGGAAACTTGTTAATGCTGAAATTTTATTTTAAATGTCATTCCTAAAAGTTTTTTGTTAATGTTGCAAGTTTTACTATTTTTTTACTTTTACTTATTTTTAGTCCTACAACATGGAGCATGTATTATATCTACTTACTGCACCTGTTGACATTCATATCAACCTCCTGATATCTTTGTAATTTTTTCCAAAATACCAGGTACAAGATCCATGTATAAATTCTTTTTTTATGAATAATGCCATGTACAAGATCTGTGCACACATTATTTTGGTCAGGTCACAAGATTACAAAGTTATTAGCATATTGATGCAAATACGAACAGGCACAGTAGGTCTAATAGATGCTCCATGTTGCAGCTTTAATACTCATGTACTAAAATTGGGAAGCAAAAGTGCAAGAGTAAATTTGTTCTACATGAGCAATAAAAGTCTTGTAGCGAGAAAATGTATCAAAATAAAATTTACATGAGGAACCCAAATGTCACTGCTATGGTGAAGTAAATGAAATTTTATTATATCCAACTAGCATTTACTATAACTGAGAATGTGTGGCATGAAATTTAAACAAAATATGTTTCATATAATATGTTTAAATATATTATATGTGCATGTAATTTATAAATTAATTTATATCTTTTATGTAAGCACTAACATATATCTTGTCAAATATATCATTTAAAGTATATTCATGAGCACTATGGCTAAATCTAATACTCTACCATATAATATTTCTCTCTACTAAGTGCTTCCAATTAAACAAAATGTCAGGGTTTAAATATGTATAAGACTATTGAACTATTATGCATCAATAAATTATATACATTATATATTCCAGCTCATTAAATATATATATATATATATATGTCATATTATTATTACTATTTACGGGATATTCCGTGTAGTGAAAAAGCTAAATGCTGACGTTTCAGTACAATATCAAGTGTCTTCCTCAGAGCATCCTCTTTCTCAAATCATAAGAATGCACGTGAGATTTAAAACCGTTTTTATCGTTTTCTTTCTCCTCATATTTAAATTCTATTGGTTGAGAAGTTTTAAAATTTATTTTCTCTTCCAATAGCTTCTTCCAAATGTTGCTAATCTTCTTTAATTCACACCTTTCATTTATGCTCTTGGGCCTTTTAAAAATCTCTATAGCTTCTCTTAGCAATCTCTGGTCATATTGTTCAATTTTTGCTAAAATATTTGTTTTTTCAAAATTGATATCATGATTTGTTATTTTTATATGAGAATAATATGACCAGAGATTGCTAAAAGAAGCTATAGAGATTTTTAAAAGGCCCAAGAGCATAAATGAAAGGTGTGAATTAAAGAAGATTAACAACATTTGGAAGAAGCTATTGGAAGAGAAAATAAATTTTAAAACTTCTCAACCAATAGAATTTAAATATGAGGAGGAAGAAAATGATAAAAACGGTTTTAAATCTCATGTGCATTCTTATGATTTAAGAAAGAGGATGCTCTGAGGAAGGTACTTGATATTGTACTGAAACGTCAGCATTTAGCTTTTTCACTACATGGAATATCCTGAAAATAGTAATAATAATATGACATCTTTTATCCGTGAAAATATTAGAATTAATATATATAGACAGAGAGAGAGAGAGATGGTATTTTCTGCCATCTCGTGTATACATACATATTTAAATTTGTAGTTAGTTTAGTTATTTCATTAGTTTATAAGTAGACTTTTATAAAACACACACACACACACACATATATATATATATATATGGTATTATCTTATATTTAATCTATTAAAAATTTTTTTTTATCCCTCTAAGAAACCAGACTTTCATGTTTGATTTTAATTCAAGTTAAAGTAGTTTTCTTGAATTATAAGGTTCTTTTTATTAAAAAGTTTTACAAATTATTGGAAAAAGGTAGGGGGAAATTAGAAAATGTTGCAAGTAAACTTTATTGTTGAAAATCAATTTAAATATCAAGTTGAAATTAAAAGTATTGTAAATGAGTCTATCTGTTGGATATTCATTAGTTAATCAAGAACTTTTAAAATTAAAAATTCCTAAGAAAAAAGAACAGACAACCAAGTGACAAATTTTTGCTAAAAATAATCAAATGATGAGAATTCTATTTGGAAAATAAAATTATTTAAAAGTGCAGTTAAGAAGGGGGGGGGTTGAAGAAGAAAAAGTATAAATTATGGAGTCTTCTTTTCCTAAGTAGAAGATAATTATTAAAATTATTAAAAAATTTTCATGAAAGTTATTGCTGCAAATTGCTATAAAAATGTTTTCTGGCTAGACAGACAGAATCAAGGACTTGTTTTCTGGAAAAATTTTTGTCTTCTGAGATGCACATGATGCATTCTGGGGAATTTTTTATCTCTGAAAAAGTGTGAAGTTAGCCAGCTAGCTGAGGGTGTTTCAGAAAAAATTATGATGATTTACACAAGAAGATTCTGAAGAATGTGAACCCATGGACTTTAACCTTCTGATTGAATTTGATGGACTGATAGCCATCCAATACTTTGGAAATGGATGGTCAACACCAATGTAATCCATTTTAACAGCACATTAACAAGTGGAGAATTATGAACTGTATACAAAATGAATTTTACTACTGTAAGATAATGAAATACAATTATAGACTCAGTCAGTTATTTTATTTGATAGACTCAGTTATTTTATTTCTGTAAGCTACTTAAGAGTATAAATGTTTCAACAATAGAGTGTGGGCTTAATTTGAATCATCTAGTCAATAAAACAGATTGATGCTGATATAGTACGTGCTTAGTGGCCATTTTGAATTTGAAAACACCCAAAAACACTGCTGGCACATGCAAGTGATAAATGTCATCGACTAAAAACACTCAGCTTTCAAAAAAATAAAACACCCGAGGCACTATAATTAAAAAGGTGGTGGGAAGGCACTACACTTAAAAAAACGGTGAGGAAATGTCACATTAAATAGCCTAAGGTGCTACTATCAAAAAAAAAACGCGGGAAAAAAAGAAGTGAACATTGAAAATTAAAAATACTTTAAACTAAACCCAAAACACTAATGTATATAGTGATAATCAAATACTGTGATAGTAAATCTTAAACAATTAACATATGTTAAGGCATTTTAAAAAAAAATCGTAAATGATATTTACAAAATCCCTCTTCAAAATATAGCGATCATTAGAAAAGTAATAAATGCTATTTTAAAAATATACTAAATCAGTATTATAATTTAAAAAAAACAATACTTAAAAACTATAATGCTATAAATCAAACATTGGGCTGTAACATCACATTAAATAGCCTAAGGTGCTACTATCAAAACAAATGTGGGAAAAGAAAAAGAAGTGAACATTGAAAATTAAAAAAGACTTTAAAATAAACCTACTTTAAAATATACCCAAAACGCTAATGTATATAGTGTTAATCAAATACTGTAATAGTAAATCTTAAACAATTAACATATGTTAAGTCATAAAACCTAAATATATATAGATAGCGATAATTAAAAACAAATAATAAATGCTGCTTTCAAAAGATTACTCCAGTCTTTCAACAGTATATCCTAAATCTCAAAAATCAGTATTATAATTTTAAAAAATTGCATTTAAAAAGTATATTGCTAAATCAGAAATGGTGAAAACATCACTTTCAACACTATTTCATGCTGTATCAAGAAATAAAAAACCTAATTAACTTATTTTTAAAAATATAATATTTTACATTTGCCTTTGGGATTACCCCTCTAACTAGAAGTTATAATAATAAATAACAAATCTTAATAATAGACACATTAATGCATATTACAGTTAGCATTTATTTAAGTAATTTTTATAAATATTTTAAGAATTTTTAAAAAATTACCAACTTTGTGGATCGGATGGATGGTCCTCGCAGACTAAATTTGGTTCTTACTAGATGTCTTCATTACTGCAAAACCACAATCCATCAACAAATTATGCTTTTAAGATTTAAGTTTATTCAGGAAATATTGCAGCTTGATATAATTTCTTTCAAATTTATTTTTAAAACTGTGTATTTGGGTATCACACAAATTAAGTGTGATGTAAGATAATTTCCAAGAATTAGAGTTCGGGGTGGGCTAAGATAAAAGTGTTAAGAAATGTAACTATAGAAAGCTGAGCTAAACTTTCAAATTAAAAAAACAGCTGTAAACATGCTAATGGACTTTTATGCCTCAAGCCTAACTAGTAATCAAATGCAAAAGAGGGGTAAATTTTATTCTAAAAAAATTATAATAAATTAATGATTTAAAAATATAATCTCACTGTAACATATTACACATCACAACTTGTACTCATATATATATATATGCTGATACATGTATTACTTTTAAGATTTTAGTTTTAACACTTTAAAGAAGATGCAAATAAAATTATTTGGTAATTTATTCTGAAAATATTACTTTCTAGTGCATGTATTTCAACGTAGTCTATCATGTCAGCTGCCATCCCACCCCATCCAGTATTATGAATGATCATTAATAAAATATATACTTTAATTATATTTGCGTATTCACTTATTGTTGCTAATTCTGTCTATAATTCTGTTTCACCTTCTATGTATCATAGTAGGCCTGTTTTCCAAATTCAAACCCATACCAGGTGTATAATCCTATAATAATGTACTTTGAAGTATAATATATCTTTATGTGGGTTTACATGTATGTGCACACATCTAATATATAAATATATTTATATATATTAATGTCTGTATACATCAAAATACATGATTATAAGATTATATACGTAACGATGTTATGCTTGAAGCATAAAAGTCCATTAGCTGTTTTACAGCTGTTTTTTTTAATTAGAAAGTTTAGCTCAGCTTTCTCTTGTTACATTTCTTAACTTAACACTTTTATCTTAGTTCATCCCGAACTCTAATTCTTGGAAATTATCTTACATCACACTTAATTTGTGTGAGACCCAAGTACACAGTTTTAAAAATAAATTTGAAAGAAATGATATCAAGCTGCAATATTTCCTGAATAAACTTAAATCTTAAAAGCATAATTTGTTGATGGCTTGTGGTTTTGCAGTAATAAAGAGATCTAGGAAGAATCACATTTAGCCTGCGCAGACGACCATTCATCTGATCCAGAAAGTTGGTAATTTTTTTAAAATTCTTAAAATATTGGTAAAAAATTACTTAAATAAATGCTAACTGTAATATGCATTAATATGTCTATTATTAAGATTTGTGATTTATTATTATAACTCCTAGTTAGAGGAATAATTCCAAAGCCAAATGTAAAATATTATATTTTTAAAAATAGGTTAATTAGGTTTTTTATTTGTTGATACTTCACAAAATAGTGTTGAAAGTGATGTTCCCACCATTTCAGATTTAGCAATATACTTTTTAAATATATTTTTTTTAAATTATAATACTGATTTTTGAGATTTAGTATATACTGTTGAAAGACTGAAGTAATCTTTTGAAAGCAGCATTTATTATTTGTTTCTAATTATCGCTATCTTTATATATTTAGGTTTTATGACTTAACATATGTTAATTGTTTAAGATTTACTATTACAGTATTTGATTAACACTATATACATTAAAATTTTGGGTTTATTTTAAAGTAGGTCTATTTTAAAGTATTTTTTAATTTTCAATGTTCACTTCTTTTTCTTTTCCCGCATTTTTTTTTGATAGTAGTACCTTAGGCTATTTAATGTGATGTTAGAGCCCAATGTTTGATTTATAGCATTATAGTTTTTAAATATTGTTTTTTAAAATTATAATACTGTTTTAGTATATTTTTAAAATAGAATTTATTATTTTTCTAATAATTGCTATATTTTAAAAAAGGTTTTTGTAAATATCATTTACGATTTTTTTTAAAAAATGCCTTAACGTACGTTAATTGTTTAATATTTACTATTACAGTATTTGATTAACACTATATACATTAGCATTTTGGTTTATTTTAAAGTATTTTTTAATTTTCAATGTTCACTTCTTTTTCTTTTTCTGCATTTTTTGTTGTTGATAGAAGCACCTTAGGTTATTTAATGTGATGTTACAGCCCAATGTTTGATTTATAGTATTATAGTTTTTAAATATTGTTTTTTAAAATTATAATACTGGTTTAGTACATTTTTAAAATAGCATTTATTATTTTTCTAATGATCGCTATATTTTAAAGAGGGTTTTTGTAAATATCATTTACGATTTTTTTAAAAAATGCCTTTATGTTACATACGTTAATTGTTTAAGATTTACTATCGCAGTATTTGATTATCACTATATACATTAGTGTTTTGGGTTTATTTTAAAGTATTTTTTAATTTTCAATGTTTACTTCTTTTTCTTTTCCCACATTTTTTTTTGATAGTAGCACCTTGGGCTATTTAATGTGACATTTTCTCACCATTTTTTTAAGTGTAGTGCCTTCCCACGAACTTTTTTAATTATAGTGCCTCAGGCATTGTATTTTTTTGAAAACTGAGTGTTTCTAGTCGATGACATTTATGGCTTACATGTGCCAGCAGTGTTTTTGAGTGTTTTCAAATTCAAATTGGCCGCTGAGCATGTACTATATCAGCACCAACAAATCTTTATAATAGAATGATTTGAAAGAAATAAGTTTTTATATTTATTTTATTTTTAATTTTAATTGTGTGTGTAGATTTTTGATTTCACAAATGTGCAATGATCAATCTTTGAGAGATAAAAGTAGGTTATGGTCAAGTTCAAGTATGGCCATAAGACACAAAGACACTTATGCTGTAATTAGCATACATAAAAGCAAAATTGATGGACATAAGACACATACGTATGCTATCATTTAGTGGTTAAGATTAATTTATTTAACATTAGCAATGTAGATTTTGAGTCAAGTAAGCTAAAGTTAACTCATTATTATAATATGTCTAATCTTTCATTTTTTATTTGGACAGGAAGCGATCTAGAAAGTTGGATCTTAGCCATGTCTTAGGTAGTGAAGGGCATATTTTCCTCAGAAAGATGATAATTACAATGTTAAAATAAGGTTATAGTTAAACAGTTGATAAGCAAATGAGCTAATTGGAAAGTTTTTTATTTTAAAGATCGAGTAATTCAGTTTTATTTTTGAATATAAACCAGGTGGGAAAGTGAAGGGAAATCAAAAAGGTGTAATAATTATTGTAGACCTAGACTTCACTTAGCGATTGGTTACTTAGCGATATTTTACAATAGCGATCATCATCAATTTGTATCCACTACTTTGATTTACAATCGATTATTTACTATAACGATCAGGAAATTAAAAAAAAAAACATTTTTGGCAGCCACCTTGTATTTTAGTCATTTTACCCAAAAAAAACAGTCGACTTATAGCAAATATAAAATAAAAGAAATATAAACTTACCTTACATTATAGAAAATTGGTACAATTAGATTATTTTTTCACTTAAAATAACTTGATTTTTTTTTTCTAAAGTTAACTGATTTAGTAATGAGTTTTTATGTTCAATTAAATAATTTATAATTAAACATTGTTTTTTAATTTTAATAATTTCTCATAAATAATAAACATAAATGTACAGTAATATGTACTGTAATACAAACTTTTAAAAAATGCACTTCAGTATGGTTTTTTTCTACAGAAGAATATAAAAACTTAAATTAAAATTTAGTTTCACTTTCTCTTTCTTTTTGCTGTACTATACTTTTTAAAGAGAGAAAATACACCCCCCCCCAGTGATATAAAACTTATTCTTTTTAGATACTGTACAGTTTACTTGTATACTGCATTCGATAAATAATTTTTTTAATATATGTCCTTTATTACCAAGTTAGTATAATTTTTTAGCTTTAGGAACCGATCAATTTTTTCCCATAGACCCCCATTATAAATACATATTCTGTATATGATATTCTTGCTTAATGATGAGTTCTGGAGAACCAGTTGCCATCGCTAAGGAGGGTAGAGGTGTATATTCATACCTATGTGTCTCTGTTTATTTTATTATAATAATAATTGAAAACAATTGTATCCTTTGGATAAAAAGTTTACCAAAATTATAACAGTCCTGGAAAAGATTATGCTATAAAAAGATTATGTGCCTGTGTTACATACATAAATAAACATGATGATTGTAGAATAATCTTATCTGTCTAGTACTAGGCTGTCTGCCTAGTGATGCCTTTTAGCAATCTTGGTAGTTTTGCAGTTACAATGCACTTGGGACCACCACAATGTATATTGTACCAGTCAAAACATGTTTATCCATCTAACATGAGCTGGAACTGACCAAAT
This sequence comes from Epiperipatus broadwayi, assembly GCA_028023455.1. Classification (NCBI taxonomy): domain Eukaryota; kingdom Metazoa; phylum Onychophora; class Udeonychophora; order Euonychophora; family Peripatidae; genus Epiperipatus; species Epiperipatus broadwayi. The sequence continues at coordinate 33,467 of JAQFVV010007008.1, read as the reverse complement.
GTACTTCAAACCCAGTCAAGCCTGAAATTTAGGTCAAGTATCAGCCTGAATTCGAATCCACTCTCTAAGCCCCACATCTAACACCTAATGAATAATATAATAGAGATGGAACATGAGAATTAATTTTAATCAGGCCCACTATAAAAGCGTGAGAAGACAATGAGACATCTATTAACTATGACTAAAGTAAAATATATATAAGCATGGCTCTACTTTTTGAAGTGGAGAAAAGAGGAATTTGAACTACTCAGACAAGTTGGATAATAAAAAAAAGTTTAATATAATGACAAATTATTTACATACATTTATAAATTAAGTACATTAGTATGTGCATGAATGAGCAAGCAGTCTACCAAATAATAGATAATTATATATTGTCATTCCCACTATTACTTCTCATATGCTCTTTATTAGCTAAATAATATATAAATAAGCACACATCTTTGGTGGGTCCAATATTAAGATGCCAATCGATTATTAGAAAGAATTTACATAAAATTTCTATTAACACTTTTATATACAGTTCTGAAACATAGTGACTAACATTATTACTTCGGGAGCATTCTGAGATTCATTACAGATATAATATAAACTATTTTCATGCCATTAAAATCGTGAAAATAAATAAAATACATTTGAAAACATTTGATTATATGACAAAAATACTTAATGAAAATTCTGTTAATTAGGGCTGATAAGAAGAACGCTTATTTTCCCCAAGGCATAAAGATACTCTTACATACAGAAATAAGTTACGATGGTGGGATTGTATAAAATTGAAATAAATTTAATTAATAACACTAGTAATAGTTGGCATATATATATATATATTCTAACCCACTGAATATATATTATTTCCAACCCAAAATATAATTAATTATACTATCTGCACTTGTGACACTAATTTTTCTGGTTGTTGTTAAGGCAACCAAAATAAAAGCAACATATCTATTAATTTTCCAATATGATCTAAAATACTTTTTATATAATACAATTGTACATACAATTCTCTTAAGCTATGCCACGATTGTAATAATAACAATAATTGATCACTTATTAATTTAAAGAATAATTATAATAATATTAATCTCAGGGTTCTTTGTTTCATGTAAGGAAATGCTCGGCAGTAGTGTGTTGTCGCATATGACTGGCATTCTGGTCGGCTATAGGAAACATTTATTTTACTTAATTCAATGTGTCTTCATCTCTCATATCTACTGCTATATTATTTAAAGAGATGATAATTCTATTCAATAATGACGTATAATTTTGAATAACACAGCCTTTTTTTTTTTTTTTTTTAGAATCTCAGTCAGAATAATAAAAAGACAAGGGTGCTTTTTGTGTCCTTCCATCATCCATGACAACACAATAATATAACTAAGATTTATTACTTAGACAATTTAACTAAATGGGAATGGAATAATGTGCAACCAAAGTTAATGGTTTGGGAATAAATTCATTATTATTATTTTTTTTTTTATACAAAGGTGAATGTTTAGTCTTAAGTTTTCAACTCCATAAATAATTATCATTAAACTAAAATATAATGACATATTCCGATCTGCTTAACTTTATTTATCTGGTATATTAAGTTTTTAAGAATTTGGAATGATTTCGGACTCAAGAAAAGGTTTTGCAAATATTGTGCAAACACTTATATTTAGCATATAAAAACAAAAAAATGAATCTACAACAAATTTTAACAAGACTATAATTTATTATTATCACAACAAAAAAAATATATGAACATTTATTCAATAATCCCATAGTTATACAAAAATATAAAATATAACTGACATTAATCTGTATACTCTTTTGGTTATGGACTAGAGATTACTACTTCTCCTATATGCAATCATATGGATTGATTAACAAAAAGTACATTTCATTACCAATACATTGTTTATTAAATTTTGGTAACCTTGTAGAAGCTTTTATTCAAAATTATTGACTATTTTTTTTTTTTTTTGTTTTTTTTTTTTTAAATGATTAATCCAATCATATGCAATACGCAAAATATTAAATTTATTTCTAATACATTTACTTTATTTATGGTCTTTAATGGGATAACCTATTCTAATTATAGGCCAGCTATCAGAAGTTACACTTACCATCTTACATTTAACTTAATGCTAACTTAAGTTATGATACAAATTTTATTCATACGTATACTTTTGAAATATGAGTATTATTTAATTAATAACCAGAATTAAATATTGCATTTGAATATTCCTTCAGTAAATAAGCGTTTTAAATTACGCAATTTTAATTACTTTCTCCATTGATTTACTTGTCAAATACTAGCAATATTTAGCAGCACAATACAGATATCGACCCTAGTTACTAACGCACTATTTATACTAAAGTGGATCTTGAGGAACTAACACCTCCAATATAACCTTTATCTTGCCCGAACTTTCAAAATTAAGCACAATAATCAACACCTTCCATGGTGGAGCTATCTTTATTTTCACATGAGGAATATGGAATAACCACGAAGGTTTGTAAAGTAATCTACTACATTAAAATATTTTGGTGGTTTCTTGCCTCTTACTTGGGCATACAATGAACACACACCAAATACAATCCTCTCCTGGGATTTAAACGAATGCAGCATACTACATGCTAGATAAATTCTTGATCGTCCTATCTATGAGAATCGATCACTTGGGCTATAAACATACCCGAACATTATGTTTAAAATCTTCCTCTCATGGAAAACAAAGCTTTTGGGGAGATTATTTTTCATCCCACAAAATAAATACATTATAATTATTACCTATGCGAATATTAAGCATATACCAATGCTATATCTGGGCAGGATAAGTAAATACACTGATCATAATAAACTTATGTTACCGGGTATACTTTGATCAACATCTGAAATCAATGGACATCATAGAATAAAAGTATAATAATTTTAATTTTAATAAAGGAACATTCAAAATAGTTGGTAGCATACTATCTTAAACTAAATAAAGTGGATGTGTTATTTAAGAATAATTAGGAATAAATTCCTCAATTAATACAGTATAAATTCGTTTCAAATTTAACAAGAAATATTTTGTTATAGCATTTTTTTTTTTTAGTTACTTCTGATAATTTTCAATATTTATTTTACCCCTTAAATATCTAAATATTTTTTTTCTTTTACGTATCTAACATACAAAATTTCTACCTACAATTGTATGTAATAATTAAAACATATTTTATAGATTTTTTTTTCTTTCGTGTTAAATACCAACTTAACCTATAATAATTATATTAAAACATACCTTTGTTATTACAAGGCTATTAAATATCACTTGACCATACAGACTTTAATCTATGTGATATAAAAAAAAATACATATCATTTATAACTTAGTTTTAAACAATCATTAATTAACAAGTGCATACTCTCTCATTAGAAAATGTTTTTCTGTTGAGCAATTGGTCCAGGTGAAGAGCTTTATCCAGTCGTATTTCACGAAGCAAGTTTGAAAACAATAAATGCATGGTATTATTTTCTTTAAATAAAAGTTTTCTCTTATTTTGTGCGTTTAATAAATTAGGTAAAGAAACATATAGCAGAATTGAAGATTAATTCTTACTTGAATTAAACTACTACAATTTTGGGATCCAAGAAAATAAAATATACATATTCTAACATAACGAACAGTTGACGATAGACGATAAACATACACAATATTTTTTTTTTATTGACGATACGTATACTTATTAGCTAGCTTACTTATGGACGAAAATGCGCAATTTTTCGAGAGATTATTATGATAATAACTGCAGTCAATTTACGTGTACATGAAGTTTTAATAATTCCAACTGATGTATAATATAATATATCATTTATTTTTATCATTAAGTCACTAAGATATTTTGTTTTGTTCATACTTTAGGTATTATAATTTTTTTTTTTTTAAAGGTAACTTCTCCATAAGAATGCCCCTATATAATTTTTCCTATATTTACTCTGAGAAAGTTTATATTTTTTTTTTTTATATATATTTTTTTTAAATATACAGGTGCATAATTTAATCTTATTTATCATTATTATTATTTCCAGACAATTCTTGGTGAATAAAACATATTTTAACGTATGTAACTACATTACTTGTAAAGGCAGACAATATTGAGAAAGAGCGCGAAAATGTTTCTAGTTGATTTTCCTTGGTTTCAAAATATTTCTTTCAATTATTATTATTTTTTTTTCTATACCAAGAAAATATCAATAAATGACATAAAGTTAATAAATAATTATTTCTCACTTGGAAATCCTTTTTCTTCCTTAATTTCGATATAATAGAATTTTTCGTGACTCTTTTAGTTAATTCTGTCATTTTTGAACTTTAGCGCGAGACAATAAATTTTTAAGTATAAAAGGTCTTTAAATAGTTAGATGGCAAAGAAAATCAGGATATCTTATCAAAAAATTTTAGCCACACATTATATTATTAAAATTTTACTTTGATTACATTTATTTCTGCAAAATAAAATGAAAAAATTGAGTTACCAAATTTCAGCACTGTTCCTTCCTTGAAAACTAAAAGCAGACTATATTTTTCCAAAAAACAAAAATGATCTTGATTATGAAATTGGTTGTTTCGTTTTGTTGTTGTTGTTTTTTTTTTTTTAGCGACCTCTTCCAGAAAAATAATCATTTGATTATAACATAAACAAAAGAAAGGAAAAACCTATTACAATCATATAGTTTTAGTATTATTTACCAGGATTACAAAGTAATTTGACAATATAAAAAATAATAATAAATACATTAAATTAACAATCAGTGATGTATAATTCTTTAAACATTATATATATATTTTTTTTTTTACAAAAAAAAATTACCAGAAGTTATTGTGCTTTATGATAAGACACTCATCCACTCTCCCCTCTACCCATCCAAAATTAATTACTGTTTAGCTTTTATACCATATTATTTTGCTCTAATTATTAATATCTCAATTAAATTATTCATGTTCTCTCTTTAAAAATGACATTGAGTTATTAAATCTATTAGTTATTCACCCAAAACATGATAAAGTGAGTGAATAGCATACTTTATTAATCAATTATTACTATTGTTATTTTATCTTTTTATTTCTTTAAAGAATAGCATTGCTTTCTTGCAGAAATAATGCCAAGTAAACCAAGTGTCAATAACACTAGGTTACAATATATATATATATATATATATATATTGTAACCTATGCTATATATATATATATATATATATATATTGAGCAGAGTGCAGTTTTAATATTATTACAGCATTAAAATTAGCTCATAAGCAAAAGAAATAATATTAATACGAAGTTTAGGTGGTACTGACATAATAGCCAAAATTAACTAAGAGGAAACTCATGTTTCTGGATGAGAATGAAATCTAAGCCCCCCTTCTTGGGCAGTGCTTAGAGAAAAGTGGATAGACATGACATGACCCAAACTTTTGCTGATACAACTGATGTCAGAGGCCTTTTTCTATGAAGTGAATATACATAGTGTGTGCCAAACTTACGGAAATCACAACCAGATGGATTTTATATAAAATAAATGTGGTTCTTTCTAGCTCAACTATTTACGGAATGAGATAGAAGAAATCTATGGGTTCAAACTTGTCGCAACCCCCAGATTAGAAGACCAGAAACACAATATATATATATACACACACAAAGATAGGACAAATGTCAGTAACGCAGTATGAATGAATGTCACTAATGACATGAAATATGATTTACTGCTTTAAAATAAATGACGCTAGTTTGAATTCCATAATTTAGACAAATAATACACTATGCAATTTATATATATATATAGTAACCAAATTAAAGTTCGATCAAAAATCCAGTGTAACAAAATAAAGGTTTAGATCAAAAGATATTGATTAAATGATAATGAAATGTCAAATATTATTAAAAAATTATGAATCCAAAATATTCAGTATATTATTATATTCAGCTTAACTTAATGAAGAGGATCAACTGGATCAAGTATATTATTTAATCAAGAAATGATTCAAATATAAATATTTTTTTTTATTTCAAAAAGCTTCCAATATAAATATCTAGCTCAATAAACAAAAAATGCATTGTAGATTTTATATCAAAAGAAAAGAATTATTTAACATGAGTAGTGGCTATTAAACCAAAGATCAGACTGAGTTATCTATCATATTACGGGTCATTGGAAGAAATGAAACATATTTCTATCATTAGATTTGTCAAGATATCTCACTATCAATAATTATAAGCAAATTATTAATAACAAGTATTATAACTCAGGTATATGAAATCACATGAGGTGAGTACACTAGTAATTCAATAAAATATAACTCAGGTATACAGACAGTAGATCGTATCCACTTTCATTTCTTGGTTTGATGTTAAGTGCTTGTTTAAACAAATACTAAGTGAATATGGTCTAGCAGGGTGCCACTAGATTATCTGAATCTAGACACGGTTATATCTAATAACCTTTCACATGTACCGGGTTTGAATCCCCTTTTTGGTACTTTATTTCTAATAAAAATGGGAGATTTTGCTTTTTGAACCATATCACTATACGCACTAATATTTAGGTAAAAGTAAAACATCTTTAAACCAAAGTGGAGTATATTAGACATAAATCATTTCTCAGATCTTAGCATAATAAATGTGTTTCAATATTTTTATAAGTTTACTAGTTCAGATTATATATAACTAATTTAGGATGGCAATTCACTCATCCTTGCATGAAATAGATGACGGAATGTGGTTATAATAATACTAAGAAATCACTAAATATTATGAAATTAATATTTATTTATGGCCTTTAAACATTTAAACAGCTCATTAATTAAAACGTTGATGATGATGATGATGATGATAATAGTAATGATAATGACAAGGGTTTCAACTACAGCTCTAGGACTAAGCCTAAACATAAAACTAATTTTTATAAAGAAATTCATAATTATTGCTTAATTTTAGCATATTTACTTATATCTTAAATAACTAATATTCAACCACTGATGATGATGAATGATCACACTTAACAAAGACTATACTTAATGAAATATATACGTCTCATTTAATAAAACCAACTAATATTTATTACTGCATTTCTAACATATACATAAAATTTTCTAGACATACATGAAAATTGACATGAATAATAATAGTAATAATAATAATTAATTATATAACAATCCTCAAATTAATTTTAAGTTCTTCCCCCTTTCCCTTCAAATGTATATTGTATTAAGTTGGATGTCACATAGACCATGATTTTTACTCCATGAGAAAAGTATTTCAAGAAAAAAAAATATCCGCTCATTAGCACACATACTTTATAAATCTAACATGTAAGTAGAATGTTAAAAAAAATGTTAGTAGACTTGAAAAAGCAAGTTTTAGAAACAAGTTTTAAATTATTTTCTCCCCCTCTCTTCTATCTCTGAAATGCTATACTTAACTTGAAACAAAATAATCTAATATTTTAACACCACCTATTATTTCACAATCACTCGAAATTATACACACATAAAATATTACTATGTATGTGCGTGTTTTATCCCAAAATAATAATAATATATTAGTTAAAACTAAAATCATAATACCATAAAGAAATTGTTTTACATATTAATATTTCATAACTGTAAAATTAATAAACAAATAAATTTTGATACATTCAAAATCATTTATGTAGTTCAAAGCTATTATTATTAAGACATTCTTGGTTTCTGATCTGAATTGTCTTTAGAAGTTCTTTAAATAAAATATGTCACTTTATTACTAAATTTTTATTAATACTCTGATTTCATAAAGAAAATAGATATAAAAGTCATATTACTGATCCAAGGGTTCACTTGTCTTGCATACTGTCTATACTTGGCAGCAACAATTTCCATGTTCTTTGGAACAATCACTTTCTTGAAGTATATAATTATTTGATGATGAGGATCCTATTGAGGTTATTTGCTTTAGTGGATAGTTTGGAAATCATTATCAATTTTTCTTCTCTTCCTGTCAAGCATTATTCTTTTAGTGAATGAAATACAGCTGTTGTTTTCATGTTATAAATTTCCCAGATTTAAACTCAGTTGTTGGAACAATTAATTGGACTTGATGATTAATATTTATCAGTAGATTAATTCATCTTTCATCAAATGCAGGTGAATGCTTTCTTCCTTCTATTAAGAACATCTTATTTCTCTGGTCAGTTGAAAGGTGTAGAATATTATTTTAGACAAAACATCTTTTCTTTCCTATATGATGTGCAGCTTTACAGACGGTCAGGCATAGATGGGACATACATATAATTTTTCTAGCCAGTCATTTCTTATATTTTCAACATTCAATTTAATAGTCTAATAATCTGAATCATAATCACAATAATAATAATTATTCAACTGATTTTTCCAGACAGCTCTTTATATTCAATTTTTGAGCTAACTTAACCAATCAAGATAGTGTCACTTGCTATTTTTGGACAAATTTGTTTTAATTAGATCTCTAATTTATTTTCAACTAAATTATTTTTCAACTGAAAAGTTTAATCCTTTTTCCAGACCCTTTTGTTTTAAAAAAAAATAGACTTAATCCTTTTTTTTCTTACACCTAGGTAACATTTCAAATTTTTGAGCTTCCTTCTTTAGTTCTTAAGATAAGACAATTTCAAAATTAGAGTTCCCACCCAGATTAAGCTTCCAAAGTGACAAACAATCATTTCCAAAAACAAAATTGCTACAAAAATAGATATCTGATTCAACAGATTTCCTCTTTTAACATAAAATTGTACAAAAAAAAAATAATTTGACAGATTTAACCCTTCCTTTTCTTTCAATATTTAATAAATGTAAATTTCTGTATGTAATGTACACACATACTTCATTATTTCAAATCATTCATAAACTAACATTAAATAATATAATTGCTAGCTTAGTAATTATAACCCTATTATTTAAAATTAAATCTGTAACTTTTAAATCCCAATTACAATTATAGAAAAGCAAAATAGAAGCATAGAATAAGATATTAGAATTGATCAAGCATAGGTTAGTTTTAACGAAAGTTAAAATGTTGAATATTTGAAATATAAAACAATTAAATAGCTTACACATACATTGCCTATACGTATGCATTATAACTTTGCTTTTTAATGGAAAAATTAAATATTAAATAGTTTAAATGTGTGTATTACTCTTTCTATCAACACACAAACAAATAAAGCATATAATGGTTGACCCACTCTTTTTCTGTCTAAAGCATTAAAAAATTTGATCTGGTAGGGTTTGAACTTGGATGCCCTACAGCTTCATTTATTGTTATATAAAAATGTGATGATGATTTTGTTTTACATTTTCTTACATGCATATTACTATAAATTTAACTAATGACTAAATTGTAATGGCACATATATATATATATATATATAGTATATATATATATATATATATATATATATATATATATATATATATATATATAAAGAGAGAGAGAGAGAGAAGATTTCATTTACTAAAATATACAAAGCAAAACTCTCTCCATACAGTAGTGCCACCCTGTGCCAATCAGAATAATCAATGGATCCCAGAAGGCCATAAGCCAGAAACTAGACTGGGGATATGGGATGAGTAGGCACTAGATAGGGATTTTATGCTTAAGCCTTCTGGCATCCACTGATTACTCTGATTGGCACAGGGTGGCACTACTGTATGGAGAGAGTTTTGCCTTGTTTAATAACAATTATGTGCTACAATGAGATAGTGATCTTGTGATGTTTAGTGATACTAAAATATACATGATTTTATTTAGCAAAAGAAATATTAAGATTTACCCCCTTTCCTTTTCTGATATTTAAAATAATTCAATTCCACCTTCATGGTTTTTATAGTAACTGGAATATTTAAATACAATATTTGAAATTTTAAGAGTGTTGAAAATAAAAGAAGTCTGTCAGTTATAGAAAATAATTAATGGGTAACTCCTTCAGAATTTAAAAAAAACATTTTAAAAGATTTCAAAGCATTAATTAGCTTGAATGGTGGATTTACCCCGGGTAGAATTACTTTATTCTAGTCGGAGTTGAACAAATAATTTTATAATAAACCAACATAAAATGTTGATTTGTAAAACAAACTGGTGAATATATATCATATAATTTATTTTGAAAGAATGTTAAAACCTTAATTAATGGAGATTTAATTGAAAGACAAAATGGATTTTAAAAATTACATTCGCCAGGGTGGTGGAAATTGGCAAGCAGATATATAAATCAAATATTAAATACATATAAATAAATGACTGCACCAATGTGATGGAAAGTTAAGAGCATATAAGATAAAATTAAATATATAGAAATCATTTAAGAGCAAATACATATTAGAAAAGTTACAAAATTAATTTATACATTAAGAGAAATTGATAGTAGAGTTTGAGACTAATTAGGAAAGCTAGATTTAGTTTCAATGGTGATGGTTTGAAATAATTTACCTTACACCATTTTAAGAGTCCATATTAAAAAGGCCAGCTTATGTATAGCAGTTCTTATGTGTCAGCAAGCTTCTATTTAGCACTCCCAAATTGTCCATCAGGCTTTTAGTTCATTTCACAGGAGCATAATGACACAGTGGCAGCAGATAACCCTCATGAGTCAGAAAGGTGATCAGCAATCTATGCTTACATTTTAAACCAGCTTGGATTATGTTCACTGCAGTTCTTTCAATAGTAGCTAATCTATTGGTGATTTAAAAACCGACCATGTTATACTTTGCCCAGGTATTTCTGGAATTCTTTTAATTACTTAGTTCAATGTTTATGAAAGATGCAACTGTTAGATAATGTTCAAAAATAAATTCAAATCTATTTCCAGATTAGAAATAGATTTGAAAAAAAATGTTTATAATTAAAAGAAAATTTTTAATCTTAATCCCCATGTTATTTTAAGTAAAAACATTAATTAAAAATACCTTCCCCAGATTAAAACAATAGTGTTTCCAACCCTTTAATTATTTTTAGACAATTAACAGTTGCATCGTTCCATCTTGGATTTTATAAAATATACATTTTAATAAAAATAGTACTTTAAAAAGAAAAAGTTTAAAATGATGTATAATAAAATATAAAAAAAAATCAATATTTTGTTAGTATTTTGCTCGTATATATATATATATATATATATATATATTTGAGCCGCACCTATAATACTTTAATAAAAATAACTAATAATTACTAAAAAAGAATTAATAATAATTAAAAAAAAATTGTCAGTGAAACGTTAAAATTTATAACTTAGGACCACATCTCAAATATAGACATAAAAAATATATATGACAAAAGGAGTGGGATGGGATATAGAGTTTAAATACAGGTTAGTAGGTGGAAACATGAAGCTCAATCTTAAGCTAAGATTGACTGCTTTATTTCTTCTCACATATAATGAAACAAAAAAACAAAAACATTGAAAAAAAAAATGCCTTGACTAGGAGTTTTCAAGTGATGACCAAAAGAAGCAATGAAAAAAACAATTCTAGCTTTTATGTACATTTCATTTTTTTTTTGCTGAGTTAAGGGTTCTGTTATTTCCCCATGTTTTAAGAAAAAAAATCATTTCTGCCTAACCAGTCACTATTCCCACACTTTCTATATATCTGCCCAACTATAGCTTAGCTGAAAATTTTATCTTTTGCTTGCAGGAAAAAAAGATATTTATTCAAGATTTTATACTAATCTAGTCATTTTACCTTTTAGTTTCTCTTGGTTGCACCCCCTACATCTGAAAAGAAAACTCATAGTTTGGTTATTACATGTTTAAACTTTTATACATTAAAGCATTAAGCCAAAAAAACATTTGTTCTTAATAATTTTTTTATCTGAGTTCAAACCCTCCACTTCCAACATTTTTGCATGTGATTTACTACTGGTTGGCAAAATTTTTTTTATAAGGGCACCAGCCATCACACTGATCAATGATTTAGAAATTATTTACACATTTTACTTATATGTCTCAAAAATAAAAACAAAAAACTTTGTATATGACTCAAGTATGTAGGTGATTACATTGAAGAAAAAATATATATATATGTACTTTAGTTATGGTTGTAGCACATGTATTTTAACTTTAAACAACAAATCTTACATTTTGAACACATTATTTTAAACATAACAAACATGGAAAAAAAACTATATATATCTTACAAATTTTTTAAAAAATATATATATAAACAGAATTCAGTACTCAGTGTATGTGGGTGTTTATATCAAAGCCTTATGTTGGGAAGCCAAACCCAAGGAAAAAAAGATCCTTATAAATTAAGCTCACCAGTTTGCTTGAGGTTGGCATATTAATAATAAAAGCACACATATAAAAACAAGTAATAAATAAATGACCGCACCAAAATTAAAGAAAGTTAGAGCATATGAGTATTAAATTTATAAAAATTATTTAAGAGCAATTTATATATTAGAGTGGTCACAAAGATAAATTATACATTAGGAGAAATTGATAGTAGAGTTTGAGAATAGTTAGGCAAGCTAGATTTAGTTTCATTTGTGGTGGTTTGAAATAATTTACCTTGCACCATTGTAATAGTCCATATTAAAAAGTCCAGCTCATGCATGGCAGTTCTTATATGATAGCAAGCTTCTATTTAGCACTCCAGAATTCTCCATCAGGTTTTTACTTTATTTCATGGGAGCATAATGACATGATGATGGCAGATAACCCTCATGGGTCAGAAAGGTGATCAGCTTTCTATGCTTACATTTTAAACCAGCTTGGATTATGTTCACTGCAGTTCTTTGAATAGTAGCTAATCTATTGGTGATTTAAAAACCGACCATGTTATACTTTGCCCAGGTATTTCTGGAATGCTTTTAACTACTTAGTTCGATGTTTATGAAAGATGCAACTGTTAGATAATGTTCAAAAATAAATTCAAATCTATTTCCAGATTAGAAATAGATTTGAAAAAAAATTGGCAAGCAGATATATAAATCAAATATTAAATACATATAAATAAATGACTGCACCAATGTTATGGAAAGTTAAGAGCATATAAGATAAAATTAAATATATAGAAATCATTTAAGAGCAAATACATATTAGAAAAGTTACAAAATTAATTTATACATTAAGAGAAATTGATAGTAGAGTTTGAGACTAATTAGGAAAGCTAGATTTAGTTTCAATGGTGATGGTTTGAAATAATTTACCTTACACCATTTTAAGAGTCCATATTAAAAAGGCCAGCTTATGTATAGCAGTTCTTATGTGTCAGCAAGCTTCTATTTAGCACTCCCAAATTGTCCATCAGGCTTTTAGTTCATTTCACAGGAGCATAATGACACAGTGGCAGCAGATAACCCTCATGAGTCAGAAAGGTGATCAGCAATCTATGCTTACATTTTAAACCAGCTTGGATTATGTTCACTGCAGTTCTTTCAATAGTAGCTAATCTATTGGTGATTTAAAAACCGACCATGTTATACTTTGCCCAGGTATTTCTGGAATTCTTTTAATTACTTAGTTCAATGTTTATGAAAGATGCAACTGTTAGATAATGTTCAAAAATAAATTCAAATCTATTTCCAGATTAGAAATAGATTTGAAAAAAAATGTTTATAATTAAAAGAAAATTTTTAATCTTAATCCCCATGTTATTTTAAGTAAAAACATTAATTAAAAATACCTTCCCCAGATTAAAACAATAGTGTTTCCAACCCTTTAATTATTTTTAGACAATTAACAGTTGCATCGTTCCATCTTGGATTTTATAAAATATACATTTTAATAAAAATAGTACTTTAAAAAGAAAAAGTTTAAAATGATGTATAATAAAATATAAAAAAAAATCAATATTTTGTTAGTATTTTGCTCGTATATATATATATATATATATATATATATATATATATATATATATATATATATATATATATATATATATTTGAGCCGCACCTATAATACTTTAATAAAAATAACTAATAATTACTAAAAAAGAATTAATAATAATTAAAAAAAAATTGTCAGTGAAACGTTAAAATTTATAACTTAGGACCACATCTCAAATATAGACATAAAAAATATATATGACAAAAGGAGTGGGATGGGATATAGAGTTTAAATACAGGTTAGTAGGTGGAAACATGAAGCTCAATCTTAAGCTAAGATTGACTGCTTTATTTCTTCTCACATATAATGAAACAAAAAAACAAAAACATTGAAAAAAAAAATGCCTTGACTAGGAGTTTTCAAGTGATGACCAAAAGAAGCAATGAAAAAAACAATTCTAGCTTTTATGTACATTTCATTTTTTTTCCTGAGTTAAGGGTTCTGTTATTTCCCCATGTTTTAAGAAAAAAATCATTTCTGCCTAACCAGTCACTATTCCCACACTTTCTATATATCTGCCCAACTATAGCTTAGCTGAAAATTTTATCTTTTGCTTGCCAGGAAAAAAAGATATTTATTCAAGATTTTATACTAATCTAGTCATTTTACCTTTTAGTTTCTCTTGGTTGCACCCCTACATCTGAAAAGAAAACTCATAGTTTGGTTATTACATGTTTAAACTTTTATACATTAAAGCATTAAGCCAAAAAAACATTTGTTCTTAATAATTTTTTTATCTGAGTTCAAACCCTCCACTTCCAACATTTTTGCATGTGATTTACTACTGGTTGGCAAAATTTTTTTTATAAGGGCACCAGCCATCACACTGATCAATGATTTAGAAATTATTTACACATTTTACTTATATGTCTCAAAAATAAAAACAAAAAACTTTGTATATGACTCAAGTATGTAGGTGATTACATTGAAGAAAAAATATATATATATGTACTTTAGTTATGGTTGTAGCACATGTATTTTAACTTTAAACAACAAATCTTACATTTTGAACACATTATTTTAAACATAACAAACATGGAAAAAAAAACTATATATATCTTACAAATTTTTTAAAAATATATATATAAACAGAATTCAGTACTCAGTGTATGTGGGTGTTTATATCAAAGCCTTATGTTGGGAAGCCAAACCCAAGGAAAAAAGATCCTTATAAATTAAGCTCACCAGTTTGCTTGAGGTTGGCATATTAATAATAAAAGCACACATATAAAAACAAGTAATAAATAAATGACCGCACCAAAATTAAAGAAAGTTAGAGCATATGAGTATTAAATTTATAAAAATTATTTAAGAGCAATTTATATATTAGAGTGGTCACAAAGATAAATTATACATTAGGAGAAATTGATAGTAGAGTTTGAGAATAGTTAGGCAAGCTAGATTTAGTTTCATTGGTGGTGGTTTGAAATAATTTACCTTGCACCATTGTAATAGTCCATATTAAAAAGTCCAGCTCATGCATGGCAGTTCTTATATGATAGCAAGCTTCTATTTAGCACTCCAGAATTCTCCATCAGGTTTTTACTTTATTTCATGGGAGCATAATGACATGATGATGGCAGATAACCCTCATGGGTCAGAAAGGTGATCAGCTTTCTATGCTTACATTTTAAACCAGCTTGGATTATGTTCACTGCAGTTCTTTGAATAGTAGCTAATCTATTGGTGATTTAAAAACCGACCATGTTATACTTTGCCCAGGTATTTCTGGAATGCTTTTAACTACTTAGTTCGATGTTTATGAAAGATGCAACTGTTAGATAATGTTCAAAAATAAATTCAAATCTATTTCCAGATTAGAAATAGATTTGAAAAAAAATGTTTATAATTAAAAGAAAATTTTTAATCTTAATCCCCATGTTATTTTAAGTAAAAACATTAATTAAAAATACCTTCCCCAGATTAAAACAATAGTGTTACCAACCCTTTAATTATTTTTAGACAATTAACAGTTGCATCGTTCCATCTTGTATTTTATAAAATATACATTTTAATAAAAATAGTACTTTAAAAAGAAAAAGTTTAAAATGATGTATAATAAAATATTTATAAAAAAAAAATCAATATTTTGTTAGTATTTTGCTTGTATATATATATATATATATGTATATTTGAGCCGCACCTATAATACTTTAATAAAACTAACTAATAATTACTAAAAAAAAATTAATAATAATTAAAAAAAAATTGTCAGTGAAACGTTAAAATTTATAACTTAGGACCACATCTCAAATATAGACATAAAAAATATATATGACAAAAGGAGTGGGATGGGATATAGAGTTTAAATACAGGTTAGTAGGTGGAAACATGGAGCTCAATCTTAAGCTAAGATTGACTGCTTTATTTCTTCTCACATATAATGAAACAAAGAAACAAAAACATTGAAAAAAAAATGCCTTGACTAGGAGTTTTCAAGTGATGACCAAAAGAAGCAATGAAAAAAAACAATTCTAGCTTTTATGTACATTTCATTTTTTTTTGCTGAGTTAAGGGTTCTGTTATTTCCCCATGTTTTAAGAAAAAAATCATTTTGTGCCTAACCAGTCACTATTCCCACACTTTCTATATATCTGCCCAACTATAGCTTACCTGAAAATTTTATCTTTTGCTTGCCAGGAAAAAAAAGATATTTATTCAAGATTTTATACTAATCTAGTCATTTTACCTTTTAGTTTCTCTTGGTTGCACCCCTACATCTGAAAAGAAAACTCATAGTTTGGTGATTACATGTTTAAACTTTTATACATTAAAGCATTAAGCCAAAAAAACATTTGTTCTTAATAATTTTTTTTATCTGAGTTTGAACCCTCCACTTCCAACATTTTTGCATGTGATTTACTACTGGTTGGCAAAATTTTTTTTATAAGGGCACCAGTCATCACACTGATCAATGATTTAGAAATTATTTACACATTTTACTTATATGTCTCAAAAATAAAAACAAAAAACTTTGTATATGACTCAAGTATGTAGGTGATTACATTGAAGAAAAAATATATATATGTACTTTAGTTATGGTTGTAGCACATGTATTTTAACTTTAAACAACAAATCTTACACTTTGAACACATTATTTTAAACATAACAAACATGGAAAAAAAACTATATATATATCTTACAAATTTTTAAAAAAATATATATATATATAAACAGAATTCAGTACTCAGTGTATGTGGGTGTTTATATCAAAGCCTCATGTTGGGAAGCCAAACCCGACGAAAAAAAGATCCTTATAAATTAAGCTCACCAGTTTGCTTGAGGTTGGCATATTAATAATAAAAGCACACATATAAAAACAAGTAATAAATAAATGACTGCACCAAAATTAAAGAAAGTTAGAGCATATGAGTATTAAATTTATAAAAATTATTTAAGAGCAATTTATATATTAGAGTGGTCACAAAGATAAATTATACATTAGGAAAAATTGATAGTAGAGTTTGAGACTAGTTAGGCAAGCTAGATTTAGTTTCATTGGTGGTGGTTTGAAATAATTTACCTTGCACCATTGTAATAGTCCATATTAAAAAGTCCAGCTCATGCATGGCAGTTCTTATATGATAGCAAGCTTCTATTTAGCACTCCAGAATTCTCCATCAGGTTTTTACTTTATTTCATGGGAGCATAATGACATGATGATGGCAGATAACCCTCATGGGTCAGAAAGGTGATCAGCTTTCTATGCTTACATTTTAAACCAGCTTGGATTATGTTCACTGCAGTTCTTTCAATTGTAGCTAATCTATTGATGATTTAAAAACCAGCCATGTTATACTTTGCCCAGGTATTTCTGGAATGCTTTTAATTACTTAGTTCAATGTTTTTGAAAGATGCAACTGTTAGATAATGTTCAAAAATAAATTCAAATCTATTTCCAGATTAGAAATAGATTTGAGAAAAATGTTTATAATTAAAAGAAAATCTTTAATCTTAATCACCATGTTATTTTAAGTAAAAACATTAATTAAAAATACCATCTCCAGATTAAAACAATAGTGTTTCCAACCCTTTAATTATTTTTAGACAATTAACAGTTGCATCATTCTATCTTGGATTTTATAAAATATACATTTTAATAAAAAAAGTACTTTAAAAAGAAAAAGTTTAAAAAGATGTATAATAAAATATTTACAAAAAAATCAATATTTTGTTAGTATTTTGCTCCTATATATATATATATATATATATATATATATATATATATCTGAGCCACACCTATAATACTTTAATAAAAAAAACCAATAATTAATAAAAAAGAATTAATAATAATTAAAAAAAAATTGTTAGTGAAACGTTAAAATTTTATAACTTAGGAGCGCATCTCAAATATATATAATATATATTGTAACAATTATTTCGGCATAAACACGTATTTATGTGGTATACGCTTATTACGTATTTCAAATCTAAGTTTTTGCTCTTTTATTTAACAAAAATTATAATGTGAACACATATATATGTAGTTGGTTTTGCAATGTACTCTAATTACTCACCCAGCATATTTATGAGCATCAATGATGACCTCAAGCACCAACTTGCCTATGAATAAATAATAATTATGCTGGGAGAGGATGAGTATCTATTTCTGGTGATTAGAGCTTGTACCTATGGCTAGCTCACTCAGGGGTAGTAGTCGGTGACTGTGGAAATGGTGGAGGGAACATATAAAAATGTGCATGTAGTGCATGAACGATTCATTTGCTTTCCTACTATTTGCTTTTTAATACTATTCTAAGAAATTAACACTGACGCAATTAAATTTATAATACTACTTAATATTTATTAATACAAAACAAGTAATAAAAATCCCATAGAACCCTGTAATTGGATATTGGTTTATGCCTGAAAAATTAAATAACCTGCCTGTAAATACACTTGCATAAGTTTATAAATGCAATACACAAAAGTACAGATCATAGCTTGAAAACAATTTCAATCAGGCATTGTTTATTAAGGCATATTTTTATACAGGGTATTATTTCAACATTCTCTTTATTTACTTTAACCCTTTTACGTATTATTTAATAGGATGTTCTTTCATTCAAAATAGTTACTATCATTTACGAAAATGTTTGGTTTACCTCATTTATCTCACCTGGGTATAGATTATTAGCAATTTTTTACTGGCTTCATGCTGTGCTGTATGATTAAAGGATTTCTTTTTTTGGTAAGATTCCATAAGGCAACCAATGGCATCCGGTGAATGCTGTTCTTTTCATAGCTCTAGGAAGGGCTTTGCTCCTACATTGACAGTGATGGTAGTATCTCCACAGGATGGATGGCATAGCCCGGCCCATTCTGTTCTTCTATCCCAGCCTGTTCATGATTTTTCAATTATAAACTTTTTTCTTTTTACTAATTTTTCCTACAATCCTGCTTGCGGCAGTCACAGCTCTAGAAGTCCACTAAGTTTTGTGTTCTCGACTCTAATTAATTATACTTTTGTTCTTTATTCTTTCACTAAACCATGTGGTTTGCAAAATGAAAATCTTTTCAATAACTTTTCTTTGTTTCTTTTATCTATGCTTAGGAATTTCCAATTTACCTTGCGATCTACACTCGACTGTTCATTGTCTCTTATTCTTAACATTTTATTTTATTAATTAAAATGACTTTGTCTCAAGATAGCGATCTGTAACTTTTCGGGTCCTTTCTTTGTAATTAATTCATTTTTTAATAATTTGTAACATTCTTCTTTTAGTCGACCATCTTCGAATATTTCTTTTTAAATTAAAATAACTTTATTCCTTTTTACAAAATTATTACATTTACTCACTCATGCAGCAATATAAGCACGCGTATGCATAAACATCAGAGCACAAACCATATAATCCCCCGTCCCTTTTATTTTCAATCTGTTTTTTATTTACTTACTTAAATATATATATATTGAAGCAGTCGGATCTGAGTTTGATCCTAGCTTCATGTTATTTACTCTAATACTAACCTTAAATTTCCGATGCAATGGGGCTTTATACGTTCAATCCACGCTAATTTCCATAATGAATAACTTGTTTCAAATACGTAGTAAAATTAATTAGTTTAGTTAAATTTGATCAATTCTCTAAATAAATTCATGATAAAATATTCATGAATTTATATATATTAAATTGCGTGGATTAAGCGTATATATATTTGTAAATATTAAATGTATATAATTGTTCGAAAGTTTCATTGCATTGGGAATACTTGTTTTTTTTACTTTTAAATAATTTGTAAAGTTTTGCGATTAAAAGCTACATTCCTTCCATGGGCTTTCAAATTCTCAAAAAAACAACAGTAAAGTTTTATTAATTAAAAAAAGATAAGAATTCAATTTCTAATTAAAATCATTTCAGATTTTAAGAATTCATTTTCTAATTAGGAAAGGAATTCAAAAATTAGTTTGAAGGCCTTATCGAAGGAATGTTTCTGAAAACAACTAATTATAAAAAAAAAAGAGATTGATAATAAAATGAGCGCTAGCCGGAGGCATCAGTGAACAAGATATAGCCCTGAAAAGTAAAGAAAAAGACTAGTGAGTTTTTGATTGTAGAGTAGTGCAGTGAACTCTGTGTGTATAAAATTTGTATTTCATCATGATAGAGGGCTAGAAAATTAGGGATCTGGCTGCGGTTCCCAAAGTCCCGAGGAATCTTCACTGGAGCTACTGAACCATTTTCCGGATCGATAATTCTGCTAAAATAATGAAAGCTACCAAAATACTACTCCAGTAGTTAACCAATGATGCCTACGTTTTCACCAACTTGGAGGTGTAACTTAAGGACCAACGGAAGGGGTAATATGAACGTTAAACTTTCTGGCCAGTTCGAACTTTATTTTATACTCTTCCTATTTAAGAGCTCTTTATTATTTAATGTAAATCTTTATAAAATGCTACTATAAATTTATATTGTAATTCTTTCAATCTCTAGTCTTTAAACTTTTTCTTTTCTTACCTGGCGGTTCGTTTAATATATATATGTTAGTGTGCTTTATTAATGTCGTATTTAAAAATTATATGCCAATAATCTTTCGACTCGATGAGCCCTTTGATTCCATTTGCCTCACGCAAATAATATAACATTAATTTCAAATAGTAATTCTCGCCCATTAAAACTAAATTTGAAAGTTCTATTAATCATCGAGTCGAAAGAAAATATTACATGTTTATTATTTTTATAATTGGCTAATAATAAACTATTAGCTCCATTTTCCACCTATGTCCCCAGCTACTAAGTTACAAGTGTTTATATACTCACAAAATGTTATAATATTGATTTTTTGTTCCACTAATATATATTTATTCGAATATAATCTTAAATGTTTTTATTGCAAAAAGGGTCGATAAAGGGTTAAATGTATTTTAATTCCACTTTGTTATTTTAAATTAATATTCAGGAAGGGCACGATATTAGGGCATAATTAATATAGTTTATAAATGTTTTAAAATAGTTCGATAAAGCTCATTTGACTTTAGTTAATTGGTCAAGTCATCACGTAGAGCATTCTACATGGGTTTTATTTTTCAACGATGACTATCAAGTCATCATCATCAAATGTTGCTGACGTAGGGCCATCTTCCGCTCTGTTAGGCTGGTCGGTGATCATATTTTCGTATTTAAATTTCTCGAGGAAGAAAGTACTTCCTTTCCGATTCATTAGTCAAAGGGCGTAAGACTTGCCAAATGCAAGCCGCCATAGGACTTCGATCATCGACTAGCGATCATCTTTCAATTTTACTCTCTGCCTTGTAATTCGTCAGTACCATTGCATCTTTGTTCCGGTAAAACCCGCTCCAGGCTCGTAATTCGTGATGAAGTGATTTAAATTAAAGTCGAACCAATTCTCAAATATATTTAGTTTAAATCAGTTTTCAAATCAAGATTCAAGTTATGCCTTAAAATACGTTTTGCTCTTCATGAATAGATTTCCGAATGTGAAAATAACTCTCACATTCCCCGTAATAAAATTAGAACAATCATTTCCGTTCTAAATGAATACCTTTATCTGTCTTTATATGTCTCGTTGGGGGTATAGACATAGAATCTCATTTTGTGTAATACTTGTTGGCATATGATAAGGACCGCCATTCTTATTATATTTATAAATTCTTTTAAAGACTAGAGACAACTAATGCAATCTATATTTTATTGAACTAAACAAATTATTATTATTATTAAATATTTTATAACATACTTGGTTTCTTAGTTCATCATTCTTTTTATAATTATTTAAATGTTAATACCCGCTGTCTGTGTTGGCAACCCGAACATACATATGATTTGATTTAAAAAGTATTCAAAGTAATTAATTATTAGATATTCATGTCAGTGCAAGGGTCTCTAGTCCTCACAACCGTTGAACTAGTTCTTGGCGCATAGCACTGTGCCGTCGATTTCTGCTATCTGAGCTGTTGAGTTGGGTTTGAATCCAGTTTTGAACCAGCTGAGTTTGAATCGGATTTGACAGGCGGGGTGGTGGTTTTCGTCCGGTACAATATATATATGCGCCCGCATACAAGACCATAGCAAAAAAGAAAAATAACAATTTACTTAATATTACACTTGATTTAATTAGATATGTATGCTCGGTAGTATTACCCTGTGACTTAGAACAGGGTTTGAACTCACCCATGTTATAATATATATGACAAAAAAGCAGGATGGGATATAGGGTTTAAACACAGGTTAGTAGGTGGAAACATGAAGCTCAATCTTAAGCTAAGATTCACTCCTTCAATACATACACATACAAATTCAAATTTATATAAAATAAGTTTTCTTTTACAAAAATAAATGAATAAATAAATGTATGCAAGAATGGTATTAAGTAAAAAAAATTATAAAGTTATTTACTGAATTTTTTTAGCCCTAAAAAGATGTACATCTACGTAAGTATGTATGTTTTAAAATGGTTAATATATATATATAATCATATTTAATCTTAACACCTTGTATAAATATATTATTTTTATATATTAAAATTTATAAATAATCAGTTTCAATAAAAATGAATGAATCTTTTTCATAGTTAAGTAACATTAACCCACACAAATATAATGTATGCATTATCAAATATTGTATGAAATATATAAAAATATATTATATATGACTTATTCTGGAATATTAATAGATTTCTAAGCATAAGATCTCAACACTGACTGGTTGTAAATTGAAAGATTTCATGAGTGTTAATGTGTTATAGAATTTGTGGACTTAATTAGTGAGGTATTTAATAGCTTTAGCTCTCAAATCAAAATGCTTTAGATTCTCCTATTTATTTAGAAAATAGGTTAAAATATAAGTGGCCATTCTTGTCTTTTAAATAAATCTTGTGTTTAAGATTTGCAGAGGTTCCTACTGTCATTTTTTCAGGCAAATATTCTTAAGGTTGTAACCTTAATAAATATTATGTATAATAAGAAAGAAAATAAGTGGAAATATTTTTTTATTAAAAAACAAATAAACTAAGCAATCCTTGTTTTACTTAATGGGCTAAAGTTCGTCTACGAATGAAAATGTTGATATGTAGCAGCAATATTAGGTGTAAATGGATGTTTCCATTCCATAAATAGTTTAGAAAAATTAGTTTGAAGATAATGTATCCATTATGTAGAATATACTAATAATTTTAAAATAATTCAACAAATTTTATAATAATGAAATGAATAGAGAGCTCAAGAGATTTATACTTTTCGTTAAAATAGAGTAAACATATGTAGTATCAAAATTTAATAATAATATGCTGTTACTTGCATATTTTACAATGATTTTACTTTTTTATATGAGGTGTTGTTAATATAATTTTGTTATCTTTTAAAAAAGATGATCTAGATAACATGTTAATAACAAGGTGGATTTTTGGTGAAGATAATTTCTAAGGCCATTATAGACTTCAATCTGAAGTGAACTTACAAAATCACTCGTTCCTTTATTTTGCTGTAATATCTTAATAAATACAGTTTATCCAAACTACTTTGAAGAATTTTTTAACAAAATCCTTTATTGTATATATACACATAACCTTACATTGTTAAAAGATTAAAGTAAACTTGCTCTGAAAAAGACTGCAGGACAGTTAAAATGTAAGGTGTATGTATATATGTACAATAAAATATTTTGCTAAAAAATAATCAAAGTTGTTTGGATAAAGAAAAATAAACTAAGTGATATTTTAAAATATAAAAAAATGGTGACTTTTAGAAAGTTAATAAAAATGAATTTTGTAGTAAGGATTTGTTTTTTACAATTCTTATTTCTTATGACTAAGCATTTTTTTATGAATCCAGATTACTAATGTTTTCATGATTGTATGATGTAGATAAAATAATATTTTTGGGTACAAACCATGTATTATTTTGCATTACAATCTGATATTTCAATGGACTAGCAACTGCCATTATCAAGATTAACTTTTGAAAGAACAATCATTAGATCTCAAACAATAATGAGACTCAGTGCAAGATGAGAAGTGAGATTCAACTTGAAGTAGTTCAGCATTCATAATATGATGCTTATCAAAATGTTTTTTTTACCTATTAATTTCAAGTTAATATTACATAAAATAAGAGGTTTCCACATAGCTGGAATACATTGTGCTTCATCTTCTTTATTTAAACCAGTAGGTCTTATTAATATTTCAATGGACTCTCTCATGGTTCTTAAAACATATCTTTTTAAATTAGCAAGTATTTTTGTATTGTCAAAATCAGGTTTGTGACCAATTTCTAAAAAAATGGGAAGTAAAAACTGATGTGCTAATTTTTTGATTAAAAACATTTTTATGTTCATTAATTCTGACATTTACTTTACTTCAAGTTGAATCTCATTTCTCATCTCGCACTGAGTTACGTTATTGTTTGAGATCTAATGATTGTTCTTTCAAAAGTTAACCTTGATAATGGTGGTTGCTAGTCCATCAAAATATCGGATTGTAATGCAAAATAATACAGTTTGTACCCAAAAATATTATATATATATATATATATATCATTGAATATTTATAAATACAATAATTAAATACACCTGGGTCTCATTTTACATGATAGATAGGTTCCTCAGAAAACGTGTGCAAAAGAAATCGCACAAAAATAGACATAACATACCTTGAAAAGGGGGATATGGACTGTGATTTTTCAAAAATCATGTAAAAGCAAAGCACCAATGTAAAATTACTTTAAAATTCATGCAAAATAAGGAAATAAAATATGACTACTAAAAAATTTCAAATTTGAAAAAAATTGATACAAGACAAACTTTGTTTAACTATGATATTTAATTTAATTCAAAACAATATATTTTTATGCATAATTTATAGTACAGTAATTTACATTTTTTATACATGTTTTCATTATTATCGTTATTTGCCGATAAACAGGTTTGTTTGCAAACTGGTAAAAATCAGATTCTTCACAAGAGAAAATACAACTAGCACCAACTTCACTCTCATGTTGTGTTAATGGTTTTCTGGTGACAATGTAATTAATAATTAATCTTTGAGACAATGATTTTATTAATTGTTTATGAAGCTCATGATATCCAGACATACGTACAACCATTTAGCTCTCATTGGAATTTAAGAGCATGTTCGCGATTAGTGTCATTAATAAGAAAATAATTTGCCAACTGATTAGAAAGTTGAAGTATTCTCAAATCATTTTTGCAGTGAAAGGAACAGGTTCCACTTCTGTTTTTTATTATCTTTTTCTACACTGCTGGGAAAAATTTAATTAAAACTAACAACTAAAAATTAAATTCTTATTTTTGTCTTTAATTTTTTAATTTTCAATTCCGTTTAAAAATCAAATTTCATTTCACATCACATTAATTTCAGATCACCTTAAGTAATTTTTAAATTGTTAATTACAATTAAAAATCAGATTTTAATTTTTCATTGTCAAATTTAATTGTGCCCACTGCTATTACTCACCTTTTAAAAATAAACTTGTGGACACTAAATGATTAATAATTGATTACATTCTTTTTTAAAAAGCAAAAATAAAATGTGATTTAAAATGCAAAATTAACATGCACAATATTTGAACAAATTTACATTATTATCTTGTAAAATTTAATGTGTGTACATAAAATGTGGAAATCATGATTTTAATTTCAATATTGCATAAAATCTTACTATTATAAAGCATTGAAAATATTGAAATTATTAAGATGAAAGTCGAATTCCAATAATGTGCTATTATTTTACATATGACTAAGTGCACAAAATTTATTATTTAAAGTAATAGCACATTATCAGAGTTTGACTTCCAATCTAATACAGTGTTAACGCATAAAAGAAAACCACATACAAAAATATTAAGAAGAAACATGAATCGCATAACTTCAAAATCACGTTAAATAAATCCGTGTAAAATGAGACCCAGGTATAATTAAAAATTTTATCCACTTAGGAGTGCTTTCAACTATCCTCATAGTTTTTGCCAATTAACACTTTGAAAAGGCTAACTTTCCCAAAATTCTGTGATCCTAACATTTGATATATATATATATATATATATATCAAATGTTAGGATATCTATATACCTTACATATATATATATATATATATATATATATGTAAGGTAATAGATTTGTCCAATGTAAAACCTATCTGATATCACATTAATATAAGCAAACTGTTAATCAACAAAATTATCAATAAATATGCATTGGCATATGATAATGTTTTAGTTGTGTGTAAAAAGATGGATTCTATTGTATTTGCTTTCTTGCTCTATTCCTAAAATAATTGATTATTGCTCAACAAATTTATATTGCAAGAAATAAGCTATTAATTAAATTTAAGAATGGCAGACTTCACAGTTTATCTGAGAGCAAGCAATTGTTATATTTATTTCCACTCTAATGATCAATGTATGCAGATTTCCATTATGAAAGACATTAATATATGTTCAAAAGAATGTCATTCAGATGGATTATTAGAAGAGTTTGGTTAATACACAATTTAGATTGAGTATTGTGAAACTAAATGAAGACTAATTATTATTTATGTGGATGATATTGCCTCTAGAAATGCAGCTGAACAATTATGTTTGAAATTTTTTTATTAGTGAGTGTGAGATAAAAACTAGTAAAATTACTATTAAGAAGTGCACTAAAGCTATGAAGGAAATTAGTTTTCTGAAGCATGTCACTGAAGTTGAAGATGAAATGCAACTCCCGTCTTTTTTTAATGAGTGCAAATTTTATCTGAATTTACATACAATACTACATAATTGTTGCAACTGCTTAAATATATGAAGAATGGAAGTGGACAAACCATCACTCCTGTATTAAATTAAAAATTTTAAAATACATTGTTCTATATTATTCTGATATTGATCAAAAATATTTATAATAAAATTGATAGTTGTGTGTATGGGTTAGTATACTATTTAAATTAAGTAACCAACAAAAGCTGCTGGTATGATTTTCTCAGTTTTATGCTGAAAAGTGTTGAATTGCATTATTTCAACACAAAATGGGAAGTACTTGTATTAGTATAAGCCTTCCAAAAGTAATGACACATTTCATTATGGTCTAAATTCATAATTATTGCTGTTTGAAAATTGCATTGCCAAATCCAAATAATTCTAACATTTACTTTCTTTATTACTTTTACAATGCTTTATATAATTATAACACACTGTTGATGATTTCAATTGTTCCAGGAATCTTTTTCAAAACTATAACAAACATAAATACAAATACATGAATACAAATAAACATGAATTCATAGAGCAGTTAATATTGTTCAAATAAAATGATATTCAGTTCATAAAAAATAAAGTAAGTTATATAAATATTAATAAAGAAGGAAAAAGTAGTAATAATATTATAGATAAAATTTAATCTTGTTAAAAATTTAAATAAAATTATAGATAGAATTAATAAAAAAAAATTAAAATAATGAATGTTAAAATAGTTAATAAAACAAGAACAAATGTATTAATAATTTAGAGAATAAATATATTAATAATTATAATAAAAAATCAGATAATGAAACAAATGGAATATATTCATGATTAATAATTTAAAAGTAAATCATGTAGAAAAAGCAAAAAATTCTATATATAGAAAATTCATATAGGATAAATATGATAGAAATTCACACATATATTCACATACATTAGAAACAGGTCATGAGTTTAGAAAGGATTGTATAAACGTGATACCGTTTACAAATAATAAAAGTGATAGAAAAAAAAGCTATTAATAATATTAAGCCAGTATTAAATAATTGTGGGCCTGAAAAAAATTTTGACATACAAAAATAATAATATTAGTAGAGATTAAAATAATAGATTTAGTTATACAAAAAATAAAAAGAGAGAGCCATTAGCTATAATATAAAAAGAAAAATATTAGAAATGATAAAAATAAAAGATTTAATTATATAAAAATCGAGAGCTGCAAGGTATAACTGGAAAATTTAAAACTTTGAATAATTAACATTTAAGCATTGAAAATATAAGTAGAATATAGAAATATTTGAAAACCAGGACTCTTCACAAACCTGGGAGCTTAATTGTAAGTATAGAGGATTTGAACTCAGATTTTCAAGCACCCTTCAACTATCCACACTATCTCATACAACTGATACACATGACCACACACATGTAGAAAAGATTAATAATCACCAATATAAGTATTTCATGCTAAACCAGCACTCATCAGTTGGTCCAGATTATCATCTCATATATATATATATATATATTTAATCGATGCTCAGTTTATATTAAGATAGCAAATCTTCATACTTCGATGGACAAACTTCAATCCACTGCAACCTCCAACTTTTCATCCAAATCCTCTATACTTACAATTAAGCTCCCAGGTTTGTGAAGAGTGCCTGGTTTTCAAATATTTACATATCAAGCTTGTATCCTGTCCATCCTTCTTATATATATTTAATGGATGCTGTCTTATACATGAGGGGTCAGAGTGACTTCAGGTCAATATGGTCATGGCAATAATATTAGCATCTGCATGGGATTTGAGTTTTCTTCATCAGATTATCAATGATATGGATGGCTGAAAAGTTGGAGGTTGCAGTGGATTGAAGCCTGTCCATTAAAGTATGAAGATTTGCTATCTTAATATAAAATGAGCATTGATTATATATGTGTGTGAGAGATGATAATCTGGACCAACTGATGAGTGCTGGTTTAGCATGAAATATGTATATTGGTGATTATTAATCTTTTCTACATGTGTGTGGTCATGTGTATCAGTTGTATAAGATAGTGTGGATAATTGAAGGGTGCTTGAAAGTCTGAGTTCAAATCCTTTATACTTACAAGTAGAATATAGATATAAATAAAAACATAAGGTTAAAAAATATAATTACTAATAAAAAAAAAAAGAATATTATAGGTTAAAAAATTATAAATATATAACATTAATTAAAAAATGATAAAAGATATGATTATAGAAAGTATTAATTGATAAATATAAAATATATAAAAGGTTAGATTAAAATGTGTTATATATAAAACAATTAAAATTATGTATAGAGAGGTATAATATATATATATATATAAATAATATATATATATATATATATATATATATAATTTTAAATTGTGTTTTTGTATATTTGTATTTATGCATTTGTCTTTGTGTTATATGTCTGAAAATTGCTGTGATAATCACAACTATCAATAGTGTGTTATAATTATATAAAACATTGTAAAAATAATAAAATAACTGTTATTAATATCCTTTGGCTGTAAATTTTTGGGGTTTTTAAGGCTGTGTTAATTAAATAATGAAGGTTTCATAAAATGGAGTTTATTTCTGCAACAATTTAATTGTCAGATTCAGTATTCTCAAGGAAAAACCTAATATTTATTAAACCTTCTGTAAACGTTCTATCTGTACATCTAGACATAAAAAGTTTTTCCATTACTGCATGAATTGTTAATGATTGCAGATAATAATTAAAAATCTTGTCCACACCGCAACTGCAGGATACAAAGTTAAATTATTTTTAGTTTGTATGCTGGAGAAAAATTTGAAAGCAGTAATGGATTAACTATGAATAAATTATTTTCAAGCCACAAATTTATAGTCATATCAAACCAAAAAAAATTTATAATCAATCATGACAAATTGTTATTTCTGCATGCATAAGTGGAAAGTATTGTTCAAATGAACATTATTGTCCTCAGATTATATAATGATGGCTTTAAACATTTTACAAAATGAAATTCCAATTGTATGGGCATCTCCTACACTTTCATAGATTTAAATTCATTATTGACACATATGATATCTTCTCTAAATACAAATTAGTGTATCTTTTTACCAAAGTTGATGCTATAAATATAATTCAGAACATGCCAAATTTCCAATTTCCATTAGTAGTATAAAGTAAATCCAACTTGAATGATCATGCCCACTTATTTACTTTAAAAGAAAGAAATGGGTGAAAAATAAAAGAAATAAGTAGGTTGTTTTGTATCCACAACCCACAATCTAACACTTGTGATAGAGTTATGAAAAAGTTAATACAGTATTTTGAATATATTTGAAGAATAAAAATCAGAATTGCTTAAATATGTGATCAATTATATAAAATTGATTAAAAGAATTGTATCATGTTTTAACCTATCCATTTACATTTGAAAAGCAATGAACCATTATGGATTAAAACTTATGCCCTAAGTATTAGAAATGAACTATTATTTAGATATGAATGCAGCTAAAAGAAATTTAGTGGAAGTCATAAAACTATATAACATGCAACCCAAATGGCCAATGTTTTCAATTGTTAACAACTTCATTTTAGTATAAATTCCAAGGTTAGTAACCTGAAAAAGCATTAACTAAAAAAATTACAATTTATATCAGGAATTATTTTAAATAAAAATAAAATATTGCATAAAATTTAATTTTCTAAAAACTCTGGAAGTAATAGAGTATATCTACAATGCAAGCTTTTGAAACTACTCATAGAGTAGTGGCATTTAGGGCAAGCTTTAGTAATCAATACATGTAAAATTTGTGCAAAAAATTTCTAGCAAGTGCCTATTGATCCAGTATCCTCAGTTTAGTTTCAAACTTGAGTCTGTCATCAATGAGGAGGTTTGGATGAAAACGCACTGCAAAAAAATTTAAGGATATAATCCAAATCCAAACAGCCATCATTTCACTTTACGGCTAGCTATAAACCTAGGAACTCAATATAAGCACACCTTACTATTTTCAATCAAATCTGAATTTACTTTAGCATCTATACACTTTGGTGTCCTTAATATGTCAAGAATGATAATCACAATCTTGCCATAAGTTAGAAAAACCATTTTCCATGCTAGACAAGCTGTTATTAGCAATAGAAAACTCCATACAATAAACTTACCCAGTGCAGCCTTAATAATCAATGGATGCAGGAAGGTTTGTGCATAAAATTACATCAAGTGTAGAGAGACCAGGCTGGTTTGATCAAAAACGGGACATAAAAACCAATCATTCTTATGGCATTGCACTTTTTTTTATAAAACTTTATTCCTGTGTATATGTATCATTGTAAGTACACTTTCTCTTTAGCATGTTGTCTATTGTTTAGGATTATTAATATTCCTATTAATTTTTACCACTATAAAAAATATCAACAAAGAACTAGTAAAACTACAATTTCAATCAAAGCAGATACAAGTGAAGTTCAAATTTTAGCTTACAAAAGTCAACTGTGCATGCTCCAAGTTCAGGGTGGATGTGAGAATATGTTTAGCTTAAGAATCCAGCCATATAATATGAGTGATCTTTGTTTTGGTGTTGGAATTTGTCTGAAGTGTTTATAATATTAGTGTACAGACTGAAATGGACAGAAATTATCATTTTTTCAATGAATTATTTATGTAAACCATATAATAATTATGAATATTTAAAAAGTTAGACATACAGTGATGCCAAAAAGATATTTCAGGGGTACTGAAACATCTAATTAAAAGTAGGGACAAATCCTGAAAAAAAAGAACATCTGTTCTCCCTAATCTAGTGCCTATTCATCCAATATCCCCAGGCTAGTTTCTAGCTTGTGGTTTTCATAATTAAGGAACATTGACACTGAAACACACACACACACACACACACATATATATATATATATATATATATATATATATATATATATATATATATATATATAATAAAACGAGTCATAAATTTCATAACTTGCTTTTGAACTTGCAGTTATATATATACCAATCTAAAGCTATCCACCCGGAGCCACAGTACTTACCAGTTTAGTTGACTATTATTAAAGCTAGAATGTCAAGATAAAAACAGACACTGAACTTGGTTTAGAGAGTTTGCTACTGCTAATAACAGATTGTGTATGCACATGAAATGGGTGATCATGTGATGTTTTGGAGGGTTTTATTTGATTCCTGTTTATGGTGAGACAATGGAGTGATTTTTATTAATCAAAGGACACCACCAATATAAATTAAATACTGAACTTGGTTTAGATCCATATGACTATACAGGCATTTGAGCTTGGATTGAAAATATAATATACATTGGTGATGTCCTTGTATTATTTAAAACCACAGTCACTTTTACCCCCATGACTATACAGTCAAATAAGCTTGGATTGAAAATATAATATACATTGGTGGTTTACTTGTATTATTTAAAACCACAGTTACTTTTACCCCCATGACTATACAGGAAAATGAGCTTGGATTGAAAATATAATATATATTGGTGGTTTCCTTGTATTATTTAAAACCACAGTAACTTTTACCCCCCAGAGGCAGGAATAAAATAAAACCACCAAAACATCACATGATCACCCCATTTCATGTGCATACACAAGCTGTTATTAGCAGTAGAAAACTCTCCATAAAATAGTGTCACCTAGAGCAAGCCATGCAGAAATGTTTGTGGATAAATCCTCATCTATTTTCTACTCATCCACTATTCCCAGACTAGTTTCTAACTTGTGGCTTTCAGCACTAAGAAACATTGAACCTGAGAGCACTGCACATAGATCTAAAAATCTAATGCAGCTTTTCTGCAAACATCTTTTCTCTTTTTAATTAACTATAAAGCTAGTAGCTCAAGATGAAAGCACCTTAATACTTTCAATCCAACTCATTTTCCTGTATAGTCATATAGATGTGAACTCAGTCCAGCATTTATACATTTTGATGTCTTATTTATCAGAAATCAGTCACCATCATTCC
Organism: Epiperipatus broadwayi; assembly: GCA_028023455.1. Taxonomy (NCBI): domain Eukaryota; kingdom Metazoa; phylum Onychophora; class Udeonychophora; order Euonychophora; family Peripatidae; genus Epiperipatus; species Epiperipatus broadwayi. The sequence goes on along the minus strand of JAQFVV010007008.1, from coordinate 398 downwards.
ATAGACAGTAGTGATGCCATAACATCATATGATCAACATTTTTTATGACTACACACATTATTATTAGACATAGTAAACTGTCCATACATTAGTTTCACCCATTGAAAGTCAGTAATCAAGGGAAGCAAAAATAATTGTGAAAAAAACCACTGTCTAGTGACTACTCATGCAATATACCCAGACTAGTTTCTGACTTGTGGATTTCATCAATAACAAGCTTTGTATTTGAGAGTGCTGCACATACATTTTAGGATGTAATGTAACAATTCAGAAGCTACATTTTATCTTTTTAAATAATTATAAAGCTAGGGACTCAAAATGGAAAATGTTTTTAATATTTTTAATCAAAGTCATTCATTTATATTATAGAGGGATGTCATATTTGATAGCCCTCTATA
>JAQFVV010007007.1:0-204915 GCA_028023455.1 Epiperipatus broadwayi | reverse complement strand
TTTTATATATATATATATTAAAAGCCATTTGTAAAAATACTGTTGCTGGACAGTCAAATGTCAAATATGTATTGCTGAAAAAAAATCATAAAAATAGCGAATATTATGGTAACAAATTGTAATTAATCAGAGGCATTATTAAGTGGTGCTACTGTATATATAACATTTTACATACTTTAATATATTAAAAAAGGCAAAACTCTCCATACACTACTGTCACTCAGTGCAAGGCTTGTGCATAAAATCCCTATCTAGTGACTACTTATCCAATATCCCCAGACTAGTTTCTGGCATGTGGCCTTCATCAGCGAGAAGCCTTGGATCTGAGAGCACTGCACCTAGATCTTATAATATAATGCAAACCTCCAGCATCCACCTTTTATCTCTACTTAACTACAAAACCATGAGAATAAAATTGAAAACATAATAATATTTTCAATCTAAGCTCATTAACTTATATAGTCATAAAGGACTTAACTTTGTTTAGTATCCATACATTTTCATTTCTTTGGTTCTTTATTAATCATAGCCACCACTGCCCTGTTTATCAGGATTGTTATTAAACCACCAATCATCACATGATCACCATTGCTTATGCTTGTCAAGACAGAAACTAGTCTGAGGATATTGTATAAGTAGGCACTAGATAAGGATTTTATGCACAAGCCTTCTGGCATCCATTGATTACTCTGACTTGCACTGAGTGACACTACTGTATGGAGAGTTTTGCCGATTTTAATAACAGTTATAAATAACCTTAAGAAATAGTGATCATGTGATGTTTGATACTTTAATATATTTTAACATATTTCTCTTCATAAATAGTATTAAGAAATTAAATCAAGAAAAGATACAAAAATCAGAAATTTTTGCCATTTTTATAAATAAATATACTTATTTGTATATCTTATATCATTATATTGAAACAGTCAGCTTATACAATCCAACTGTTTTACCTACTATATTCTATAGTAGTATTCTTTTATATCTAAATACCACCAAATTCTCGTACATCTTATTAATAATACAGTAAAAACCCACCCAAATTTAAACTTAAATAAGTGTAATCATGTATGTGTGCGTATATATTTACATATACAGAGAAATGTGCATTTATAAAGACATAAATCTCTAAGATACGCACATATATATTTTAATAATAATTAAATGAAAAGCGAGTTGTATGTGTAACTTTAGACAACATATATGCTAGAAGATTAATGTTAATAGGATTTAAAACATTAATATTTTTTTTATTTTGAAATATTTATTAAATTAGTTATATTTGAAATTTCATAATTCTGCATATATCAGTAAATTAAAATGGTCGAGTTACATATATAACAAAATGTTTTTCACAAATGTTACTTTTGTTTTTCTAGCCAAAGTAATGCCAGAAGAGTTAATCTTTCCTGATATAAGATTGACTAAATTTATATTTAGAATTAAAATTAGAATTAAAATAAAAGATTGCATAAATTACAGAGTGTCACTCAGGTTTTTTTTTGACTTAAGTAAAAGTTTGACACAGCAGGCTTCCATGGTTGCTGGTAATAAGTGAGTAAGCTAAGAAAACATATCTAAAAATAATATAATGAAGGACAGGGTGGTGTATTAATATATAAGCAATAGCAGCCATCTTTAGAGGACTCAGTAACTAAAACTCTCTAAGATAATCATAGCAAAGTATTTAGATAGCGTTAATGATGAACCTGTCAGGATAAAGGCTGAAAATCTTGCCTTCCGCCTCTGATTAAAGACTACCTGAGATGGAGAAACATGGAGTAATCACCATAACACTCAAAGAGTTCCCACAGTGAAGAAATAACTTGCCAGTTAAGAAGAGAGAAGCAATGGTAAATACTCCTTCAATTCTAAAGCTTTCCACTAAACTCAACTCTAAAATGCTAGCTTAAATCTTAATCTAATGGCCATAATAATAATGTAAACTAAATTTTATTTTGTTTTATTCCAATCCTAAAGTCTTGCCTAAATTAGAAATGATTTAATAACTTTGTTTTAATCTAAAATCTTGCCTGATTTGAAAATACATTTAATATCTGATTTCTAATTTCCTATTTAAACTGATTTGATAAATGATTCCATTTGAAAATACCTTTAATATTTGATAATCTTATTTACTGATATGATTTCTTTATTTGTTGGTTTACTTGTAGAAATTAGTGATTGATTTAGTTATGTATTACTCTTATTCTAAGTAATTAAATGCTATTCAATTTTAACATGCTAAAATCTAGAATTTAGTCATATATAAGACCCAATGGTCTGTTTTAAAATATTTGTTAAAATTTCTAAGTTAATTTGTATATCGTAAGTTAATGATAATATTTACTGTCATTAATCTTATAAACTTAGAATTATCGAAACTGAATCAATTATATTTCAGTGAATGTCACATAAGTTTAATTTTGAACAAAGCCAAATTTCAGATTTCACTTATGTGAATCGTATTTAAATATTGCATTTCTTAATTAACTCTATGCCAAATTTTATTATTTTAATTATGTGATATTGTTTATGCTATATCTATTCAAAACCAAGTTTTATTCATAATTAAACCATTAGCATGAATTAAATATAGATTCTCACGCATATATATGTAATATGTGTAATAATGCACAAACTAAAAAAGCTCTGTTTTGAAATGGATAAAATATCTTAATTGAGATATAATTACAAGTGTACAATTATTCTTAAATGCATTTGCCTTTAAATATAATATTTAACCAATATTCAGTTGGAAGTGATAAAATGCAGCATAAATCTATAGTTCTAAGTTGTAATTTCCCCATATGCTGTAACCCTCCTTAGATAAATAAAAGCCTATATAGATAGCTTTGTAAATTGGATTCGTAAACTTTCCTAAATAGTATAATTATAAATACTACAATATGAACTGATACAGGGTACTTTCATGAAGGAAACTATTATTTTGCATCTTAATTTTATGATATGATAATGTTGTCTGCGGTGCGTATGTGTCCTTAAGAAGTGCCATGGCATACTCACTTGTTGTTGTCTTCTTTAATGGTTGTATGTGGTCATGCTGCACCATTACTTCTAATTCAGGCAATTTTCTTCCTCAGATTGTGATTGGTATGTGCCAACCCATTCTGCATCCTTAATAATGGAGCATGAGACTTGCAAAGAGCATAAGACTGCCACTTATATAAATTGCTCGATTCTCCGGACTAAAGGCCTCCTATTTCACAGCAATGAGTTCGGTTGAAGGGAACTGTTACTTGGTAAGAATCCCGTGAATAAGGCACATATAAGATGCAAAAAGACTCAGAATTATATGTTTTATATATGTCTAGTATCTAAAGTCTAGCTGCCAATAATCAGTTCATCCCTCCAGTTTATTTGTTATTTCAGCCTTGATCTGAATTAGAATCCAGTTTAAAATCTATATTAGCTATGTAGAAAATATATTAATTATGCACGCTTGATAAAATGTGTTCTTTATTAAAATTTATATTCACTTCCACTAACAACAAAGTAAATCTAGATCCTATTATAGCACAAACTAGGCATAAATAAGCATGAGCATATTCCTTTAGTTATAAAATAATATTAAAGCTCATGAAAAGGTCAATTCAATTGTATTATAATTTTATCACCTGCAAGTGATAGAATCACGAATATATAGCTAAATAAATTAAATGTAACCTAAAACTACAATCACCTGTGACTGATTTGATGCTATATATATATATATATATATATATATAGAAAAGGGCACTATATATATATATATATATATATTGAAACAAGAACGATGTTTCACATGTATATTTATTCTAAGAGCTAGTTACCCTCCCACCTTAAAAAAACAGCAGATGTATAAAAAAGTTTAGTTTATGACATTACAAAAAAAATCATTATTTTCTATAATTGAGAAAAGAAAATAATAAAGAAAATCATTATTGATTTTATAGTTTTGGATTACGATATAATTTAAATATATCACATATTTATTTAAAGCTGGCATGTATTAAATTGATTACATTTTTAAGTTTTGGATGTTTTCGAATAAAGTGTAATAATCACTTGAGGCAGAGTTAGTAAATTGAAAAACATGGCTTAATTCTTATGATTTCTTATCTATCCCGCTAAAAAAGTAGATTATCCAATCATTATGAAGAGAAAGGCAATCGGGCTTAAATGAGAGCAGTATGCAAATTAGGTACAGTGGGAAAAGGCTGTTTGATCAATCCAAGAATCAGATATAAATAGTCAAGTTGGAAATTCAGAGGCAGATTAGATTGGATTTTTAAAGTGTATGTTTAAAGAAGATTTTTTTTGAGAAAAAGATATTAAGAAAAGTGAAGAATTAAAAAGTTAAAATTCTTATTTAAGTGTTACTCAACTCTGACTTTCATCACCTTGGAATATAACCTTTACAACCACTGTTAATAATGGAAAAAGAAAACATTATTAACGAAAACATAGTGATGGAGGGCTAACGTAACCGCTTTTCCTCTCCATTCTAAGCCATGATTTTTCTAGATTTGCCTGGATAGACATCATAGAAAGGAAATAATGCCATTCAGCTGAAATGTGATGACCCCTTTTTGAAGTGACAACTGGATAAATGAAGGTAATGATTTTATAAAAATATTCGATATATGTTTTTTAAAAGACAAGACAAAACATATTTCTTAAACTAAAATTATATGTGTTTTTTAAAAGATAAACAAAACATATTTCTTAAACTAAAATTATATGTGTTTTTAAAAGATAAACAAACATATTTCTTAAGCTAAAATTATATATGTTTCAAAAGACAAACAAAACATATTTATTATAAATATATATAAAAAAAGAATTATTAATAAATGTAGCTGCATGAAAATACATTTGTTACTGGAAAATTATGAATGAAACTAAAATTATGAAAATCATTTATTCGTGATAAAGTATAAATGAAATACTATATGGACTCTAAATGCTTATCTGCATATTGATATAAAATTACAAATGATTAATACTTACCTGAATATTAATTTTGTGGGAGTAATTTAAACCACATTACTGGATTTGATAAATTTAATAAAATACTATATGGACTCTAAATTCTTATCTGCATATTGATATAAAATGGCAAATGCTTAATACTTAACTGAATGTTGATTTTGTGGGAGTAATTTAAACCACATTACTGGATTTAATAAATCTAATGAAATACTATATGGACTCTAAATGCTCACCTGCATAGTGAATAAAATTGCAAATGCTTAATACTTGCCTGAATATTGATTTTGTAGGAGTAATTTAAACCACATTACTGGATTTGATAAATTTAATGAAATATTATATGGACTCTAAATGCTCATCTGCATGTTGACATAAAATGACCAATGCTTAATGCTCATCTGAATATTGATTTCGTGGAAAGAAAGTAATCAAACTTATGCACATAGATGCACATTTACACTGACTGGACTATGAATAGTCCACAAACCAAGATTTGTTCACGATACCTGTTTGATAAATAGAATAAAATAATGTACTATAAAAATTACAAATGCTTACATGAATTTTGATTGTATAAAAAGAAAATAATGAAACTTATGAGAACCAATGTACATTGATACTTGGCTGAATTATAGAAACCTTACAGATCTGGAATAGCTCATCTTACCTATTTACCTACCTAAAAAAAGATGTACAGATGTGGAATACAGAGTGGAAAATATTCATGCAGAATTGGTAGACATCTACTAGATAAAAGACTCTTTGAATCCTTTATGTAAGATACATCAAAATGAGCCTTCATTTGAAAAGAAGGATGAACTTTATTAAAATGAATTGCAAATGAACTATTGATCAACAAACTACTTCTAACCTTTTCATAAATGAAATGAAAATGAGTCATCACATGGATAGGAATGAACTTTATTAGAACTTGCAAATTAATTGTTATTAAATAAAATTATTGTTACTAAAAATTAAATTTAGTTATCCAGTTGTCCAATTCTATTTGTTTTATTGCACTTGTTCATGAGAATCTCATGCCTCCTGAGCTACGTCTGGCATAACTAGACCTAGGTAAGTCAGGTTGTAGTGAGATGGAACTCTAGTGGCACCGTTTGAAAAACCAAACATATAAATGTCTAGATGCTTCCAGCCTCTATGGTACTACATCCTCTGATGAGCAGGAAATATTGTTGTAGGGGGGGGGGGTAACATCTGCATTGGGTAATGCCAATTGATAGTTCCTTCCTGCAACATGCTCATCAGGAAATTGTTACAACTGAAGTAATAAAAGGGTTGTATGGTGATCCGGTTACAATATATATATATACTGGAAATGCATAAATGTATGGTGATCCGGTTACAATATATATATATATACTGGAAATGCATAAATCTTAAAAACTTTAATATTTGTAACTAGAAATTTATAATCACCTGCGAGTGATTTGATTTATATATGTAAACCAAGTCATGTACACCTCAGCCATAAGAAATTATATATCTAATCCCATCACTTGTGTGTGAACCCAAATTAATGTAAACATCCCTTAAGCACCTGCATGTGAGTTCAGACACCTAGCTGTTGTAATATTGTTTTTAATTATTATTTCATATTTTAACTTCATTAAATTAATTTTAAATTTAATCTTGCTTCGAGTCTTTGACTTGCTCACTGACTCATAATTATTTAGCATTTAATAATCATTTTATTATTAGTTATTAAAATCTTTTCATTGTTTGATAACCGTATAGTAGCCACATGATACCTATGTAGCTATACTAAGTAGAACATCAATTTTTCCCAGTCTTCTGCACAACTAATGTGCTACTGCTAGCATGTAAAGAAGGGAAATACTGATGTGACCTCAACTGTGTCATCTGCAAGGTGGTAAATCTATGATCAATGGTAAAGAAACTAGGGTTAGGCCAGTGCCGTGGCTTCCACCACCGTCAAACTGGTTGGCCTTAGGATGATTTACCAGATTTCTAGATTTTGTTACGCGAATGTACATATTTCACTGTTATGATATCTTATTGTAAATGACAAACAATGCCTAAATACTTAAATGATAACATTTTTTCAAACTATAAAGATGAGCACTATCTATCTCTATCTATCTCTCTCTATATATATATTCTTAAACTAAATGGATTTCTGTGACATTAAGAAGCATTGGTAACTTATGGAGTTCAGGAAACAATGTAAATAAATTTATACAAGAGTGAAATTCTCATGGATATAAAATTTAAAAAGAAAAATAGAAATGAACACAGACAAAATTTCCTGTGTACATTTACTAAATAATAAATATAAATATGTTAACTACATATCATAACAATGAAGCTTCCTTTAAATTAAAATCCTCTAATCATATGTGACCTGGAATAATGCTATAGTGATTAAATAATGATTTTAAAATACTAAAATTATTTAAAATCAAATATTTAAAAAACATATATTATTTAGTGCAAATAATTTTAACTTTTCTGATTATAACAAAAATGTAAATTATTTTTTTTAAAACCGGGTGTTTGTTTTTTGTACATTAATCATATAATCTGTTTTAATTAAGTGGTAAGAAAAATATTTTTAACTAATTAATTTTACTAAACGTATATTAAAAACAGGATGATGTAATTAAATTATTATCTGTTGTTTTTTTTTTTTTATTAATAAAGAAGGTAAAAAAAATACTATCAGTTTCAAATTGGTTTGTTTATAAATACGATGTACAGTCAAACTGATTTTTGTTTAATTATTATATTGCAGGAAATGCATAAAGACAGCTGCAGATTCATATTGGTCAAGTATGAACATTTTTAGAAGAAAGAAATCTTTTTTTCTGTGGATCATAACCCATATCTGTGTACTGAAAACTTGACTGACTGAATTCCATAAAATTATCAAAGCTGAGCTGTATTGATGATGGTCAGCATTATTGTATATATTTAACCATTAGAAACCATTCAACACTTAGACAATCCCAATATAGATAACAATCAACAATCTCAAACTGTTGCCAAGGCAACCTTTTAACAATAAACGTGAAATATCTCAGACATGACAACAAAAAGCTAATCTTTTGTTTTATTACATTAAATATTGAGACTCATGCTAACTTTCATAAATATACATCGTTTTATAGGTACATTAGAAACACAAATAAAAGAAGTATTGACAGACTGACTATATATATATATATTGTTCATATGTATATTCATTTGTTAAAGATATAAAGCAAAAATGGAATAAATTGACTGGTAAATAAAATATATTAGCATATTGTTTCAAATATTAGCTTTGCAAATAATTAAAATCAATTTTTCTTTATTATATTGATTTACTTTAAATTACTTTGGAGTCAATTGAATAAATTATTCTACTAACAAAAGAATATTCCGAAGTCTCTAGAGAATAATCAACATTTAAAAAAGTTTTATTCTTGGAATCCCATTAGCCTGTGTGGAAAACAATTGTTTTAGAGTAGAATAATTGTAATGTATTGACCAATGTATTTTTTTAATGACAGATGAAACTATATATTTTTAAATGAACAAAATATTGTTAAAAATAATTTTAATGCAAGTCTAGAATAAATAATTGGAAAAACTTGCATTAAAATTATTTTTAACAGTATTTTGTTTACTTAAAAATTATTAGAACAAGCGTGTGTGTGTACTTATTGTACACATGTTTACCATTTAATCATTTATATATTTATAGCATATAATAAGGTCTATAGATTTAATGAATTTATTATTCACAAATGAAATATTATTAGGATATTATTGTGCACAATGCATGCATGTGTCCATATATGTACACGTGAATTTAAATCTAATCATTATTTATGTATTAAACATAGAATAGTTCATACTGGTTTATTAATGATTGAAATATTTTGTTAGTAAACATGCATGTATTTATTTAATTCTATTGACAATTTATTTATATACCTTTGTAAATATAATATTAATTTGAGTTGTTAATCTATGAAATTAATATCTACTTGTAAGTCATAATCAGAATAATGTATTTGTATTATAGAGGACTTAGCAGTCCTTTCATTTTTTTCTTATTTCTTATCAATAAATTAGTTCAACATTATTTTAAAGTTATTAAAGAACAGTTATTCACTACTAGAATAGATTGATTTACATATGTATATACTTTCTCTTGTTACCTTCACATTGATCAGGGTCATTCAATCCCAGAATAGTTCAAGATTAGTGGTATTTTCTATATACATATTGTAGCTGCTAGTTTGTTTGAAAATCCAGAGAAATTCTCTGAATGGCACAAAAGTAAAAATTATTACTAAAGGCCACTCACTTTACTTTGTTTCAAGTTGATATCTACTAATTGGATAATACACTCAAGCTATATTATTACAGATGATTTAACATATATATGTGTGTGGAGTTGAAATATTGATTGCTTCTATAATATGATCTATGTTTGGCTGTGGCTGGGGATGATTCGCCTCTTTTAGAGTGTAATTATTTTAATTCCAGTCAAAAATTAAGACCAGTAAATTTTGATGATTATTGACGGTGATACCATATTATAACTTATAAATACCTATATAATGATTTTGAATGCTGATTTTGCTTTTGCTCATAATTTTGAGGATAATGATTCCCATTACCATCTACACTCTACCATTCCATGATTACTTATCATACCATTAAAATATATATAAACACTTTTAAAACGTTATAGATGAGTGTGTGTTTTTATATCACTTTTGCTACTTCTTAACTAACAAATCTATTTAACTGGTAATATATGCTCAATATTTCTCTCATTAAGTGAATAATTAATCTACACTCACATTTAATAATATATAAAATAAGAAAATGACAAAACCACATTAATCAAGAAAGATATTCAAAAATTAATTTTACCTTATTCCTCTTATGTCCACTATCTTTCAACCAGCAATATTTGATGGAAAATAAAAAATATATATGCTAAATGTCATCATCATCATCAACTACCATTAATTACCAATCCACTGCAGGATGAAGGTCTCTCTAAGTTCAATTCATCTTCTCTGATATCTAATGTCTCTTCTCCACATCATCCCTGCACACTTTCTTATTTCATCCATCCATCTAACATGTAGTCTCTTTCTGAGTCTTTTACAATCACTTAGAATCCAGTTTCAGATTTCAATTGTCCATCTATTATAATCTCTTCTAGCAATATGTCCAGCCCAAGTGCATTTCAATCTTTTATTTTTTTCAGTGAGGTCAATAACACTGGTAGGTTCTCTTACCCATATATTGCATTTTCGATCTTTTCTTGTTACTTCCAACAGGCATTTTCCATACTTTTTGATTGGTCTGAAGTCTCTGTATTGCTCTACTATTAAGTGTCCAAGTCTCAGATCTATAAGTAAAAACTGGTAAAAGACATTTATCAAAAAAAACCTTCCTTTTCAAACACATAGGCATATTTCCTTTTATTATCAAGTTATTTCTACCAAAAGCACTCCACCCAAGTTTAATTCTATGATTAATTTAATCCATTGTTTCATCTGTATTAATAATCTGACCAAGGTATTTGTATCTTTTAATTTCTTCTAATTCATCATAATCAATCTAGATTTTCATCTTTTGAAAAAAATCCATTGAACATTACTTTAATCTTTTTAACATTTATCTTTAGTTTTACTTTCCTATTTTCATCTGATAAATCCTGCAATATTTCCTGCAGCTCTAAAGCATTATTTGTAAAAACAACTACATAATCTGCAAAATCTAAATGACTTAAATAATCTCCATTTACTTTCACTCATTGAGCTTTCCATTTTAATCAACAAAATACTTCTTGCAATACTGCTGTAAAAAGTTTTGGAGATATGGAGTCACCCTGTCTTACACCCTTCTCAATGTTGACTTTCCCAGTTTCCTTATGTAATCTAATTGTTGATGTTGCATTTTTGTAAATATTTTTTAAAATATGACATATCCTGGATCTATATCTTGATGATCCAATGCTTTAATCACTGAAGACATGTTTATAAAATCAAATGCCTTTTCATAATCTACAAATCCAAAACATAATGGCAACTCATATTCATTTGTCCTTTCTATAACCTCTCTCAATATCTGAATCTGATCTACTGTACTAAAACCACTTTTAAATCCAGCTTGTTCTCTTGGTTGGTGGAAATACAATGTTCTCTGTAGATGAGTTATGATTATTTTGGTAAAAATTTTGTATAAAACTGATAAAAGGCTGATAGGTCTATAATTTTCAATATCTTCTTTATCTCCTTTTTTAAATATTAATATCAATACTCCATTCTTCAAATTATCTGGTACATCTTTATTATTTAGACATTTTGTATATAACTTTGTTAAAAAAAAATATATTTCTTCACCTGCTTCTTTTAATATATCAATTATAATTCCATCATTATCTGGAGCCTTTTCTTTCTTTATACATTTAATTGCATGTCTTACTTCTTCATTTAAAATGCTGGGCAATTCAGAAGATGTAATTAATATAGGAGATACTTGTTTTTTATTACTATATAATTCTTGATAAAAGACTTCTACCCATATTATGATGTTATCTCTCTTTTTAGTAATAATTCCATCTTTTTTTTTATTGCAGATATAAATTTCCTATCAATACCAAAATGTTTTACACTCTTGAGACATTTATGATCTTCTACAGTGTTCATTGCTAGTTCACAGTTATATTTCCTTATATCATTTTCAACTCTTTTCTAGCCCATTTTACAAAATTTGAGATATTCATTTTTTTTTAATGCATCATTTTTGTATATTTTTATATTCCTTCTTTTCTTTATAAATTCTCTAGTCTCAGTAGAAGTTTAATTTTCAATTGTTGTTTTTTTCTAACAGGTATCTTTGTTGCAGTTTTTTTAAAGTATATCAGTTATTTTCATATTAATTACATTCAAATCTTCAAAATCTACTAATATTTAAAACCAATTTGTAAGTTCTAATTTAAATTTATTAGAATGTTTCTGAAGATTAGGATTATCAACTGTAAATATAGTTTTTTTTAATAAATTTTGTCTCTCTGGTTTTGCATTAACACATATCTTACATCTTACTAATCAATGATCACTTCCTGTATTAAATTTATGGAAAACATTACAATCCTGAAAGGTGTATTTTCTTTTAGTCAAAATATAATCCAATTCTGCTGTACCTTCATTTGGATGCTTCCATATCCATTTCTTTTTAACATTTTTCTCAAAAAAATAATTCATAATATAAAGGTTTTTTTTGCAAACTCCATCAGTATATGTCGTCTTTCATTTCGATTAACATAATCAAAATTACCTATAACACTTTCATCTTTCATTTGTTTACCAATTCTAGCATTAAAGTCTCCTATAACAATCTAAAAATGCTGCTTACTCTGAGAAAAAGCCTTTTGACATCCATATAAAAATCTTCTACTGCTTTATCACTATGAGCACTTCCTGGTCCATAAACCTGAATTATCTGCATTTAGTATCTGCTATTAAGTTGTATAATTTATACTTGCCACCCTGTCTGATATACCATCAATCTCCACAATATTGATCTTCCACTTTTTATTTACAATGAATCCTAATCCACTTGTATTTCTAATATTTGTGTCTTGATAATAGAGTACATGCCAACTTTTTAGATCAATTGTCTTTTCACCCTTTCTTCTAACTACACAAAATCCAATATTTTCCCATTTAATAAAAGACATTTCTTCTTCTAATTCTTGCAATATTCCTTCACTTGAAAGTGATCTGCAGTTCATCATCATCATCATCATGAACCATTATCAATCCTCTGAAGGATGAAGGTCTCTCTAAGTTCAATCCATCTTTTCCTATCTTTAGCTTCACTTCTCCACCTCACCCCTGCAGACTTTCTTATTTCATCCATCCATATCACGTTGTCTCTTTCTGGGTCTTTTAAAATATCTTGGAATCCAGTTTAAAATTTTAATTGTCCATCTATTATCATTTCTTCTAGCAATATGTCCAGACCACTAAACATCACATGATCACTATCTCATACTAGCACAATAATTGTTATAAACAATTCAAAATACAGCAAAACTCTCCATATAGTAGTGCCATCTTGTGCCAACAAGAGCAATCAATGGATGCCAGAAGGCTTGTGCATAAAATCCCTATCTAGTGCCTACTCATCCAATATCCCCAGACTAGTTTCTGGCTTGTGGCCTTCATCAGTGAGGAGCCTTGGATCTGAGAGCACTGCACCTAGATCTTAGGATCTAATGCAACCCTCCAGCACCCACCTTTTAACTCTATTTAACTACAAAACTATGAGAATGAAATTGAAAACACTATTAATATTTTCAATCCAAGCTCAATAGCTTATATAGTCATATGGGTCTGAACTCAATTCAGTACCCATACATTTTGGTGTCTTTGTCTCTTTAACAACCATAGCCACCACTATCCTATTAGGCAGGATTGGTGTTAAACCACTAAACATCACATGATCACTATCTCATACTAGCACAATAATTGTTATAAACAATTCAAAATACAGCAAAACTTTCCATATAGTAGTGCCACCTTGTGCCAACAAGAGCAATCAATGGATGCCAGAAGGCTTGTGCATAAAATCCCTATCTAGTGCCTACTCATCCAATATCCCCAGACTAGTTTCTGGCTTGTGGCCTTCATCAGTGAGGAGCCTTGGATCTGAGAGCACTGCACCTAGATCTTAGGATCTAATGCAACCCTCCAGCACCCACCTTTTAACTCTATTTAACTATAAAACTATGAGAATGAAATTGAAAACACTATTCAAATATTTTCAATCCAAGCTCAATAGCTTGGGGATATTGGATGAGTAGGCACTAGATAGGGATTTTATGCACAAGCCTTCAGGCATCCATTGATTGCTCTTGTTGGCACAAGATGGCACTACTATATGGAGAGTTTTGCTGTATTTTGAATTGTTTATAACAATTATTGTGCTAGTATGAGATAGTGATCATGTGATGTTTAGTGGTTTAACACCAATCCTGCCTAATAGGATAGTGGTGGCTATGGTTGTTAAGGAGCCAAAGACACCAAAATGTATGGGTACTGAATTGAGTTCAGACCCATATGACTATATAAGCTATTGAGCTTGGATTGAAAATATTAATAGTGTTTTCAATTTCATTCTCATAGTTTTGTAGTTAAATAGAGTTAAAAGGTGGGTGCTGGAGGGTTGCATTAGATCCTAAGATCTAGGTGCAGTGCTCTCAGATCCAAGGCTCCTCACTGATGAAGGCCACAAGCCAGAAACTAGTCTGGGGATATTGGATGAGTAGGCACTAGATAGGGATTTTATGCACAAGCCTTCTGGCATCCATTGATTGCTCTTGTTGGCACAAGATGGCACTACTATATGGAGAGTTTTGCTGTACTTTGAATTGTTTATAACAATTACTGTGCTAGTATGAGCTAGTGATCATGTGATGTTTAGTGGTTTAACACCAATCCTGCCTAATAGGATAGTGGTGGCTATGGTTGTTAAAGAGCCAAAGACATCAAAATGTATGGGTACTGAATTAAGTTCAGACCCATATGACTATATAAGCTATTGAGCTTGGATTGAAAATATTAATAGTGTTTTCAATTTCATTCTCATAGTTTTGTAGTTAAATAGAGTTAAAAGGTGGGTGCTGGAGGGTTGCATTAGATCCTAAGATCTAGGTGCAGTGCTCTCAGATCCAAGGCTTCTCACTGATAAAGGCCACAAGCCATAAACTAGTCTGGGGATATTGGATGAGTAGGCACTAGATAGGGATTTTATGCACAAGCCTTCTGGCATCCATTTATTGCTCTTGTTGGCACAAGATGGCACTACTATATGGAGAGTTTTGCTGTATTTTGAATTGTCAATATGTCCAGACCAACTCTACTTCAGTCTTTTAATTTTTTCAATGAGGTCAATATGTGATCTGCAGTTATAAGTACCTAAATAAAAAGTCATCCTCAAATATTTTGTTTGGATCTGCAATCAGAGGACTCCTAGCTCCCACCACCTTTAGCCAACATTTGCTGCATTGGTTAGTAACTTTATAGCCTCCTGGAAATAAGGGCCATGATTTATTTTTGTCTATCATAATTGTTTTTATCTATTGGGAAAATATTTATCATTTACACAAACATTCATTCTACCTGATCAGGCAACTAAGAAGAAAGATTATAGTGTTTCTTGATCATTAGGTCACCACACTGCCTAAAACACCAATAAACTCACCATGCTGGTTAATGCATATTGGTGAACAGCCCATCCATGTTCATATACTATATGAATAATCACATAGTAATAACAGCTTCAATGACAAGAATGTATGGAGAGGAGATTAGAAAATTTGCCCTGCTTGGTTACTTTAAGACCTCCAAATGTATGAAAGGGTCTCCTTCCAGTTAATGCCAAACCCCTTTCTGCCCTCATGGAAATAAGGGCCTGATTTTTTTTTGTCTGTCATAATTGTATATATCTATTAGAAAAATATTTATCATTTACACAAAAATTCATTCTGCCTTATAAGTCACCTGATAATAATAAATAATATCAACAGCCTGGAAACTAGATCAACCTCTCTCAAACATATATATTCAATTTTTATTTACTATTTCAATTGAAGTTAAATAGAGTATTATTATTTATGTCTAGCAGGGTTTCAACTTATTTGTAATATGGTAACATTGGCTATTGATAGAAACATATGTATTTGATTCACTTTTTCTTCAATCATTGCCTCTTGAAAGATCAATGAAAATAAGAAATATGTTTGGACAAGAGCAAAGCTGAAATAAAGGTAACCTTTCAAACCTCTATTGAACTATAGTTGTTGTTCTTATTTCAACTTCTCCAGAGTTAAATATAGTCAAAACTGAATAATATCAATAATATGAATTAAATATTGATGATAATTCATAACTTGTCACATGAATAACTTCAATCAATCTTCTTTTGATATTTATCTCTTTTTTTAGTTTCGAAATTTGAACATGTAAATAATGGATATTTCCCCAAATTTTTTATTATGTAAATTATTTTTTAATACCAATCACTTACAAATTATAGTTCTGACACAATATTTGTCTTCATGAATTATTTAAAACAACATACATTACTTCTTTGTTTCCATTACGATTTTGGATTAAATTATGAATTGGAAACACTATTGTTGAGAATAATGCTTCACTAAGAATAATTATTAATTTTAATTCATTGAAAGTACTTCTGTGTATATACTTGTGTATCAGTTCTCTTCATTACTCTTGTTTATTACTATTTATTCTTGTTATTATTGTACTTCTATTACAATGTATTATTTACTTTACTAAATAAAACAAAGAGGAGAAGAAAATACTAAAGTTAAATTTGTGATCAACTTTTCTGAGAGTATGTGCTGATAAAAGTAAAAAATTAAGAAGTAGCACATTACATTGTCTAATGCACACACATAATATGGTGATAGAAATCATTGAAGTCTTGAAAGTTTATGATTTTAAATGAAACTGCTTAAAAATATTGAATTTTTTATAATAAAAATCAAGGTTGTTATGAATAAAATAATATTAAAACTTCTGTAAATATATAAACACCCCACTTTATATGTAATCCCAGTATTTAAAACATATTGCAAGAAGATATGGTACTAGATGGAGAATTAAAATCTTAAACTGGCTTCCAAGAGATTGTAAAAGACCCAGAAAGAAACCACATGTGAGATAGATGGATGAAATATGAAAGTGTGTGGGAGTGATGTGGATAAGAGAAGCTAAAGATTGGAGAAGATGGATTGAACTTGGAGAAACCGTCATCCTACATTGGATTGATAATTGTTGTTGATGATGATAATGATTTAAAACATTATGTGTAATTACTGTGATATTAAAATTACAAATATAGCCATATATTTTTTAAAATAATAGTGGTGTTGATTTGTCATATCTGATTTGTCCTCAAAGTTAACCATTTTTGTAGTATACATGTATTTAAATAGTGAATAGTAACCAAAATTGTTCTTATTTAAAAATTGTCATGGTTGTTCTGGTACTACTTGTTTTCTCACATATGTTGCTTATTTTTTCAATTCACATAATGAGCAAAAAGATTTTCATTGTCCTAAGAAACTATATATGCATATGCAAACAAACACTTGAACATAATTCTGCATACATATATTTATAAAAAAACACATAACCATTTAAGATTGCGCTTATTTTCTACAAATGCATGTATATAATTGCATTCTTTTATGATCATTCACATGTGAAAATTTTAAAAGGATAAAAGTCATTAAAAGTAAATTTACTCTTTCAACACAAATTAATTTGGTGACATTTATTTATGAATCTAAAAAAAAAAAAAACGTATATATTAAATTGTTGTGTTTATTTCACAATTTTGTAAAAAATAATCTAAATGATAAACTTGGTATCATAAAAGCACACACACATATATGAGATGAAAGTCAAGAATATTAATATAGTTTAACTAAAAAGATTGACTTTTTCTTCTTTCATCTTATTTGTTTTGCTTTATTGGATTTTAAAAACTGAAAACTTTATTAATCTATCAAAATGCTTTGTCATTTTGAAAAGAAAATGATTAAAAAAATTCTAACCCTTTGAACACTATTTCAAATTTATCTTTAATTGTATCAATTAATAAAATAATATTTTTCTGTGCATAGAACTAGTATTTTCTAACACATTGACTTCTAAATGGTATAAGAACTCTTTACAAAATTTTATATAAAATAACACTTTGAAGATGGTTTAGTATGTGCTATGATGTCTACATCAAGTTGTGCCCAAACACATTTTCTAAATAAAAGAATAATCAATATAAATAAATAAATATATATATATATTGAAGGTATAATTATTTGATCAAATATAATTATAAAAGATTAATAAATTTAATATCACAACATTATCATTTATGTTTTCAAATTCTTTCCAGATGAGTTCTCATTCTATTGTAGATCTAGTCTTGGTTATTCTTGAGTAATCACTCAACACCTGGTAGTATAATGATGATGTTTTAACTGCTAAATGTTTATGATTTTTGTCTTCATCAGTGAAAACTAGAATTTAAATCTGAAACCAACGCACTTATGCATTTAAAATCCATTCTTTTATTTTTTATTCCATTCAGGCTCTTAGCTTGCATAGTTATATAAGAAGCCACTTGCTTACATAATTATATTTATTTTTATACATTTTCATATCAGTCAAATTATCAAGTTACTAATTATATGTATTTACTTGTTTCAGTGACTTTCTTAGTTTTTCATAATATTTTTGATCTATTTTATTTTATTAGTTATTATTATGTTTGTTTAATTATTTTATTCAGTATATTATTTTTCATTCTTAGCTTGCAATTTTTTTATTTAAATTAAGAGTAATATAAAAAGCATTTTTATCTATCATGGAACAAATATTTGATATATATATATATATATATATATAATATAAAAAAAAAAATATAATATATATATATATATATATATATATATATATAAAGTTTGATATCTGTATTCGTTTCACAATATATGTAATATACAAATCAAAATACAGTACAATTTATATAAATTATATTCTTTTAGAAGTACTTTCGACTATACACTTTGTAGTCTTTATCAACTATATAACATTGAATAATCAAAACGAGACAACCTTTAACAATACCCATAGTTCAATTCAAATTTCCCACAATTCTGTTAACATTTGATGACTGGCGATTCATTAGCATTTGACGATTTCTTGAAATCAACATAGCTTCTTTTATTTTACGTTTATTATGACAATGTTCAATTTGAATAATTTTCATATTTTTATAATAAAATTTAAATCAATATTGACAAGATTTATTATGATCAAATATAACAGATGATGAAGGTTTATCTACATCTGTTCCAGATTGATTCTCTTTTTGAATTCTATTATATAAAAGCATATGCTCTTTTATTCTCTTTTCAAATTTACACTTAGATTCACCAATGTATTGTACACCACATCCACATATCAATCTATTTATAATAGAATTTTGATTAAACTTTGAATTTTGAATTTTAGAATTATTAAGTAATCTATTTATGTTATTTGTAGAGAAAAAAGCAATATGACACAAACCATTATAAATTTTCCTAATAAACTTGACCTGCTCATCTGATATAAATGACATTGAAATCCATTTCATTTTGATATTTTTATTTTTAATTTTATTATAGTGTTGATTTCTTTTAAATCCTTTAATAATACTAGCAATAGCATTTTTATAATAACCAATTTTCAACAAATCATTAACAAATAAATGTACATTTTTAATTTTATCACTAGAATATTTGCATAATTTTTCATTTCAAAATAAGAATGATTTCAATCCAGACAGCTTATGACACATAGGTACTTGTGATTCATATGGAATAAAACCTCTAGTTTCAATTGGTTTAATTAACATAAGATAATCCAAACTGTAATCATTAAGTGTAACTTAAATATCCAAGAATTTTATGGAATTGTATTTCTCTTTAGTTATAACCCATTTTATATCCTTAATTTCATTTAATTCATTAAATAAATTGATTATTAATTCTTGTTTTCCAACAAGAATTAATAATCAATAATTAAGAATTGATTATTAATTCTTGATTTTGTAGATAAAATTAAGAATATAAATATAGAGTTACATGACATAATTTGTACTTTTGATATAAATGAAATGTATGGATCAATAGATAGAATAGAGTCAATTAATATTATTTATAATGCTCTTGTTTCAAAAAATGTAAAGTCTGATATTATAAATTTTATTATAAAAGTATTGCAGTTTATTGATAAAAATATTTATTTTAATTTTAATAATAAATATTATAAAATGAATTTTTGGTTGGCCAATGGGTCTTTCTGCTGTTGCTCAAATTTGTAATTTTGTTACATCAACATATGAAAGTAAAATTTTAAAACAATTGAAATATCAAGAAATTAAAGTATATCATAGATATGTGGATGATGTTTTTATTTGTGGAAAACAAGAATTAATAATCAATTTATTTAATGAATTAAATGAGATTAAGGATATAAAATGGGTTATAACTAAAGAGAAATACAATTCCATAAAATTCTTGGATATTCAAGTTACACTTAATGATTACAGTTTGGATTATCTTATGTTAATTAAACCAATTGAAACTAGAGGTTTTATTCCATATGAATCACATGTACCTATGTGTTATAAGCTGTCTGGATTGAAATCATTCTTATTTCGAAATGAAAAATTATGCAAATATTCTAGTGATAAAATTAAAAATGTACATTTATTTGTTGGTTATTATAAAAATGCTATTGCTAGTATTATTAAAGGATTTAAAAGAAATCAACACTATAATAAAATTAAAAATAAAAATATCAAAATGAAATGGATTTCAATGCCATTTATATCAGATGAGCAGGTCAAGTTTATTAGGAAAATTTATAATGGTTTATGTCATATTGATTTTTTCTCTACAAATAACATAAATAGATTACTTAATAATTCTAAAATTCAAAATTCAAAGTTTAATGAAAATTCTATTATATATAGATTGATATGTGGATGTGGCGTACAATACATTGGTGAATCTAAGTGTAAATTTGAAAAGAGAATAAAAGAGCATATGCTTTTATATAATAGAATTCAAAAAGAGAATCAATCTGGAACAGATGTAGATAAACCTTCATCATCTGTTATATTTGATCATAATAAATCTTGTCAATATGGATTTAAATTTGATTATAAAAATATGAAAATTATTCAAATTGAACATTGTCATAATAAACGTAAAATAAAAGAAGCTATGTTGATTTCAAGAAATCGTCAAATGTTAATGAATCGCCAGTCATCAAATGTTAAGATAACAGAATTGTGGGAAATCTGAATTGAACTATGGGTATTGTTAAAGGTTGTCTCGTTTTGATTATTCAATGTTATATAATTGATAAAGACTACAAAGTGTATAGTCGAAAGTACTTCTAAAAGAATATAATTTATATATATTGTACTGTATTTTGATATATATATTGATTTGTATATTACATATATATATTCTAATATTTTCACGGATAAAAGATGTCATATTATTATTACTATTTGTGGGATATTCTGTGTAGCGAAAAAGCTAAATGCTAAGGTTTCAGTACAATATAAAGTACCTTCCTCAGAGCATCCTCTTTCTCAAATCATAATAATGTATTCTTATGATTTGAGAAAGAAGATGCTCTGAGGAAGGTACTTAATATTGTACTGAAACATCAGCATTTAGCTTTTTCACTACACGGAATATCCTGCAAATAGTAATAATAATATGACATATATATATATATATTTCATGGGGAGCATTTACAAAGATGACATGGTTTCCTATTTCTGAAATACTTTTTCCACAAAAGTAGCAATATACTTTTTCATTCAATATCACATAGCAATAAAATTTAATTGCAAGGAAATCAAGTCATACATCATGTGACTTAATTTAATAACCTTGTTCTACAAATGTTATATAATGAGTGTGATAATAGCTCTTAACAAGCTATTCTGAATAACCCTAACCTCAGACCAGTTTCTAACTCTGGCTATTATCGGCAAGGTGCTATGATATTTAGGCATTAGATTTTTAAAATACCAGATCAAGCCCAGCATTTATCTAATACTTAATTATTAAGTAGAAAATCTGAAATTTTTGGACATCCATATGTTTTTAAATCTAGCTATCTAACTTAAATACTCATATGGGACTAAACAAAGTTCATATATGGCTATTTAAGTTAGATAGCTGGATTTGAAGACATATGGATGTCAAAAAATTTCAGATTTCTTATTTAATAATTAATTATGAGATAAATACTGGACTTGACCTGATATTTTTAAAATCTAAGGCATGAATATCCCAGCACCTCACTGATGACAGTCAGAGCTAGAAATCAGACTGTGGATAGGGATATTTGAAAAAGCTTGTTAAGAGCTATTAGTGCACTCATTTATATAGTAGTAAAACTTTTGCTAACATTTATGCAGTAATAAGTAATGAAATAAATGAATTAGGTAATACAATACGGAATTAATAAAGTGAATAAAATTAAGTAAATGTAATACCCAATTTAATAATCTGATTGATTTAGAATGGCTTACTGTAGGTAATATTTTATTTATTTTTATAAATAAATACTTTCAATATATATCAAAATTTAATATCTTATTAAATATTCTTTCACTTGAGCAATGTAATAAAGCACTATATAATTGTATAGTAGAAGTGTACTGAATTAACACCATTATTTTTACTTTACCAAAAACATTCATTATAACTTATATTTATCTTATAAACTCATAATAAAAAGTTAGTAAATTAAAATGTTTTAAAATTGCATATCTATCATTTGTGTTGACACATTAAAAAATATGCTTGGCTAAAAACAATAAAATAGCTATTACTTTTAACATTTATTTATTTACAAATCAATAAATAATTTTATTTTCACTTAGTTGTTTAACTGTAATAACTTTGCCTGGTCATGTATTAGTTTTCTTTAATCAGCTATCTGTTTGGTTTAGTGCATTTTGGTTGCTGAGCTCCGAAATCATAACTATAATTATGATAGTCATCACTTAAATTGTACTAATCCAAACAGATAACTGATGAAAGAAGAATAACACCAAGCATACTAACATACATAAGCAAAATTATTAAATCAATAATTATATTGAAGCATCAGGAGTAACAGATCAAGTTTCAAAACAAAAACTTTCATTATTCAAAACTAATATATAATAAATAACGCAAAAAAATGAATTAATTAGTTGCACTTTTTTAATAAATTAATATACAAAAAATATTTACTTATACTATCATTTATAAAAATATAAAATGTACGATTATAAAAATAATAAATATATATCCATATAATCAGTGACAGTCAATTTATACTTAATTGACCAGATATAATTTTTACATCATTTAGCTGAGAAATGATGTTTGAACTATAATTCCATAATGCCCCACTATTGAATGAATTTTTCCTGGGAACTCTAAGATTATTTTTGTTAGGTTCGCATTGAGAAATAATTTATTAATCTCCAATTAATTTCTTTATATATAGTTAAATACGCAATTTTACATCTTCTTGCAAAGTAGTTAGTTTATTTATAAGCCATACCTAAAACTTAAAATTTAAAGTCAAGTAACTTATTTTTTTAAGTAGGTAAACACATTTCTTTCATATGAGTTATCCATATGCAATACCGCTGTTAGTTCAATTTTAGTTAGTAACTAAGTATCTAATTAATTATTCTTTTTATTAGTATGGGGTTATAACTCAGATTTTCACATGACCCTCAACTATCCACATGATTTACATTTGATCACACACATGTAGAAAAGATAAATAATCACCAATATACACATTCAGTGCTAAACCAGCACTCCTCAGTTGGTCCAGATTATCATTTCCCACACATATACAATCAGTGCTAAGTTAATATTAAAATAACAAATCTTCAAACTTTAATGTTCAGCCATCAATATCATTGAAAATCTGCATATGTGCGTGTGTATCCATATGTTTACCTCTCTTAACGAGGATAGGTGACTTCCCATAAAAAAGCAAGAAATTATAACGGTTTTTTCTAGAAAAAAAAAGCTTTTTTTCTGCAGATAAAAATTATACCATAAATTGTGAATATTATGTTAACAAACAATTTAATGTAATATATATATATATATATGACATTTTGTGGGTTTATCTGTGTTAAAAAATTTAAATATTGATATACTGACATTTCGACTTGATTACACAAGTCATCCACTAGGTTATAAAAGGTAGAAAGATGGTTGTAGAGGCACTGCAATCACTGATTTGAAAAAAAAAAAAAAACGTTAAAGTTCCACCAATAGCAAAAATGTTAAATTAAGAAAGTTTTTAAAAAAATCTTTCCAAATAGGAGGAAGTTTGCATGTATCATCTCACTTATTGATACAATCTGGCCTTTTAAGTATATCAATGGAATCTCTAATTTTGCACTGGTAGAGATTATCACATCTGGATATGATCCTGGTACTTAAAAAGTCAATTTTACGACCTGGATCTATTGTATGGAGTGAGAGTACTGCTACAGATGAGTGTTGTTTAACTGCATTAGCATGCTAATCTCTCCTAACACTGATGTGATGATTAATCATACCTATGTAAGAAACTTTACAATTTTCACATGAGTTTTGATAAACACCATGAGATTCGAAAGGGATTATATCCTTAGGCTTAGCTATTATATTGCTGATCTTTTAATGAGTAGAAAATGCTGTATCTATATTATAGTGTTTTAATATACTCCAATACTGTCAGTAGTTTCTTTTACATATGGAACACAAATCCTAATAGCTGATTTATCATCTTTTTGTTTCCTATTTTGGCCATTTTGGGCTTGAAATAAGGTTTTTTTTTATAAATTTATAGTTATAACTATTTACTATTAAAATACTATTAATATGATTTATTTCTTTTTTCAGATGTGCCTTATCTGAAAGATTAATTGTTCTATTTAAAAGAGTTTTGGCTACAGAAACTGAGTTGGGTGATGATAAGAATGGAAATGTAAATATCTGTCCATGTGTGTATTTTTTCTGTTAATGGAAAAAGCTAAACTATTTGGTGTTTTGGTGACTAGAATATCAAGAAAAAGGAGTTTTCCATCAGACTCTGTATCCATTGTAAATTTAATATGGGGATACATATTATCTAAATGTAAGAAAAAATCATCTAATTTATTTTTTTCCATGTTGCGATATGACAAAGTGTCATCTATGTATCTGAGCCAAATGAGGGGTTTTAAAGATGATGATTCTGAAGCAGGAGTTTCTATATTTTCCATGAATAAATCAGCTATTACTCCTGAGATATGTGAGCCCATAGGAGTACCAAAAACGTGTCTGTAATGCTGTCCATTGTATACAAAATATGTGATCAAAAGATAGTGTTTAATCAAAGCAATAATATGGTCTAGTAAATTGCAACATTGTGAAATTATATTTAAAGCTTCATCAATTGGAGTGTTTGTCTACAAAGATAGGACATCAAAACTGACCAGAATGTCACTAGCATTAATTTAAAAAAATTTTAAAACAGAAATATAATGAAAAGAGTTTTTATTATATGATTTAATAGATGGGATTGTAAGTTTAATGAAATCAGATAAATATGTAGCTAAAATATGTGTTGGAGATCCTATTGCGCTTACTATTGGATGAAGGGGGATATCTGGTTTGTGAATTTTTGGAAGTCCATAAAATTTTGGACAAACGCATGATTTTTATTGAGGGATTATTTTATTTTTTATCACTGTTTCAATAGGCGATTTATTAATAATGGCTTTTGTTGTTTTTTCCAAATACATAGTGTCTATATATATAAAATAATTAAAAAATCCTAATAAACAATAATTATATGAATAACCAGTGCCACGTTTGTATTATGCAGGTATGCACTTTAAATATACATGTAAGATAATGCAACTTAAAAATATATAAAGAAGAAAAATACACTTAGCTTAAAGCTTTTCTTTCTTATAATTCATCCATTTAGCATTCATCATAATCCAGTTTTCTGAATTATCAGTTACTTATTCTAAAAGTCCATCATTGTCTTCTAAATACTTTGATCTTGAATTTTTATGGATGAAATATATCAAGGATTTATGGTTGTGTATCTTTAAAAAGTTTAGTGATAGATGACTTGCTTCTTTGATTTTTTTTTTCATACATATAATAAGGTCTCAATCACTGGCTTCATGTTGTTCATGGCCTAATAGTGCAAAATTAATTCCTTTTGTTTTTTGAAGCTGAAGTTCTTCTCTACAGACTTGTCAATTTTCTTTTCTTCATTATCTTCCTTTTCTTTATGCAATCACATTCATTCTTCATTAGTTAGTTCTTTCATGTGTTATTTCAAAAGCTCATTACTATTGTCATCTTCAACTTCTGTAAATCCTGATTTTTTTATTAAGTCAAATATATTTTAATCATATGATTGAAATGGTTTCCTTTTTTACTTTACTGCTTGTAATGAGTTGTGGGTAGACTTTCTGTCATGTGACATTTAGAGTTAAGTTAGTTATTTTGATCTATGCATTGCTTATAAAAGTATTTTTGTAGGGAAGTCTTTCTAGAGTTGTGGAATTGTCTTATTGGTGTCCTTATCCAAAGAGTTGCCATGATGCTGCATTTGTTGTTGAAAGTAATACATTTCAAAGGTTGTGATGTGATGTAGTGTTTTATAATATTAGTTGCTTCTATAATTCCAGATAAAAATGTATATAGCAGTAACAACTTATAAACACAATTTTAATATTGCTAGAAAAAATGAATAGTATCTCTGTGAAGCAAAATAGACTGAGATAAAGTAAGTAAGTTCACAATTGATAATATTTTGTGTGTTCTTTTACAAACTTATTTCTCTTTTCAATAAGAAAAAAAACATCCTGAAGTTTAATTTTTTAAAAAATTCATAGTCTTGTACTATTTATGTGAAATTAGTTAAAATTAAAAAGCAATGTTTAATAATATCTCCCTTGACTGTAATGTTCTTATCATAAAGTCTTTTTTATTTATCATCAGGTTAAGGATAGACAAATTATACTATTGTACATTATCAAAATCTAATCAGATTGTGAATATCAGAGAAATAAAATTTCTAACTTATTAAAAGATAGTTTTAATACATTGTAATCAATATTTAAAACATTTTTAATGTAGATCTAAATAAACAGCACTTTATATACAAATATGCTAGTTGATTTCTTTTTTTATGGCATGAGATATCACATTTTATTATGCACAGTGGCCATT
Source organism: Epiperipatus broadwayi (assembly GCA_028023455.1). NCBI lineage: Eukaryota > Metazoa > Onychophora > Udeonychophora > Euonychophora > Peripatidae > Epiperipatus > Epiperipatus broadwayi. Next base: position 178,013 of record JAQFVV010007007.1, on the reverse strand, counting down.
AGCTTGGAATGACCTATCAATTTTTCAAGTAATAGAGTATGTTGTAATGACAGAGATACAGACTATTTAAATAAAATTTAAAAGCATAATTCTTCATCTATTTTTTGTACTGCATTTTCATCATACACAATTTTTTATTAAATGTATATGTTCACAATAATAGCAATTTTAATTTTGCTAAAATTATTGTTAATAAATAGTTTAATTTAAACAGCTGAAATTAGTGTTAATAACAGTTTTAATTTAAAATGCTTGACTGAATATTTAGATACAACAGTACACAATTTAAAATTAATTTTTATGACAATTTTTTTAATTTTATACTAAATAAAATTTGTATTTTTTTTTTAAGTACTGCTTTTTTTAAGTTTGCAATAATGACACTATTTGTTTGGCTATGTCTGAAATAAACTATGAGGTTAAAATTTAAAATCAAGTAAGTAAACTTATTTTTAAATTATCTTTAGTAACTTTTCATAATATAAAGTTGAGTATTAATTGTATAAATTATAAAATCATTCCCCCCACTCCACACACACATTTTTACTGAAAATACTTTAGATTTACAATACAAATTTTGATTTAACAGAAAAGTTTTAAATCAAAATTAGTTGACTGAATATTTTAGTTCTTACACATAATTTAAAGTTAATTATTAATAGTTCATCATAAAACCAAAAGTTATTTTTTAGTTATATGCTGAATAAAATTTGTATTCTGTTTTTTGGTACTGTATTTTTTTATGTTAGAGTTAATGTCACCTTTGTCATGGATATTCTGAAACAAATTATAATAATTTGATATAAAATTAAACAAATACTGTACAGTAAATAATATTTTAAATTGATATTTAGTAACTTTGATAATGTAAAGTTGATTATTAATTGCATAGTCCATGAAATCATTTTTTCCTCAAACTAACTTAAAATTGTGGTAACTAAATTTTATAATGATAATGACTGTAGTTTTTGCTAGAAGCAAAATATCATTCTTACAAATTTTAATTCATAAAAGGAAGTAAATATACAGTTTTTGAATTCATATATGTATTCTATAATCTGATAATCCATTCACTTGTTGTATATCATGAAAATAGGCTTTGGATTATTTATTATACTAAATAAAACACTTTTTTTTTGCTTTTATAATCATTAATAATAATGAAAATTTACTTTCAAATGTCATTATTGAATGCACTGATTGAATTAGAAGGGAATTGGATGAAAATTAAATCAGATATTTAAATTCTTTGTGTTTTTACTGTGTGTAATAAATATACACTGCTCTGTACATTTTTAACATGAATGATACTATTTTTCTTTCATAATGACATAAAATTATTATCTTATGACATCATCAATCATAAAAAATAAGTGCCATTTTAAAAATGGGCTTTAGGGAAATGATTTTTTTACAGTCATTGTATTAAATAACTGGTTATAAATAAATCATTTTTATAGCACAATGTTTGTAAACTGTAATATTTAACACAGCATTACACTGTTGCACATGCGCTTTGAAGATTTTAACTATAAATGAATGAATACTAACACTCAACCACATGATAAAGTCTTTGGAAAAGATAGAATGGCCATTCCAAAGACTTTATCATGTGGTTGAGTGTTAGTATTCATTCATTTATAGTTAAAATCTTCAAAGTGCATGTGCAACAGTATAATGCTGTGTTAAATATAACTGGTTATAGTAAATAGTCTATTATTTATATAGCACAGTCTCTGTTTGTAATATTGTAAAACTGAAGGATTGTTCATTCTTTATAATAGTGAATTCTTGCCTAAAAATCTGGCACTAAGTGAAGTATAGGTATTTAAACTTTATAATTTCTACTCTCATTTATTCATTAATAAATAAATAATTTTGAAATTAATATATATTGTTTATAAATAAATAATTTGATTATGTAAAATTTGAAATTGTTAGGGCTGACTAAATTAGTGAACATTTTAATATAGTAGAAATATTTAAGATTTAATAAATTGTTCTTTTATTTTAAACAAGTAACTAATTATTGCTCATTTTATTCAGTTAAGTAGCAAGACCAAAATAATAAAATAAAAACAATTAAATTTCGTATGTGTTATTTATTTTTACTTCTTTAAACATATAATTACTTGTTTGGTAATGTATAATAAGTTTTCTGTTTGATGATAGAATAATGGGTATTACCACATGATATATATTCCTTGATTATCATTATTGATGATTTATCATTGTTCATCACAATCCTAACATAATTTGTTCATATATAATACTAAACTGTTCATTCACTTTACTACTGTTACACAATGCTTTATTTACTACCCTTTTTTACAGTTTACAGTTTCACTTGCCTCAGAAATGTTTTTCTAGGTGAGATAAAGTTTGGAAGAAGATTGCTGGGGCAATCAAAACTGTAAACTGTAAAAACAGTGATAAATAAAGCAGTAGTAAAGTGAATGGACAATTTACTATTATATTATATACATTTGGCAATGCAATACGAAAGAGTGAGTTAACATAATTTGTTCTAATAACTCAATTTTAGAGTCACATAAAAATGTTAATTTATCTTTAAATTATTAAAATGTGAAGTTAATTTTATTAGTAAGATTTCACTTGAGCACTATCAATTTTTATACACATTATTTATTACATTGTAATGCAATAACTTTTATTATATTTGAATGAGTATAATGAATATACTGAACTTTAAATGTAGTTGGAAGAGATTTGAACACATACTTTCAAGCTCCCTTCAGCTATACACTCTATTTTGTATAACTGACATACATGACCACATGTGAAAAAAGGTAAATGTTTTCCTATTTACATATTTCATGTGGCCTTGTGTATCAGTTATATAAGATAGAGTGGATAGCTGAAGGGAGGTTCAAAGACTGTGTTTAAATCCCTTCCAATAACTTTTATAGTTTATCATGTAGTAGTGACTTTAAAAAAAAAACTCTTACTACAAATGATCTGATAGTTAATATTCATCATCTCAAATTTGGTTAATTATTTTGGGCTGTAATCTAAATACCACATTCAATGTTTATACAATGCTCTGATCATGAAATTAATTTGTCATAGTAATTGTAACTAATATATCAAACGGGTGTATTTTCTAATTTGGAAAATCATTTATTGATGATTATTGTAATAAGTGTAGCAAATCTAAACAAATGTATACCAAAAGATTTATCCAGAAATTGTATGTGTATTTTTCTTAATAAAAAAAAATGTTTATACAAAAATGTAAAATTTAATACTCAACTTTTTATAATAATTATCATTACATTGGCTTACTAATTTTCTATACCGTGCAAAAGTCTTTTGAAATACTTTTTATTATACATTTATTTTTTTATGATCAAAAATTTATATATTAAATAGAGAAAGCCAATAAAAAAAAAACATGTATTTAACTTGATGTCAATCACTTAACTACAAAGAAAGTGTTAAAACTTTAGTATAAGTTCTAACAAATGTGTTTTAAATATGTAAAATTAAATATTACTGGATTATTTTGCAAATATAAATACTATAATCTTTTTTTGTTTGCAAGACTGAAGATCGATGGAATATAGAGAAACTATCGTCTTGCAGTGGATTGATAATGCTTACCGATTATAATTATGAATTTATTCTTTATTTAACTGCCTTATATTATTTTATTCAATAGTAGAATGTCACACTTTTAACCCTTATTATGAAGTCTTGAACCATAAGGTCATTCAATAATTTTGTTTTATTTGGAATTACAAAGTTAGTATTTATTATTCTATTACTTTTAAAATTGTGTTTATCTGTTTGCAAATGATATTGTTATTTTTGTAATTACAGAATTTCAGAAAGTATTACCATAGTTATTTAATAAAAACACATATTGAAATATTGTAGTAATTAGAGAGTTTGCAATGATTATGCAAACTAATCTCCAAATAAAAATATATATCAAGCGTTAGTGGTCAAGTGGTTAGCATAGCTACCTTCCAAGTAGCTAACCCAGGTTCACTTCCTATTCAATGCTTTGACATATGAAATATATATATATATATATATACTTATGTCCTGATCTTTTACTTTTGTTTACAGATCTTGTGATAATTGTTAAAAAAAAATTATTTTGGAAAGATACTTTATCTCTCCATTGCAACTTATTCTCAGCCAAATTTTGGCAAAGAAAATATCAATATTAGATTTTTTTTTTTGAAATAGACTTTAAAAAAATCTTTATAACATAAGAATAATCTTCCTTTGTGGTGAAAACCACCTTCAAGTTCAACATTAATGTTTATTCACTTTACATGCTTAATCTAATGAATGCACTATTGATTTGCAACTGCATTATTGCAATTACAGTAGTATAGTCAAGAAGATCACATCGAAAAAACAAACAATTTACTATAAACTTATGGAATGTCTTCTAAAATATTTTTTGCCTTATGTTGCATTGATAAGGGTTTTATATTTTTCATACAATAAGTTGAGCAAATAAATTAATACCTTTGTTTCTATCTCCTATTTATATACCTATCACCTGCATATCTATCTGCCTGCCTATCTACCTACCTATCCACCTACCTAACTATCTTTTCACTTTCTTCATTTCTAATTATCTATCTTCTGACATACCTTATGGCAAATCTATCATTTACCATCAATCACCTATCTACTTACATACCTATTTGTTGTCTGCATGCTTACCTACCACCTCCTAATCTCCCAGTCTGTCTGTCTATCTATCTATCTATCTATCTATCTATCTATCTATCTATCTATCTATCTATCTATCTATCTATCTGTCTGTCTGTCTGTCTGTCTGTCTGTCTGTCTGTCTGTCTGTCTGTCTATCTATCTATCTATCTATCTATCTATCTATCTATCTATCTATCTATCTATCTATCTATCTATCTATCTATCTATCTATCTATCTATCTATCTATCTATCTATCTATCTATCTATCTATCTATCTATCTATCTATCTATCTATCTGTGTAACTAATTTAGATGGTGATATTATATTACTGTAGTGAAAACTCTGACTTTTATAAACTTTCTGAATTTTTTAGCAGCATTGTTATTAGGACAGTTTTTTCCGTCACAATTTGGTAAAGTACTTATCTTTTTAAAAATTAATGACTAAACCAAAGTTGTATTCAATCACTGAAATCATTCTTAAAAACACGTTTTAAATTGTGAAGATTACTATAAACATCAGTGCAATATAAATACAAAAGACAAAATGATAAAAACTTTGTATTTTTATTTTTAGTCAGTTCAAATTAAAAATTTCACTACTAAAATGTCTTTATCTTTAAACAATCTATTCTAAAGACCACGGTCTTAAAAGTGGAAAAGCAGTACGATTCTGTAAATACCAAACTGGTTGCTTAACATGAGAGTTTATTTTAATATGTTACATTTTTATAAACATTATTGATGTGATGATGTTTTCTCTCATTTTATATAGAAATGTATAGTACGAATAAATTAAAGAAGACAAGCAACTAATTTTAAATATTTGCCAAAAAAAATTATTCATTTATTTTATTCAATCAATAAAAGTAATTTATAAATTACATTTGTGTTAATCACTCTCTTCTTGCATTTACCAGCCAATAGAACTACACCCATGACATTTTTTTGATTCTCTAAAATTGTATCATTCATCTATGACTAAAATAACATATTTACATATCCTTTTGTTATAGTGGATATGAATAATATTACACAATAATTCCTGCAGACTTCTATCATTTTTATTCTGATGAAGTGGAACAAAAAAGGCATTCTTAAGTTCAGATTATGCAACTTTTTTTTATTCTGTTAGAATATCATAATTCAAAATATCTATTATTCAAAATTTTCTATTATTGAAACAAAATTCCTAAAGTAACTTCTATTTTTTACAATTACATAAATTATTATCATCATTATTTTTAACTATTATTGATTTATTTTGGATAAAAGTTTCTCTAACTTTAATTCAATTTTTCTGATACATAGCTTCTTCATATAATACCAATAGACCTCTTACTTTTGCCATTCGTCTCATAATGCTGTCTCTTTTTATGACCTTTAAAAGGTCATGGAATTAAATTTAAATTATCTCTTCTAGTAAGATATCCATCCCAGCATTATTTCAGCCTTTTAATAATTTTAATGATATATGTATGTACTCTCATTCAATATTTTAATTTCAATAATCTCTTGCCCTTGTTGTTATTTTTTTAATGTAATAGTATATTTATTAGATTTAATTTACACATTAAAGATATTCTTAGATCCAGAATATATTAGTTATAAAAATATTTTAATAATAAATAAATAATCATAACTTATAAATATCTGTAATTTCAAAGCTGAAGTAATTACCTTCTGCAGAATTATGTAGCATCAAGATTTATGTAGCAGCAAAAAAACAATGAAAAGGTAAAATAATATCATTCTATCTTTGCACTCTGTGTATAAATTCAAACAATAGACAAACTTCACACTATAATTAAAAAAAAAAAACAAGTCAAAAACTTAGCTTAAATAACAACAAAACAAAGATAGCATGGGATTATTGTATCTTCTTCATTGGCTTTTGACTCTACATAAATTTTGACGCAACAAAATTTCACAGGAGGTTATTACTTCCGCTTTGCAATTTAAAAATTATTTTAATAAATTGGTTGGAGCATTATTAATACTCAATATTATTAATGTATAAAAAACAAAGATAAAAAAATTTATGAAATATAATTGCATGAAAGGCAAGCATGTAATTTTATTTTTTTTTAAAAAAAAACAACAAATAATAGTCAATTAAGAATTAAATATTTTGATAATCAAATAATTATCTTTGTAAATCAGTTATTAATTTAAAAACCAAATTGTTAATGAATAAGTAGTTAAAACAAATTAAGCTGCTTACCCAATAACGTAAAGTGGATAATAAATATAAAGCAACAGAACAAAACGACATCTTATGTATCTGTTTAAAATATATATGTATATATCTCAATATAAAGGCTAGGTATACTATATCAATTTTATCAGTTTCTTTTTTGTTTGGATTTTGGAGCTTTTAATAAAATCAACCCACATAAAACTTTCTATGTATCATTACAATTTTTTTCTAATTTAACAAATATGAAATAGCATTTCAATATGGCTGAAACACCTCACGACATGAATCATGCACAACTCAAGTTCTCTTGTAAACAATTAACTACCACATGAACTAAAAAATCCGATTAAAACTGCCTGTCTATGAAAGAAAATTTGACAGTGAAGAAATATCACTATGTAGCTAAATAGTGGGATTATAGCAAAAAAAAATGAAAAAAACATAATATATCAGAAAAAAATCTGGAATTAATTAAGATAACATGAAAGGAGTTGAAGAATCTAAAAAAAATATCAACATATAATATTGCAAGTTTAAAGTTAATGATTTTTTGCAAGTAAGCATTTGAAGTAAAACTACTTTTTCATTATTTTTGTAAATGGTAGACACCTCTTTTAAAAGGCTGTAAATATAAATACATTTATATCCTTGACTGACACTTCAAACCTAGATAAGCATTTATATCATTATTTAATATCAAAACATAATTATTTTAAAATCATTTATGACCAAAAAGTCATTTTGTATTTAAATATTTTTTCATATTATTTCATTTTGTGGCAGTCTGTTATTTTAATTAATCTTTTTCATGTGATAGTTAAATTTGCTATTAAAAAGTATTATATTTTACCAGAGAAAAAACTCAATTTAAACGAAAATAAAGTTTATGGTACAGCAGAGTGTAGTAATAAACTGGAAAGTAGATTGATTAGAAGATATATTTTTAGATAAGTTATAGTTTGTATATTTTAGAACATTCATTTATTTTAATTAATTTCTAAAAATATCATTACTAAAACTATTTTATATTATTCTGATTTATTTTTTTACTCTCATACATATATTTACAAACATGTAATATATATATGAAAAACAAAATCAAGTTAAAAACTTGTTAACGCTTGTATTTATGTCAACAGATGGCGTTCTACCAAAAACACCGTCAAGCGTATTTTGTTCACATAAACGTCAGAGAATGCATTCACTATCTCTAACTTTAATTCCACTTTCAGATCATGATTTCAAGCTATTTGCTATTATTAGTGAAAGACAGGAATAAGAACTAGATCTAAACACAAACTCTGAGCGTTTATGAAACAGTTTCTATTCAGCTTGCAAGCGTGAATTTTTTAGACACGTTAGCACAGCAAGCCAGATAGCTACATGGGTCTGATATCAGTTCAGCATCACCACATAGTAGAAGCCTCTGCAATATATATCATTGCAAGAAAGACCTCAAAGGTACATTTATGAAAAACAAAATCAAGTTAAAAACTTGTTAACGCTTGTATTTATGTCAACAGATGGCGTTCTACCAAAAACACCATCAAGCGTATTTTGTTTACATGAACGTCAGAGAATGCATTCACTATCTCTAACTTTAATTCCACTTGCTATTTGCTATTGTCAGTGAAAGACAGGAATAAGAACTAGATCTAAACACAAACTCCGAGCATTTATGAAACAGTTTCTATTCAGCTTGCAAGCGTGAATTTTTTAGACACGCTAATGTCTTGAACTCAGCATAGCAAGCTAGACAGCTACATGTGTCTGATATCAGTTCAGCATCACCACATAGTAGTAGCCTCTGCAATATGTATCATTGCAAGAAAGACCTTAAAGGTACATTTATGAAAAACAAAATCAAGTTAAAAACTTGTTAACGCTTGTATTTATGTCAACAGATGACGTGTCTACCAAATAACACCATCAAGCGTATTTTGTTTACATGAATGTCAGAGAATGCATTCACTATCTCTAACTTTAATTCCACTTGCCATTTGCTATTGTCAGTGAAAGACAGGAATAAGAACTAGATCTAAACACAAACTCCGAGCATTTATGAAACAGTTTCTATTCAGCTTGCAAGCGTGAATTCGCTTGCAAGCTGAATAGAAACTGTTTCATAAACGCTCGAAGTTTGTGTTTAGATATAGTTCTTATTCCTGTCTTTCACTGATGATAGCAAATAGCTTGAAATCATGATCTGAAAGTGGAATTAAAGTTATAGATAGTGAATGCATTCTCTGACGTTCATATAAACAAAATATGCTTGACGGTGTTTTTGGTAGAATGCCATCTGTTGACATAAATACAAGCGTTAACAAGTTTTTAACTTGATTTTGTTTTTTATAAATGTACCTTTGAGGTCTTTCTTGCAATGATGTATATTGCAGAGGCTTCTACTATGTGGTGATGCTGAACTGATATCAGACCCATGTAGCTATCTGGCTTGCTGTGCTGAGTTCGAAGACATTAACGTGTCTAAAAAATTCACACTTGCAAGCTGAATAGAAACTGTTTCATAAATGCTCGGAGTTTGTGTTTAGATCTAGTTCTTATTCCTGTCTTTCACTGACGATAGCAAATAGCTTGAAATCATGATCTGAAAGTGGAATTAAAGTTAGACATAGTGAATGCATTCTCTGACGTTTATGTAAACAAAATACGCTTGATGGTGTTTTTGGTAGAATGCCATCTGTTGACATAAATACAAGCGTTAACAAGTTTTTAACTTGATTTTGTTTTTTATAAATGTACCTTTGAGGTCTTTCTTGCAATGATGTATATTGCAGAGGCTTCTACTATGTGGTGATGCTGAACTGATATCAGACCCATGTAGCTATATGGCTTGCTGTGCTGAGTTCGAAGACATTAACGTGTCTAAAAAATTCACACTTGCAAGCTGAATAGAAACTGTTTCATAAATGCTCGGAGTTTGTGTTTAGATCTAGTTCTTATTCCTGTCTTTCACTGACGATAGCAAATAGCTTGAAATCATGATCTGAAAGTGGAATTAAAGTTAGAGATAGTGAATGCATTCTCTGATGTTCATGTAAACAAAATATGCTTGACGGTGTTTTTGGTAGAACGCCATCTGTTGATATATATATATGGGATGGTAGAAAAAACCCTGAATTCATGCTTAAAAATGAACACTTGTATCTAGGGATAAATTATACATTAAAGAATGAGACAAAAGTCATATTCTTATTAATATGTAAGTAAATTAATTAATCTAAAATTTAGATTATAACACCTTCTAGAATATATTTCTGAGTGTAAAGAAATTAAATGCTATTTTACTCAGCATTGTAAAAATTTATTTCTAAGATTTTTTTATGAAAAGTCAAATTCTAAATATTTAATATTATTTAATTAAATAACATTCTTGACTTTATCAGTTATTACTCAAAAAGATTCTATAATTATAACTTGGTGCATCAATAAATGATCATTTATTTAGTAATTTATCACTAATAATAAGAAAAAGATTATATCTGTCTCCAGCAAGATAACTGCCTACATTTATGCCAAAACTTTTCATCTCAGTTTTATTACAATATATTTATATGAAAATATTTCGTCTGTAGAGTTTTCTGTTTTATAGTATTTAATTAGAAACCTCTTTATAGGACAGTATTTAGTCAATACTAATTATTAGTGCTAATAATTTTACTTTATTTTTCTGCCTTGGGCAGTTAGCGTTGATTGGATATTGTCCTAGGAAAATCGCTTCAATTAAATAATTATAAATGAAAAACTTTACATGCTAAATATTTTCATCTGAACATCCATTTTATATATATATATATATGATTTATTTATTTATTTATTTTAATTAAAATAGAAAAAATACAATTATATGTCAATATATAATAGTTTGAAGAGGCAAAAGAAAGTTAAATAATAAAAAAATAAAAAGTATTAATATTAGAGAATAAGTTAAAATTATTAATTATAACTGACCTTTCTTTTTTTATATATATATTTATTTTAACATGTAACTCTTTCAAAAGTACTTTTAGTTAAAAACACTTTTTAATTAAAAGTTATAATTAAGGGAAACAATTTGTGTAAGACTAATCAGGTTCTGGAGATTAAGATTTTAGACTGATTAAATAAACAATAAAGAATTAATTTTGATGTAATTAAAATGAAAAAATAAGAGAATAAAAAATTGTATTAATTAAAAAAATAAAGATTAAATGGATTGATAATAAGGGTGAAAACTCGAGCAGGGATGGAGTCATTGTGTATAAGAAGCTGAAATCCCCTATTCTTGTTCTTTAAACTATTAAAATTCTTCAGATGATTCAGACTATTCAAAGAATTCAGATTATTCAAGAAGATTATCCAGAAAATTTTATAGAAGATAAGTACTTGACCATAAAGTTAACCAAGATCAGTGAGCAGCACTGAACTAAATTTACAAGCAGCTAAAACAACAAAGTCCACCAAGAAGAAACTGTATTTTTTTGGTCATGTAAAGTGAGAAATGCATGGCTAAATCCAAAATCTGGGTGTTCATTTGTTTTTCTTCCACTCATCTCCTGTGTGTCATTAGCCAGATGCAGTGATATATTACTCTGACTTGTCTTTTTGCTGAAGTTTGAACCTGCCATGCCAAATCAATGGAAATAGCCCACACCATAGGATGCAGAAGAAAAAAGAAGTTTGATTTGTACTAAAATATACACCTACCATAAATCTGACCAGGTCAGAAGACAGACTGATCATGCTTATGAAAAATCCCAGAGATTTTACAAAATCCTAGATAAGTATATTCATTGATGTCATTAATAGAAATTTTGAATTCTTAATACCAGTACTGAACTTTTAAATTTTCTCTTAAATAAAACTTTAGATATTATTCAGAAGTATTTAAATTTTATGTTGTGTTTTTAATATTTCTTACTATTTATGTTATATAAATTAATAAATGTGTTGTAAATTATTAGTGTCATTTTACATTTCTCTCTCTCAATTTAGTTTTGAGTGGACCGTTTTATTTAAATATTCAGTGATGCTGATCTCATGTTTTATTTACTAGTCATGGGTCAAGTGCTTGAGGTGTGTTAACATTGTGTTTTGGGGTCTAGTCTAGTTGACTAGGTGGTGTTCTAGGGTTTAAATCCATTATAAATATCCCCATGAGATATTTCATATTTCATGCAGCCAGAGAGATTGACCTCATTCTGAAAAAGTGACAGTTGTTTCACTATTTTTATTAAATCTCGGTTTAACCTGGGGTATGATTAATATGTAAATATTAATCATACTTACTTCTCTACTTGAGTAATGGGGTCTTGAAAATCATATTAAAGAATATGATTTAATAATTAAAATAATAAATAATTAGACTTAGACTAATTCGTAAAGTTTTTATATTGTCAAATCCCATTCCAAATGTCACCATGAGAGCTCGAACATTCATTGTAATTAAAGTAAAAAAAATGTATAATATAAATAATAAACTCACAGAGAAAAATAATAATAATTAATGTGAATAAATTTATGAGAGAGGGAAGAGAACAAACAGCACTAATGATAACTTTGTAAGTTAGAAAAGAAAGATAAGTGGAATTAGTTTATTAAAATATTATAGTTTGTATTAGAAGAAAGAAAAATATAGATACTTAGTAAATGTTAAAGGTCAAAAATCTGTAGGCAAATGGGGTTGGAGAGAATGTGGTGGGAAAATTGAGAGAACACTCATATTTAATTATAGATTAAATAAAAGAATAAATTAGTAAAGTGATTAAATAAAAGCATTAAATTAAATAAATTTAATAAATCTATGGATTGTGAATAAAATACATTATTAAAAGCAAAAAGATATTGTAAAACAATTTTTTTTTTTTTTTTGGAGAAAGCATATATGATTACAAGAAATAAAGCTAAAACTGGAGGCTCAGGATAAGGAAATAGAGAATGTTCCCAGTGAACAACAGTAAAATAAAATCATGAATAATGAAGTAGAGAATGTTCCCAACAAGGAACAGCAATGTAAAATGAAAAAGAATTTACAAATGAAAAAGAGAAGAATGAGATCATAGCATTAATAACTAGAATATTTGAAAAACAAAAAGAAGCAGCTGAAGAAAATAAAAAAATAGCTGAAGAGCTTAAAAACCATAATAATGAAACAAACAGAAAATTAGAAGGACAAGCTGAAATGCTTGAAAAATTAAAAGATCAGATCAGAATGGATTATGATAAAATAAAATAAAAAATTATGAGAAAAATAAATGAGAATAAAAGGCAAGTAGAGAATCAAATAGAGATGGCATATGACATAATAAAAAAATATGAAGTAAATATAGAGAGGCAGTAGAGGAAACTAAGGTAGAAAATATAAAAAAATAGTTGAGGAGATTAAAGTTGAAATTAATAATTTAACAAAAAATAAAAAATAAAATAAATATTAGCAAAGATAGTAGGCAAGCTGAGTTATTAGATGAAAAAAAATACTTTGACAGAAATTAAATAACCTGACCAGCTGAGTGCAAATCTGGATATTTTCTGCTCATATAGCTGAAGCTCCAACAGAATACTTGAATAGCATGGAGAGATATTTCACCTTAATTGCAATTGAATGTAGCCATTTAAAAGGAAGGTTCTCAGGTTTGGTGGGATTCTCTATATTATAAACCTAACACTTTTGCAGAATATAAAAAAAGCTCTATTAACTAGTTATTGGAGCAAAAACTATCAAGAAAATATTTATCACAGGTGTCATAAGAAAAATAGTGACATGGTGAACCTTCAACTTCTTTCTTCAGAAGGCAAGTGGTGAAACTGTATTCTTTAACAGCAAAACCACTATCTGAACAACAAATTATTACTTCCCTCATAACATTGAGTAAAAAATGTTCATAGGTACCAAGAAGAAAACAGTGATGTGAAAGATAGAGGAGTTAAACCCCAAACCTAGTGAGCTGGCTATAAATGCCTTAAGATGTAGCCATAGAGTAAATTTAGGGAGTGTAACCTAAAAAAGATGATACTCCAATAACCCTGAAAGAATGAAAATCTTCCAGAAAACTGGGAGTGATTCCGACATCACTCATAGAAGGCTAGAACAAAGGACAAGAGGTGATTCACAATCTTCCAGCATGCATTAAAAATAAGAAAATATTAAAAAACTTCCAGATAGAAACTAGATATATAATCTGACAGATTCATTGGCTTGACCTAATTAATAATGTTCAGGGATATTGAATAAGAAATATCATTACAGTTAGTCTTAATAAAAAAATAAATAGATAAATAATAATAGTTTGTGAAAATGTCAAAACAAATTATAGCCAATAACAAAACCCTCAATTATGTCTACCCCATTGTTGAGACAAATCCAACTCATATGTTTGTAAACCACAGCAGAGCATGACTTAAATAAATATGTAAAATTAAAATGTTTTGGAAAAGGTAAAATAAATCAAAATAATGCATTCAAAATAAAAATCAAATAAATAAATGTAAAACTAATAATGATAAAAATAATAATGAAAATCAATCATTATCAAATGTAAAAAAAAAAAAAAAAACTGTTAAATTAAGATGGATGTGTGTGTGTGTGTGAGTATTCGGGCAAAGATATTAATTTCAGGTCAGATTTTAGTTTGGATTAAGCCTTTTCTTGCAGTGACTTTGTTCTACAGATGGGTAGGTGTTTAGATTAAATAATATTGATGATGATGCACAAGTAGAGAAAGTTCTGACCATGTAATAATAAATCTGGAAGTAGAAAATTTCCAGCTGCTAAATAAAATAAATATAAGTCAAATGGGCAGTAGAAATAATTCTGACATTTGCAGCATTAAACTTCATGTTCATGATCCATTGTTAACAAAATTGGCCCATTCTGCAGTCACAACTTCCACAAGAAATTAAAAGTTGGTTTAATCAACACAAAATCTATCTGTGTCGTGAATTTCCTAATTCTGTATTGGATTGATATTAGCATGTATTGTTTAATAGTGAAAGAAGGACAGACTTACACTTTGAAAATAATTAAAGCTATTAAAAAGGAAGAATTTAATATGGTCTATGCCTAAGTAGAGAGATTGACACATTTAAATTCTCAATTTTGTAGAGGTATAATATAATGGCATGTATATATACACATTGCATAAGTGTGTGTATATATGCTACTTATGACTTCTTTTTTTAACAAAATAAAATAGAAAATTTATAATTATAGGTCAATATACAATAATTTGAAGAGGAATAAAAAGTTTAAAAAAAGTACTAATATTGGGAAATAAGTTAAAAATTATTAATTATAACTTATCTTTCTTTTCTTTTATATATTTTTATTTTAACATGTAATTCTTTCAAAAATACTTTTGGTTAAAAGCTCCTTTTGATTAAAAGTTACAATTAATGGAAACGATTTGTATAAGATTAATCAGGTTCTGAAAACAAAGATTCCAGACATTAAATAAACAATAAAGAACTAATTTCAATGTAATTAAAATGAAAAAATAAGGGCATAAAAATGTAATAATTAAAAAAATAAAGATCAAATGAATTGATATCATGGGTGAAAACTCAAGAAGATGAAAAGGCAGAGTCTATAAAAAGCAGAAATCCTCTATTGTTGTTCTTTAAACTATTCAGATTCTTTAGATGATTCAGACTATTCAGAGGATTCAAATTGTTCAAAAAGTGTATTCAGAAAGTTTTATAGAAGGCAGTAGTTGACTAGAGAGTTAACAAAGATCAGTGAGCAGCACTGAATAAAATCTATAAGCAGCTAAATCAACGAAGTCCAGCATGATGAAACCACCTTTTTTCGGTCATGTTAAGAGATAAATGCATGGCTAGATCTAAAATCTGGGTATTCATTTGTTTCTCTTCTACTCACCTTTTGTGCACCATTAGCCAGATGCAATGATATAGCCAACACCATAGGAAGCAGAGCAAAGAAGAAGCTTCACTTATACTAAAATATACACCTACCGTAAATCTGAGTAGATCAGGAGACAGAGGTGATCACCCATACAAAAAAAAAAACCAGAGACTGTACAAAATCCTATGTAAATATATAAATACTGACATTATCAATAGAAATTTTGAATTCTTAATACCAGTATTGAACTTTGAAATTTTCTCTTAAATAGAATTTTAGATATCATTCAGAACTATTCATACTTTGTGTTGTGTTTTAATATTCCTTATTATTTATGTTATATAAATTAATAAATGTGTTGTAAATTATTACATTTCTCTCTCTCAATTTAATTTTGAGTAAATAGACAGTTTTATTTAAATATTCTGTGATGCCAATCTCATGTTTTTATTAGCTAGTCATAGATCAAGTGATTGAGGTGTGTTAATGTTGTCTCCTGGGGCCTAATATAGTTTACTAGATGGTGACCTAGGGTTTAAACCCATTATAAATATCACTATGAGATGTTTTTCTGAAGGTTTATGATGTGATGTAATGTGATGCACTATGATTTCTTTCTATACAGAATCAGGAATCTTTCAGCAACTATACCCAGAGAAACCTGTTAGCCATTTTACTTTCCCTTTCCATTTTCCACTTGTGTTTTACCATATCCTGCTCAATCCCATTTCCACAACATAATCTTTTTTCAACTCCATGGCTTTTATGTTTAAATCATCTTATCTTTTCCCAAACACAGCATAAAAAATCAATAACCCACTTTCTATATAATCACTTTCCTTACATTTATTCTTCCACAACTTTACTATTAGGATCCTTTTGACTTTTAGGCATTTACATTTAATTAACAGATGCCTAATATTTTTATGCCTTCCATACACAATTTGCTGACTAAATCACCCATGTTTTTCCACTTATGTGTATAATCCCATGTTGCTAAAGATCCTGTTCGAGCCTTAAACAGTAAATTACTTTCCTTACTATTATCATAAATTATCCTGCACCCAATATTATGTTTACTTATATATATATATATATATATATATATATATATATATATATATATATATATATATATATATATATATAAACACTTTTTATTCTTCATATTAGTTCTCCATCTCTCCAATTCCCTATTCTTTATTAATGCATCTATTCTTCTATCCCATTCTTTACCACTATAACACTCAACAATTCTCTTAACACAATCATCCCACCTTTTGTATAAGTATACTGAAATAAATTCTTTATCCAAATCTTTTGCATACCACATTACTTTTCTCATCCATCTTGTTACCTGATCTTTATTCATAACCCAATTAAAAACTATTTTGGCTATTCTTTTATTATCCATAAACTGCAATCTACCAAACATTTTTATTTTAATTTTTAATACCTCATATAAAAACTTGACCATCCCATTTCTTCTTGAATTGCCTTCTTTACCATCCACACATCTGCATTTAATGCATGTCTTCCTACTTCTCTTTGTACTTTTTCCAAGTAATCTAATACACTTTTACTAATACACAAGCATCATTACCATATGTTAACCTTGCTACTGCCACTTCCTTCCATACAATTCTAGCTATATCATATTAATCATATGAAAACACTATCAATTTCTTTATCAATCCCTTTCTTTTCTTTGCTTCATTTATCAATTTTTTCTTCCATTCATTCAAGCAGTTTCTCTGATTATTTAATACAATTTCCAAATAGTTATATCTATTTACTGCACTTAACTTTACATCCCCAATAAAAATTCTTTGTTTTCTCTTTCCCCAGTACTAATTATCATTACTTTTGATTTTTCTTCACTAAACTTAATCCCCATCTCTTTACCCACCCTTGCACATCTCCTCAGCATAATTTCCATATATTCTCTTCTTTCTGCACTCAAAAAGACATCATCTGCAAATAAAATACTTGATAATGTATATAATCCATTGCCACCAATTAATGGTATCTCTATTCCTCTTCCTAATATTTCTGTTTTTTTCTCCATTTCTCTCAAATACAACAAAAACAAAATAGGTTACATAGAGCATTCTTGCCTTAGTCCCAACCCATTTTTAACTTTAACTGATTCTATGTTACCTAACTGATAAATATAGTATTTATTTTCATATAATCTCTTAATAAGATCTACTAAACCTTGATCCATTCCCAAATTCACCAAACTTATCCATAATCTATTTCTATTTACTCTATCATATGTCTTCTCTATATCTATAAAAACCATATATAACTGTCTACTTTTATACCTACTCATATCCATAATTTGTGTAACTATAAATAAACTATGTCCTATGCACTTATCTGATTAAAAACCTCCTTGCATTTCTTCCACAATGTTATTTTCTTCCATTCATTTTGCAACCCTTCAAACAACCACTATATATGAGAATACTTTATATAAAACTGATGTAACCACTATTGGTCTATAATTGTTTAACTTTCTATATTTTTTACTCTTCCCTTTATATAGTAGCCTTACTCTTATATTACTCCAACTATCCAGAAAATCTCTCTTCCATGCCATCTTATTAAAACATTATTATTATTTTACTTTTGCTCTATATCCTAAATTCATTACCATATCTGCTACCCATCCATCTATACCTCTTACCTTTCCACTTTTTTAATTTCTTCCCTGTCTCATTCTGTAAATCTAATATTCTCATTACTACATGCTTTCATGTTTGCTATCACTATGACCTTCATATCTAGGATATTTTGTATATCCATTACATACTTATTTAATATTATCTCTAATTCTTCTCTAAAGCTACTCTCTATGGTAGGGTTTGATGTGACCCCTAGTGACCTTTTGTACACCTGACAAAATCAGTTTTGATTGAAAAAAGCACATGTTCTGCAAAAGGTTAGATGAATGTTCATCAAATATTGCTGTATATAAGTCAATAGATTTCAACATTTTTTTATAGAGGACATAGATAAATGGCACTAATACAATACATAGATTCCTAAATTTAATTAAGAGTTTGAATTAATTCCCCATTAATATACATTTATAAATTAGATAACCACACCTAAAAGAACTAGACAATCAGTTTGCACAGTACATATTATTCACAAAATAAGCAGGCATCAGTTGCCTAATGTAACACAACCATTATCACAATATAATCTTATATTTAAATACTGGCTATAACTCATTAAAAAACTGACAAGCAGTATTTTATTTTATTTTAAATATAAGTATTATTAAAATGTATTGGCTGATTCTTTTAGTGTGATAAGTATATTATTTTAAAATTGAATGGTTGGCTTTATTGAGCCATAGGTTTACAAAAAAAGATACGTTCATCCTGTCAAATTTTTTGGTCTTAATATTAATCTAATCTTCAGCTGATTATTATTTTCACTTTGTAGACTGCCAATATTTTTTTTTCTTTTTTTTTTTGCTTTTATCCACTTCAAACCCTTTCAATATTTCCTTTATAATTTTTTTGTCTTGATGCCCACTCAAATACTTCATAATTTCTCTATAATATTTTTCTTTTTTTTTTTCAATTGACCCTATTGCCAACTTTATTCTTTCAATTTATCTTTGACTTTTTATTCTAAATAAATGCCCCCATTAAAAAAAAAAAAAAAATGATGTAAAAATTTTAATCAAAACATTTAAAGAAAACATACACGTCTTTAAAGTATTCAAAAAATATTTGACAAAAAACATTTTTAAAAGTATTGTTTTTACTTGTGAAATATATTGAAAGTCATTGAATGTTTAACAAATTTAATTTACTTTACGAGTTAAATGCCTTTCGGATCTTTTAATAATTTATAAATTGTTAACATAAATAAGTAAAAAAAGATTTTTTTTTTTTTAAAAATTATTTATTAATTAGTTACTTTAAAAAAAAAGGAGTAATTTGTATAAAACAAATTATTTAGAAACTTTTAAATAAATAATACGTCAATGTTGTATTAGAAGCAATTTCAGTTTTTTATTAAAAGTTGGCAACAATAATAAAAAATCAAATCAAGCAGGTTTAAAATTTAATCATATTTCTGGAAAGATTAATAAATTCTAAGAAGAAAAAAAGATTTTAAATTTGTATAATTCAGTTAGTCCATTTTTCAAAAAGTTGTGATGAATAGAGTATAAAATTCTTCATAGAGATATATTTAACATGTAACAAACATTCGCAATCATAGTGAAATATTTTAGATTATGGAAAATATACTGTCGTATATTATTTATCGTTCTATTATTTATTGCTGGGCCTGATATATGTTAATATCAAATTCACTGGAGAACTAAATTTTAAATAAGAAATTAAAAACAACCTCTTTTAGAACGTTAGGATAACTTTTTTACTCTTATATTTCAATACACTCGGTCACAGACATTGAAAAAAATGTCTATCAAGTTACATTTTAATAATCAATAAGGATTTCTTAAAATATAGCTTTTCCAATATACTATTATTTTATAATTATTAGTGTGCATCATAAAATATAATAAGTGAAAGTTTGAACCATGATACAAAGACTTTTAATTTGGAGTACGTCATTTTATACAGAATAATAGATAATAACTATTAGTCATTCTTTACCAGGTTAAAAATTCAAACTTTTATATTTATAAATAAACTTTAACAAATCCCAAATATATTAATAAAATGTATATTTTCCAATGACTGCAATCATATATTTAAAACAGTAAACTATTACTTAGAAACAAAGAAAGACATAAAAAATGACGTTATTATAAATCTCTATGTACAAAACAGCACCGATACATTTGAACTTTATTAAATCTATTCTATTCAAAGATTAAATGACATTAATAATTTTTAACCAAATAAAAATAATTAATAAACATATATTAATGATTACCAACCATTAACAGAGTGCTTGCTATAAAAAACATGATTTTTTTATAAATTAAATACACAAATATTTTATTGTGTTCTTTTAATTTTTTTTTATTAAAATTTTGTTTTTATCCATTCCGTTAACTAATGTTGTCCGAAGTTTGCGATTTTTGCGATGGTATTATTTTAGTACTATTTATTTATCGAGCTATTTCCATCATCTAATGTTACAAACTTAACTATAAATTGTTTCCTTCTTTCTAAGCTAACGTAATTAACGACTGTTAATAAATGCATAGGCCGAATATGATATATATTGAAATCATGTAATAAAGCTTAATATTTAGAAAAAAAATACCTTTTCTACATATATGTATTTATTAACAGTTATTTATTAATATTAAGAATAGAATATCTTTAGAAAAATGTTAAGCTTTATTTAAACTTTCCAAATACATTCAACTGGTAATAATAGGCCACAAAGGAATATTTATTGCAACGTTTTGAATAGTATTATCATTCTTTTTTGTTCAGATGTTGCTGACCTGATCAGCAACAGTATTGACATTGGGAATTGAAACAGGATCTTTAGATTGAATTTTAAAGTAATGTTTTAAGTCACTCTCCTACAATTGCAACAACTGCTGTTATATTGATAGAAAATGACAAGAGTTGGCAAGGTTTGGTGAGTATTGTAAATGTGATTTGGAGGTGAATAACATAATTCTAATATCCAATTTAGTTATTGACACATAATTAGAAAATATAACGATGAATTGACACATTTTAATTCTAAATAATTTAAATGATTTTACATTCTTTAATATATATATATATTTAAAGTTTTTAAATAAAAAGTTTTTATCTCAATATAAAAAGTACTTTCAATTTTCTTTTGCTGTGTTCAAAACAAAATTTAACAAATAATGTGACTTCCCAGTTGATATTTTGTTTAAAATTAATTGATTTGTTAGTTACTTAAAACCAATGAATGTGATTTGTTAATAAATTACTGGATAATTCTAAAAATGTCATATCTATCAAGCAGAAAATTATGTTGTGTATCAAATTTTTGTGGATGTATGTTATCATATATAGGTGAATTGAAATGCAGTATTGAAAAAAAAAAAATGAGGATGAATTGTTATATAAACATGTGAAAAGTAAAATAATAGTGATTTAATGAATGCTTCAGTTTTTTGGATCATGAAAGAATATGTAAATATAAATTTAAGTTTGATATTGAAAGTGTTAAGAATCTTCATGATGAGAGAAACAATAATAAAAGAAAAATTAAAGAGGCAATTTTAATAAATAGGAATGAAATAAAAAAAATAATGGTCAAGCTGCTAATATTAAAATTCAGAATTCATGGAATTTGAATTGTTGGCATTTGCTTCTATTTTGCTTTTTGAATTACCAAAATTACTTTTGAGGATATATATATATATATATATATATATATATATATATATATATATATATATATATATATAATACAAATTAATATTTAAAGTGTACTTATTTATATATCAATAAAACTAACAAAAACATACAATAATACTTTTATAAAAATATAAAACTAATAAATCAGAAAAAAGAGCACCCACATGACTAGTGCATAATGAATGTGTAAAATGAAAAAAGAGTTGATCAAAAGACAATTCATGATGGAACCCATATTAGCCAAGTGTAAACATAAAATTTATAAATTCATATTTATATATTGTTACTTTTTAATTTTTTTTCATGTCATGACTTAGTAAAATTGTTGCTTCCCCTTTATACATGAAAACTACTGTATATAATGACCTTCTGTGTTTTCATTGTGTGTTCAGAGTAAATTGTGGTGAGATATTTAAAGTAATGTTAACTGATAACCATTTACCTCTGTTGCTGTAATAATGTCTTTATTATAGCAAATATAAACATTATTAAAAAAAAGGAAGTAAAGCTTTTATAACAGCTTAGCAAAATATTTATAAAACAAAATAGTAAATATTAAACATTTCTATCTAAAAGTAACATCAAGCTTACACATACATTGCTTTTATATATTTATAGACTTAATCCAAAAACCAAACATAATATTATTAAATAATATAAAATAAAAAATAAGTAATAGTAAGAAATCATAAGAAACAAAAATTTAGAATTTAAATTTAAACACTTTTTGCATGGACTATTTGCAATTAAAAAAAAATGTTTTGAGCATAATAAAAATTTAAAAAAAAATCCCTATAGATATACAATTTCATAAAGATTCTTTTTTCTAGACATAATTTTTTCAATAGATTTAAAACTAGATAAAAATATAATTCATCCAAACATTAAATTATAGTCATTTACCTCATAATGCAAGATTATAAATATTGCACTCATATTATGATTTATTGTTTGTAAACAATGCACCTGCTAAACAACTAATCTTTTTTTTTTAAAAAATCATAAGTAGAGAATACATTCTATGATGATTTGACAATTGTATATATTAAGCAATGTTCTTCTTTTGTGGGACTTGGTATAAAATGGAAGTTGCTATTATTTATTACCAGAATTAGACCTAATGAGTTAAGTTGCAAAAATATCATAATCAACAAATATATAAATATCTAATTATAATTTGATACTCTGTCATTGAAACTATTAATGTAAAAGAAGTATTAAATCAGAGTTTAAATTTTAAAAATTTAGTAGAACAGTGAGCAGTGAATAAAAAATGCAAAATAATGGTAAGAAATTTAGTAGCAACATGATGGTAAAATTAGTGTCTGAAATAAAAATATTGTCCATTAATTGCAAATATTGAATTGCCAGAAGAGTTAATCATTCCTGAATGATAATATGAAAGAATTGAAATTGTATGCGGTGAAATAAATTTTACTAAATTTTAAATATTTGAACAATATAAATATATATTAAAAATAATTATATATAAGAAGTTTTTTTTCAGAATGTGGTTATGTGTTCTTTTCAATGCTAAGCATCTACATTAACCTTAACCAATTATGGCAGGTAGAATGATATCTAGTGTTCTATATTAGAAATAAAACAATAACAATAACAAAATAAAATATGAATAAAATGATAAAATTATGATACAGAACTTTATTAAAATTTCAGTAATTAAAATAGATGCTTACTTCTCTGGCAATTTCTTTTGCAATACATGATTTCATGTGTTCTCACATTCAACATAGAATTTAAGATTAAACCATTATTACTTATCAGAAAATAATAAATTTGACTTCATTTAATACATATTTTTGTTTACAACTGAAATAAAATTTAAAAATTCACATGTTCTTTCTATATATATATTTAAAAATGAGATTGTAATTAAAACAAAAAGATTTATGCATCCTCATTTTAGAAAGATTATTTTCATTTTACAAAATCAACAAAATCTTTATTATTTGTCTTTTTTTAAAAATATCTGAACAAATATTTATTTATTTCTCTTATAACTAATGAAATATACTTTAAAATTTTAAAATGTTTCAATATTTATTACAATGTTAGAATAATTTCATAATCATTATATTGTTTTCTAATATAAAATTCTATTTTTTAAAATAAAGTATTTCCATTCAAAATAAATTATTAACAATTTATATTTTGATTTCTAATAAATATTTTATAAATATATATATATATAGAATTGTAATAAATTTACAAATAAACATGTTTTTGTTTATTCAAACCATTTTCTTTAAACAATGTAAAAATCATGACATCAAAACAATAGAGGAACTTGTCAGGGTGGGGATAAATTCTATTGTTTTGAGGATTTTTTTGATTTTCTTGCCATCTAAAGAATTTTTTTGAACTAAAATTTTATATTATAACATATATAGAAAAATACACATATTACAGTATAAAGCTTACAGAAAAATTTACTAGGGGGCAAATTAATGAAAAAGCAAAATAATTCATATGAAAATTAAGTATGGTTATTAACTTTTGAAAGAACACAAAATCATGTGTTGGAAAGGGCTTTTTATGTATAATTATTATTAATATATATACATATATTTATACAGCTGTTGATTAAGATATTTTTATTATTTATTATAATTTATATGCAAATAAAACAGCATAATGGAATTCATTAATTTTCATTTTTGCTAAATTAAATAGCTATTGTTTTGCTGTTTACAAAATTGAATTTTAAAAAAATGTTATCATTTAAGGCAATACTGTTAAAAAATTCACAAAATAAACTTGGTTATGCAATGATTAAAAGACATGTATGTATATCAACTACATTTTCAATTCATTGACAAGCTTAACAAAATAAAAATAGTAATTTACTTGTAAATTTTGCAAACAATTTTGGAAAGATGATTTCTCTACTAAAATCATTCTGGTAGCTATAATAAGCATTTAAAATTTGAATGTAATATTTGTGAAACTATTCTTATTAACTTAAAAGTTATTTTAAAACATATTAATCAATAAAGCAAATCATATATAATGTGACATTACTTTATAAAAAGCTTGTATTTACAAAAATTCAATATAGAGAGTGTATCAATAGCTCAAACAAGCTCTTATTAATAAGTGCAGTAAGAGAAAATATTTAAAATCTCTATCTGTAATACTCCTCTCCAGACCAATTGCTTTCCAGCTTATGACTTATTCTCAGTGAGGAGCTAGAATATTCAGACACTAGATTCAAAATATCAACTCAAAAACCAGCAGTTATTTAATAGGTATCTATTGAGAAGAAACTGAAATTTTAAGACATAAAAAAGTCTTTAACTTCAGTTCAATCCTATCACAATTATCTACCAGCCCAGAAATCAGATCAACCTCTTACAGTTTGAATACGTTAGGAACAGATGCCATGTAGCACATAACAATTTAACTTTGATATTCATATTATTTTTAGATACATAAATTTAACTTCATATTTATGTACATTTTAAACATCTTTTCCATTACATATATTAATAATAGTGCCATTTCACAATCTCATTGAAATTAAATGGTTTAAAAAGCATTGTAATTATTATTTTTATAGAAGAAAAATTGCAATATCAAAAGCAAAGCTATAAATCTATAAGATTTTTAATCTCTGGGAGTTATAAAAAAATACGAAATTATCTAACTTCAGCAATGAGATAATAACAGCAATGAGAATTAAATGTTATAAATCGATAATAGTACTCTATTCATTATTTAATCAACTTGTCTTTGATACTGATTTAAACTCAGGAGTGTAATAAGTATCTCAATATATATATATAGCGAACTAGTTTACTATCATTTACTAAAATTTTTAACAAAAATAAAATTAAATCAATTAAGGTTAAAGGTTTTGAGAATTTTTCGATTTTGAAGAAACTTTTATTTTTTTCAATATTTTTGTCAAAATTCTCGACAAAAATATATAGGAAGTCAATTTATTGTTTTTCAGTTTCAGAAAAAATAAAGATTATGATTTAAGACTTCTATAAACATTTTATGACTCATTGGAGTCTTCAAAATGTTATATAAAAGTCTAAATTATTTGGTATGTAAAATAATTAGATTTATTATACCCTTAGAATTAAAATAAAGAATGCATTTTTATTCACTTCATTAATTGATCATAATTTATATTTAATTTAACATTTAAATATATGTATATTGTCTATGCTAAACTTATTGTAATTATAACAGACTTGAACTCAAACTTTCAATATCCCTACATCTATCCAATCTATCGTATACAACTGATACACATGACTACATACACATAAAAAATAAAAGATCTCCAATATATGTATTTCGTGCTGAAATAGCAGTTACCAGTTGGTCCAGATCAACATCTCATACACATATATACAATCAATGCTCAGTTTATATTAAGTTAGCAATTTTTTTAACTTTAATGGATAAGCTTCAAACTTCTTTACTCTCCAACTCTTCAGCTATCCATCTCATTAAAAATCCAAGAATGAAATACTCAAAGCCCTTGTTGATGCCAATGCCATGGTCATATCCATGTTGACTTTAAGTCACTCCAACCCCTCACAATAACACATTATATCCATTTAATTATAAAGAAGAGGAATGTGCTGAAAAACAGGCTGAATATTTAATATTTGAATATATATTGTCTAAACAAAACAATGTAATTATAAGGGACTTGAAGTCGAACTTCAAGCTATTTATATTTATCCAATCTATCTTATACAACAAATATGCATAACCACATACACATGAAAAAGATAAATGATCTCCAATATATGTATTTTATGCTGAACCAGCACTCATCAGTTGATTCAGATCACCATCTTCCACATATATACAATCAGTGTATAACAGTGATATTGGCATCAACAAGGGCTTTGAGCATTCCATCCTTGGAATTTCAATGAAATGGATGGCTGAGGAATTGGAAGAGTGGACAAGATAGAAGCATCTCCATTAAAGTTTAAAGATTTGCTATCTTAGTATAAAGAGAGCACGTATTACATATATGTGTGGGATATGGTGATCTGTACCAACTGCTGAGTGCAAGTTTAACATGAAATATGTATATTGGAGATCATTTATATTTTTCATATATATGTGGTCATGTGTATCAGTAATATAAGACAGATTGGATAGATGTTGGAAGCTTGAAAGTTTAAGCTCAATTCCCTTACAATTACATTAAGTTTAGTATAAATTGATATATTAAGGTCCTATGTGTGAGGGATCAGAGTGTCATAAGAACAACTTGGGTATGGGAGTGATAGTGGCATCAGCAAGGGCTTTGAGATTTCATCTCCATGATTTTCAATAAAATGGATGGCTGAAGATAAAGTGGAAGAGATTGACATTTGTCAATTAAAGTTTAAAGATTTCCTATCTTAATATAAATTGAGCACTGATTTTATATATGTGTGGGAGATGGTGATCTGGACCAACTGACAATTGTTAATTCAGCATGAAATACGTATACCGGAGATCATTTATCTTTTTCACCTGTATGTGGTCATGTGTACCAATTATATAAGGTAGACTGAATACAGGCAGGGAGGTTGAAAGTTAGAGTTCAAGTCCCTTATAATTATATTTAATTTAACATATTAACCAATGAATTCTGATATATGTGTCATACTTGCCCTATTTGTTTTAAAATCTCAAGGATCCTAGATATATACTCAATTGAGAAAAATACAAATAAACAGTCAAAGATATTTCAATATAGCCGATTAAATGGAACGTTTGTTACCAATATGTTATTTTGATAATTGAATATTCACATCTTCTGGGTGTCAAAGCTATTAATATTATTTATTTATAATTTATCGTATGTTTTGAAGTAATTTCATTTTATTCCAGTATTATGAATTCTGTTTTTTTTTTTTCAATTTAAATATTATATATAATTATAAAATTGTATATATATATATTACAACAGACAAAACTGAAATAAATTAATAAAATTCAACTATGTTTGTCAAGGCTGTTGTGATGTGATATACGTATGAAACTAGTTAACTAATGGCATTTATGATTTTAATATACATATGTATATAGTTGATGTGCTTTAGAAAATATATAGATATAATGGTTAATATTAAACAAATCGATACATGAATGTATCTGAAATATATATTTCTATCTTTTATCCGTGACAAAATTTGCTTCAATACATATGCTATATCTGTTAATTTTTTTAATTTAAAGTCAAACCGAATATTCTCATATATAAAGGACTGCAACTAAATGATAAATTTTTACGATCTTCAGAGACAGTTGTGATTGTTTTCTGTTCCATTACACACTATATTTTAACATCTCAATTTTGTAGCTGCATCATGAAACTTTAAGAGTACTGCTCAAACTATCACACCTCACGATTTCCAAGACAAGTGAATAATATTTGAGTTTGTTGAAAATAACTTTGCCTGAAAGGGAGTATTTAAAGATTATTATATTGTATATATTATGAATATTTATTATCATTATTGCTATTTTATTATTATTATTATTATTATTATTATTATTATTATTATTATTATTATTATTATTATTATTATTATTATTATTATCATCATCATCATCATCATCATTATTATTATTATTATTATCATCATCATCATTATTATTATTACAATTTTCAATTTATAATGAATATTTTCTTTAATTTAGCTTTACTTTGATTAAGTGAATTTCATTGCAATTAAAATGTTTGTTTAGGTAAGGAATAACAGTAAAAATGTAATATATATATATATATACTTTAAAGACATATTACACTGCAGTAAAGTTTTTGCAACAGCTTTCAATAATTTTACATTTATAATCATAATATATGTATGTTAAAATGAACATTTTCTTGAGTGACAGATATAAAAGATGTATTATCCAGGTTAATTGATGTATACATAACAGTAATATTATACTAAAATTCTAAATAAATTACATCTGCCATTATTTGTATAAACAATGTTGTGGAGATACTGCAAGACACATGTAAATGTCTATCAAATACTATAATCATATTAAGATATAACATTCACCATGAAAAACAGATTATCAAAACACTTAAAAGACTAAATTATATCAACAAATATGATGTTACATCTGAGTTATATCTCATTTTAAAAAGTTTTTAAACATCCATTAAATAATATAATTATTAATTTTATATCACCCATCCCTTAACATTTTATTTTGTATTCATTGAATAAACATTTCATCATTTCATGTGTTGTTATGTCTACAATAATTTTAAATAATATTCCTTACCCAGACAATATCAAGTGCAATGCAGTCATTTAAGTTGAGTTTTGTGATCACTATACAAAATCACA
Source organism: Epiperipatus broadwayi (assembly GCA_028023455.1). NCBI lineage: Eukaryota > Metazoa > Onychophora > Udeonychophora > Euonychophora > Peripatidae > Epiperipatus > Epiperipatus broadwayi. The sequence goes on along the minus strand of JAQFVV010007007.1, from coordinate 148,549 downwards.
AGTAAGAATGTTTTTATCACATGTTAGTGTTTTAGTGCTTTTATAAGACATTTAAGAGGCTGTCATTTACTTTTTCTGAAGTTCAATTTTTATTCTAAAAGTTTTCAATAATATTTTCTAATTTTAGTATTTTATTGTATTCTAGATTGATTTCATTAATAAATATTGTATATTTTTATGGGGTTTTTAATATAATCTTTATAATGTAAAGTTTATGCAGTTTGTAAAACCATTCATTTGAATGCTAAATTCATTGAAGTTATGTTCTTATAATAGTAGATCCATTATCTTGACAAGCTCAATATCATACTTATTGGTTTTATTAGAGTATTGAAGTTTTAGAATCATAAAAAACATTTTTTTAAAAATAATTTATATGATCTTTGTGTAATTATATTGGAAAATCCATGTCTTTACTTTCATATAATAAATTTTATAGAATTGTAACCTTGGTTATAATTAATTTAGTTGAAGTAGTTATATCAATAAGATTAAATAACTTATTTTTAATGTATTAAATATCCTATGTTTGAATGTATTATATATAGCAGGTCTATAGAGGAATCAATGTTAGATGTTTTATATATGTAAAACAATTAAATTATATTTATTAATAATTTTTATTACTCATTCATTAGACTAGACATTAACCAATAATGAATAATATTTCTGTAGTGTAATTTTCATTATATCACTCTCATGCAAGAAAAAACTGGTTTATTTCCACTTTTAACACTTTGTAGCAGGGTTTAATCTTAAATTATGACTGACAATATGTGAAAAAGATGTGTGATCTCCAAGGTGCACATTTCTTGTTGAATCAGCACTCATCAGTTGGCCCAGACCACAATCTCTTATACATATTTATTATCGTTGTTTAGAATATATAGAGAGCAAATTACTACAGTTTGATATATAAATGTCAAACTTGCTGCCCCCACAAATTTGACACAAACCACTTAATGAAAATATATTAATAATTTTATTAGCATTAAAAGTGAATAGAAACTAATCCCTACCTTATGTGTGAGGGGTGTAGTGAAAATTACACTACTGAAATATCCATAATTGAAAAATATGTTTAAAATTTATATAACATAGCTATATTATAACTAAATTTTTATGTAAAAATAGTTTTTATTGTTTCTTCTTTTTGTATAAACTATAAATGAAAAGGATTTCATTTTTAGATTGTATCTGATTAAATTTATAATAAAAATTCAAAAACAATTTTGGAAAAAATGAATGTGTGGCTCACAAATGATATCATTTAACTTCAAATGCAAAATTATGAATTTTATATCAAAAATTAAATAAATAGAGTAGTGTATGTGCGTTCTAAATTCTCTAAACTAAAGTCAGGTTATAAAAGTAGGTAAAAGGTATTCATCTATGCAATAATATTTGACTAATGTCAAGAGTTATTTATAATTATTTATTACTTTTTAAACAAAGCAGTATCTCAAATCCCAAGCTCTTATTAATTTTTTTTTTACTTCACAAAGATATATAAATAGAGTAATAGTTTATACTCCTTTAGAGCCATTTATTGCAGAAGTTGGATAATTAATGATAATTCTGTATGTGATTTATCTCAAACTAATCTTTGGTGAATGACTTTCAATGAGAAACTTGGATAATTCCATGCAAGTGATTTATCTCAGACTAGTCTTTGGCTAATGACTTTTTTTCAATGAAAAACATGGATTAACACTCTGTAATCATCTTATTTATTTTGTATAATCAGAGTCACGGTCAATAGTACAAAATTTAAAAATATCTTAAAATTATTAACCTAATTCAATCTTTTTGCTATCATTATCACTATTTTCAGTCATTATCACTTCATTGCAGCAAGAAAGTGTCTCCAGATTTAATGCACTTTTCATTAATAATAACTTCCTTTTTTTGCATTACATCAGCTAACTTACTTATTTCTTCCATCCTTTTCACATGGGTTCTCTTTGTAATATATATATATATTGTAATGGAACGTCTATTAGGCAGCCCCATGATTGGGCAAGCCAAGTGTAATAGAACGTATATGGTATTCCATTAAAACTAAAGAATGAAGAAAAACAAAATTATTCTAGTTATAATTAAATAAATTGTTTAAATGCACTTCCAGCTAGCTATACATAAAACAAATCTAATATCATGCAAAGCAATGAGATCTATTTTTATAATTTATTTTCAAAGATGATGTGAATAACTAATCAAATATATATATATCAGAAACAAAGGGACTTCTACTAAATTCAAATATACACATCTAATTATGTAAATTTATGTATCTCTAAATATTTGAATGAATAATAATATGTGTAAGTGATCTACAAACCAAATAATAAATGAAATATAAAATTATCCTTTATTATTTATAAATTCAATTAATTTATAATAATAACTTTGGCATTAAAAGAAAATAAGAATAATATAGTATCGCTCTTTTAAATAATTACAAAGGCATTATTTATAAAACAAATAGTACATCCTTTATTTTATGTTATAGTTCAACTTTAAATAATATTGATGTTTTAAATATAAATATTAAGAATAACTATGTATATATATATACTTGTAATAAGTATATATAGATTAAATATATAAAGACATATTTCTGCCTAATAATTATAATATAAGTATATGTATATACAATATCAAATTATAAATTACATTTTAAGATTTTAAATTATTTAAATATTTATCCTAACATCTGTTATATGTTTAATATTATTATAAAACAAGATGATTAAATTGACTACTTATAAAACGTTATATTTTATAATGAAAAATAAAAGTAAATAAAAAAATAAAATATATCAATCTCAAAAATATATTTATATATTATTCATACATATATGAAATTATTAAATACCTTTTAAAGTTCATTTAGATAATTTTCTTTTCCAAAAAATTAATTTATTTCATGAGTTCTTTTATCCGTTTACTTTTATTATTAGAATGCATTCTATTGAAAGGCGAAGAAATTATTAGATTAAAGAAAATTGTTAATCCTTAGATATATGCATATTTTATCCGTTTTAAAATTTCCTTCCTTTTAAAAAATAAATAAACCAATTAAAATGTTAATCGAGCATGTTAATTCCAATTACTTCCAAATTATGATTAAATTGATGATTATACATTTAAGATAGCTATATCTAGTTTCAACTCCAGACGCGACGAAATTTATATGTTGAATTTTTTTTTAGTTGTTCCATTGAAAATTGCCTTGGAATAAATGAAAGTGATGATGCAGCCTCCTGGCTGCGATTCTTGATTAGCCTGCCATAGTTTATGTATTTACCATAAGATATATATATATATTATTTCAGTATTTTGAAGAATAGTAAATTTTATAAAAATAGAGTGTAACAAAATTTTATCCTTCAGTTGTTTGTTCTATATCTATTCCAAAATAATATATATTGATATGCTTCTTTATTGTTGTTGCTATCGCTCCATGGCAGCAGATACTATTTTAAAACTCATGTTATATATGTTCTCTTTTAAAACAATTAACATTAAAATAAAAATAAAATATCAAGTATATATATATAAAATATTAAATTGAAAATTTGACATCTTTAAAAATATACATAAATAATTATTTATTACATTTAGTAATCATTGCAAATAAAATAATTTTTTTAATCAACAATTTATATGTCCTTATTTATTTTAATAATTAAATGTTCATATTGATGTACTATCAATATATATAAATAAAATAATAACTTCAAATAATAACTATATTTAATAAACATAAAAGAAAAATTTAAATATTTCATACGTAAACTTCAACTTAAAGAGATTTTTTTTTAATAACAAATAACAAAAATTTTTAAAATATAAATATCGACTTATCGATATTTACAATATATATATATAAAATCTCTTGGTATTCAACCTCTTCTAACAATGTGTTCATATCATTTCCATTTCTGACTCTTAATATTTTCAATGATGTTATATGTTTTTTTTCTGTAATCCAAGTGTTTTACTTTTGATAAATTCTTCTTATTAGAATCAACATATATTGCTTCATTTTGTAGAATGCTTTGAAATATTTGTTGCTTTTCTGTTATGTGTCCAAGCCACATATTTATAATTAAGAACTGATAAAGCACATCTATTTGGAACTTCTCTTTTCAAACATGGATATTTTCAGTTAATTTTATGTTACTTATATCTAAAAAAATCAGCCAAGTTTAATTCTATGATTATTTTCATCCATTGTGCCTGTAAAATATTTATACTTGTTAACTTAGTCACTTTATTCTTTATCTTTATATCTATTTTCATAGCTTTTATCTGATAATTTTGGAAGATTCCCTAAGTTCTGAAGCATTATTTTCAAAAAATAACAGTATTATATGTAAAATCTCTATGAATTAAATGATCTGGATGTATTTTAACTCCATTTACTTCGCATTTTTATCCATGAATAATTCTTGAAAAAATGCTGAAATGTTTTTTTTTTCTGTTTTAGATAAGGAAATCACAGTATTGTTCACCCTTTTCACTGTTGATGTTCTTAATTTTAACATTTAATCTAATCATTGGTACTATATTATACTAAATATTTTTTTTTAGAATATAACAATATATTCAGTATATATCATGCTGATCCAATACTTTAATCACTGTAGAAATACTTATAGAAAATCAAATGCCTTTACATAACCTATAAACCCAAAGAATAATGACAACTCATATTTATTGGTCCTTGCTTCTTTCAATAATTGACTTTGATTCACTGTGATAAAACCACTTCTAAATCCAGCTTAATAGTTTGGTTGGTTTATACAGAGTTTGATATAAGGTGCTGTAATTATCTTGCCAAAAGTTTTCCACTAATAGAAAATTAATAGATCTAAAATTTATAATATATTTTAACTACTTTTTATATCTCAATATTATTACTGCATTTTTCAATCATCTAATGTATTCTTATCATTTAATCATTTGGTACACAATTTGGTCAACATTTTTATATCCCTTAAGATATCAAAAATAATTTTCTAATAACCTGGAACTTTTTAATTGTTCATAGATTTAATTATAACACACACACACACACACTTTTTAAGCACTGACAATTCATAACATAGTGATTGTGGTGATTATTTTGTTTTTTATTGGTAGATAATCTTTGTAGAATACTTTTATACATTTTATGATATCATCCCTTTTCTTTTTTTAGTAAAAATTTCATTTTTTCTTTTTAATGCTTAAATAAATTCTCTTCTATAGTTTTCTTTGCCAAACACAATTTTATTTTTTTCTATATAATATTAGACTTTTTTCATAACATTTTACAAATTCCAAGTATTCCAGTTCTTTCTATTAGATCAGTTTTAAATATATTTTTTTTTTCCTTTTTTCATAGATTCTCTTGGCTTAATTGAAAATTTATTGGTGAGTTGCTTTCTTTATGTACTAGCTTTTTTTTTTTTTTTTTTAAATTCTAAGTAGAGTATAAATTATCTTATTAATATCAGTTAAATTTAATGATGTTCAAAGATTGCCAATATTTCAAACTTATTAGCAGTTTCTAATTTAAATTGTTTAACTGTTTCTGAAAGTTAGAAATAGCAATGTTTATCTGAGGTGGATGATGTCAAAGTTGTGAGTGAATTGAGTTTGATAATTGTAAAGAAAAATGTAACAATTTACTATTGATAAATACTCTTCATGTAATAGAGAACCTGGAATAACTGATGAGTGCTGGTTCAGCCTGAAATGAATCTTGGGGGATCATTATTTTGTCTTTTATTGTATCTTTATTTATATGAATTTAAAAAGAATAGGGAAGTATAGAGGTTGTTTAATATATCTACAATTATTAATACTGACTTTCTTAATAATTATATTCCCTCTAATTTTGGATTAACACATATTTAACATCTTACTGATTGATGATTCCCTTCCTGTGCTGAATATATAAAAAAATATTGCAATCTTAAAATATATATTTTATGTTAGTTAAAATATAGACCAATTTTGATGTACATTCATTTGACTAATTTCATGTCTATTTCTTTTAAGCATTCATAATATACAATTTTTCCTGCAACTTTCACAAATCTCATTTCCATCACCATAGTTATTCTTTCAATTCCAGTATTAAATTTTTCCATAATAGTTTTAAAATGTTTTTTATTCTGATCAAAATAATTGTGTACACTAACATAAAAATAATCTTTTTCTTCATAACATTGAGATCTACTTGATTATTTAAAGATTGTATCTTCCATTAACTTGATTAACTAACATTACTAGTGTAACTTATATGTCATTCATGTATAATGAATACTACACCAATTATTTTTACAATATTTGTGCCTTTGTACTAAAATACATATCCACTTTTTAAATCTCATCTCATTTTTTCTTTGTCCTATATTATGTCATTTAATATTAAACAATAATTTCCAATTTTTATAATCTTCCTTAACCTGAAAGTGATCTGCATTAATAAGTAGTTAAATAAAAGTCAACACAAAATGGCAGCCAGAGTCTATAATCAAGGGTTTTAGTATCCCTCATCTTTGACTTCTAAAGCTGACATGGTTGATGATTTTATAGCCACTTAGGATTATGAACTATAATTTAAATTTGACTATTATAAATACCTAAAAGAAGATCATTCGCACATATATTTATCCTGCTTTCAAAAAAACCTAACTAACATTTGAAGTAAAAACTATCAGGCAATTGAAAAAAAAAATTTTTTTTATCTTTTTTGTTTTTAACACTCAGGTAAAAGGCAAATAAACTCACCATACTTGTTTGATGGTGAATAGACTATCCATATTTAATAACTACATAAATAAACACATAGTAATTTCATTGCAATGGCATGAACATATTAGTAATTTGTTCTGTTCTGTTTCATCAAAGCCTCTAAAAGGAATCAAATTATTTCTTTTAAAATTAAAAAAAAAAAAAAACTATTTTCTGCAGTCAATTAAGCTTGTGGTTAAGACCTGTAGAGGTCCCTACTATCGCATTTTACGCGCACTTTCTTGAAGTTACAGCCTTAGTAAATATTACTTGTATAGTTATATAAATATGACTACAAGCCAATAATATATTTTTATTGATTTCAGCTTTACATTAACTTTAGAAATCTTATTCTATAATTAGAATAATATCTAACAAAAAACAATCACAAGTCTTTATGTGATGTTTTGTCCTTATATATAAAATAAAGATTCAATTACATTGATATGCTAATGACAAAATTACCATTTTTAAGTGGTATTATTAAATATGAATAAGAATTACTCCTTGATCCAGCAACCTCAACGTATTTTCAGATTAAAAACTTATCATATTCCCCAGTTTGCATTACTAGCTTTTGTTTTTAAATACTTTTTACAAATATCGCTTTTTAAAATATATATATTTTACAAAAATTATCTTTCCAAAAAATTAGTTTTTAGTCATTAATTTAAAAAAAATCTAATCATATTAAATTTAAAATGTTTACTTCATTAACTAACCATGAAAAATTAAACACATTATAATTTATAATTTAATAATGTTAGAATTAATTGAACCATAAAGATATTTATTTAAAATTGTTCAATTGAAGACAAAATTAAAACTCTTGTTTTCAAAAGTAATTGAAATAATTAAGGAAAATATATTTCCCAATTGATTTTATTTTATATAATTTACTGGGACATAATGCTTACTAAAAATTAAATTTTAAATTCATTCAATGAGATACGTTTTCAATATCTGTTCACCGACTACTTGTATAAAATTTAATCTGCATTTTAAAAATTATAATTAATGTTTGTTCTAATAAATCACTAAGGGGTGAATTTAATTAAATTTAATTAATAGAAAGTTTTCATTCAATATCCCACTGAGATATTTCAATATCTTTTTAAAACAGGAAGTTGGAAAACAAGTTCTTAGAAAAACAAACAATATTACTTTTAAGACTCAGATTTGCAGAAGCGATTTTTTTTTTATTACGTAAAATAAAATTGTATTATTATTACATTCAATATTCAAATCGGGCATTAACGTTTAATGCTTCTAATGCGGAGTTTCATAAGCATAGCAAAGCTAATCTGTTATTCATTAAAGTGCTATTAATATATACGTATATTCTCTCCTCCCCCATGTCATTCAAAGAGTCTGTCACATGCTATTTGCTCGCCTATTCGTGCACATCATCAGTATTGACGATAAATCACGTCTCTTTGATATTTCTCTTTCTATCATTGCACCTAGTACAAATAATCATATCTTTTAAGAATCGAAGTAATAGTCACCTTTCATTTCACAAACCATGACAATTGATGTGGGTAAGGTATTTTTTAGACTTACTGTGTATGTACGGGTGCTGTTTTATTGTCATTGCTATACATGATTAGATTGATTAAATTTTGACGCTTAATGCAAACCTTAATAATTATTGAAAAAGTTATTAGTACTCATTTGGAAAGACCTCAGGATATAGAGTTAGCATATTTTCCTATCACACAATATGAGATTTAAATCCAAGCAGTAGAATTTCATTTTTCAAGACCCTTGGAAGTTTTTAATTAACTGTTACATAGCCAATACAACCATCCAATGTCGATTAGTAAATGAATGTCTCGCCATCAATAAATAAAGAATATGTTCAAACATTCATCATCTGACAATTAATAACCCTAGTCATTACAACGTTCTCCTTCAAACTTGTTTTATGAAAGGCTGTACGAGAATTCTTTTCCTGCCATAAGATATTTATTTGAAAGGTTGTTTTATCTGTTGTTTACTATGTAAACCAAAGCATGTGAAATGAAATATATATACTGTATATGTTAAAGAAAAATAAATATATGTATTAAAAATACACACATAAATAAAAACTACAAACTTTTAAAAGAATATAAAAAAAACAACAAATGAAAACAAATTTAACTAAATAAAAGAAATAATTGCAATTCAGAATTTATTTTTTAAAAAAAAAAAAAAATTCATTCTTTGGACTTTTGTTAGCTTGGCAATACAACATAAAACCTTTTTACTTTTATCTTTTAATAATATTATAAAAACTTTATTTATTTGATCATTTGTGAATTTCAGCATATTTAGACTAACTGAGATTTTTTTTTTATAACTGAGATAAAAAAGTAGTCTCCGCAACTCTTTTATTTATACTTTTGTTAACATATACTTGTTTAATTAAAAGATTACTCTGGAACATTTTAAGACTGAATAAAATTTTTTTAAATAATTGCACAATTTTTAATTTAAAAAAAGGCAAGGAGATATTTTTCCCCACTAAAAATGCCCATAAATATTATGTAAATTATTTTTTGATTACTAAATTAGTAAAAATTATTTTTAAAATATTATATTTTATTCTGCTACCGGTTTCAATTTAAGATCTGAAATCACTTCTTCTGTGCATAATGTATTAGATTGACTCTTACATATTAACTCAAGGTTTTATTTCAGTATACCCTAGGCTATTACTGAATAGAATACATAATTTTAGAACAATAGAACAACAGTTTTACTTTGTGTTATTAATTATTGGCTTAATACTATTGGGGACTGAAAACCCCAATCTTGTTACACACAAACATCAGATTTTTGGAATGAACATAACAGGGAAAGTGACCATTGCTTTGATTTTTCAAAAAGTTTAGATCGCTTGCATTTACAGCAATGAGATAAAACTTAAAAAGTCATGGTATATCTATAAAGCAGATAGATCTATAAACTGGTCAGTAAATAACATAAAAATATGTATAGAAAAAACAACTATTATATATAGGTTTATTTTTAATGAATATCATATAATTTTTTCTATGATTTATGATCCTCAATATAGAACAAATTTGGCTTATTATTTAAAAAAATGAAAATTTAGCATTTTTAAGGTGTTTTTTCAATTTACAAATCATGCATTCTTACTATGTATTTATCTATATGAACCCCATATACAGCAGAATTTGAAACTTTGCTATATTTTGTTTCAAGTCACCCCCATGTTCAAAGAAAATAGCATATAATAGTTCATCTTTTGTTTAGTAAATTATGATTAGAAAAAAATACATATTGTTTATTAAATTGCAACTGATTGATACTTTTCAAAACACACTTATATATAACACAGATGTTTTGTATGTAAGTATAAATTAAAATTATAGAAAATTTAAAAAATATGTAAAGAAGGGGATATTTACTTCATTTTAAAGAATGTTTGTTCACTCATATACCTATTGAAGCAATGAAAATAAGAAAAATTAATAATTTCTATATTAACACAGTTTCTATTCTCTCTATACAGTAGTGCTACTCAGTGCAAGCCATAATAATCAATGGGTGCTAGAAGGTTTGTGCATAAAAATCCTGGTCTAGGGCCTACTCATCCAATATCACCAGATTAGTTTCTATATTGTGGCATTGATTAGTGAGAAGTTTTGCACCTGAGAGCATTGAACTGATAAAACCACAAGCTAGAAATTAGTCAGGGTATATTGGATGAGTAGGCACTTGATAAGGCTTTTGATGCATAAACCTTCTAGAATTGATTGCTATGGCTTGTATTGGAGGACACTTCGGTATGAAGAGAGTTCTACTGTTTTAACAGCCTATGTAAACAGAAGAAATGGTGATCATATAATGTCCATCCTACTGTATTTTTATCTTTAACACAAAAGTAAATAGTCAAATTTGAATAGTTTATAATTGAAATCATACAGTTAGATACAGCACAGTTTGTGGGTCCACTGCTTTCATATTTTATTATGTAAAAAAAATTTACATTTTCTATAACACTATCTGTTATTTTTATTATTATTAAACATCTTTAAGTCTTTAGTAACACTGTTTTTATATATATAACTGAATGGCCCTTTAACCATAGGGTATATGAAAACTCATTAAAAAAAAAACAATACCAATCATTTACCTTCATTATCAGATATGACTAAAAAGGTTGAATTTTAAATGAATCAATAAATTTATTTCTAGATATTTTTACATTGATTGATATTTGTCAAATCTGATTTTTTTTTTTTTAATTTTACATAATGAATCAAATATTGAATAGATATTGTAACCTTATATTTTAGCATTTGAATTAATAATGGTCAGCAATATTAACTGTAGAAAAATTATCAACACTCTTTCTTATCAAATGAACTATATCAATCTTTGTTATCATTCTTACTGTGATCAATAGAAGCAGGAGTAAAATTCAGGTGAATCTTTCCCTACTGCACTATAATAGATTGGGTAAAATCTTCCAAAATGTCTGCATATATAACACATTATCAATTATAGCATACCAGAAAAACATATACATTTGAGATTTCCCTTTTTTAAAACCACAACTATTTTTTAAGCCAAACAAAATTACACACAAAACTCATATTAGAAAGAAAATACACAGGATAAAATACATACAAGCTTAACTACAAGAAGACAACAGTTTAAAATAATAATAGAATAATAATTTAATACGAGAGTTAGACAGTCAGTAGAATATTCAGCCAGAATAGTAAATGTTGCTATCATGTTTAAATGGGTGTGTGTGTGTGCATGTGTGTATAAAAACTATATCTTCAAAATGTAATCAATTTGAAGAGTAACATATTCGAATTGAATTTATTATTACTTTTTAACTAATGGGTTATTTTAATAAGTTTATCAATTAAAAATGATAAAAACTTTAAAACTTAATAAAATAAATTATTTTATTTAATATTCTAATGTTATAAACCATTTAACTACAAAATAAACAATTGTATATTTTATTTGTGAACAGTCAATATAATTTGGTGTTTAATATTTAAAATATAATATTGTAAATCTTCATTTTTGTCTTAAAATTTGGTGCTTTTAAACTTGACAAACTGCGAACTCGCCTGGTTCCAATAATTGCTGAATATATTTTCTTCATACAATCTTGATAAGTGAGGTATTTTCGGTGATATTTAATGAGATCACAGATTATATGATAATAAGCTATAAATATATTCATCCATCAAATATGAGTAGTTTTTGCTAAGTTTCACCTAACTTTAGCCATTTTGTTAACCTTCTTTGACATGGAGATATAGAAAATATATTGGCATTTTTCCCAGCTCAGTGAACTATTTCTTCTCATTGACCCAAATGGAGAAATTAAAATGTCAAATGCTACTATCATTGAATAAGGTAACAAAATTTAATATTTTGAATAATTAATTAAAATTTTGAAATTGCTTATGGGATTCAACTATATGCAAGAACATTTTGTGTTCATTTGTCTGTTCTTTAAAAATTAAAGCAACTTGCTGAAAATGATATTGGCTATATCCATAAGGATTACCTTGAATATTACATTCATCATAGAAGCTCATCACACTGTGTAGATATGCATTTGTAAAAACTTCTTAAGATTATGAAAAATCCTGGTTAATTCAAATTTGAGCTGGTGAATTACTTATTATTTTGATTAGTCTCAAACTATATTAATCGATCTGAACTATAGGTACAGCCATCAAATTATTCAAGCCTATGGATTATTGAAATTACTTTGTAATATGCACCCACCTTATCTATACCTTTGGATATTGTATATAGCTACAACTATAGATTAAAATCTTTTTTAAGCTGAATAGTATTATGAGTACAATCTGAACCAAAAGATTATGTATTTAAATTGATTAGCTTTTCATATATCATAAAATGATCAAGACATTACAAATTACAAAAGCCGATATTTATAAATTGATAAATTGTTACAACTACATCTGTTGGAATACAAATAATTTGTTCAAAGTTTGATAAAATCATATTATTCAATTTTGGTTATATATATCAACCACTCAAGAAATTCACTATATCATCTGGATTAAATATTACATGTATATTTATAAATTTATTATCAGTATAATTAAGACATATTTGGATACAACTGGAATTTTAAAATTTTACTGACTAGAAACTCACACATTTATTGAAGATTGTGGATTATCCATTTTACAGAGATTATATAGTTAATTTTATTATTGGTTTTTTTGAATGTTTAAAATGTTCTTATCACAATATTAATAATATTCTCATGAAAATATTGGTGTAACAAATGTACTCATAGATATTTTAGATTGCTAATGCAATTGGTTATAAATGTGTGTTTGTCACATTATTAGAGATATGTTGTAATAAGTTCTAAGTTTATTTACTAAATGTCATAGTCCTGTTAATATTAATTTATTATCTGTTTTATTGATCCTTGGAAGTAACCTCTTAACTTCTGCAGCCCAGATATCTTTAATAAAAGAAGTAAAACCATAAAAGGTTGCTTTTCCATTTACCCAGGAAATGTTCATGTCATTGAGAAAATCCCATGCAATATAATAAAATACTATTGTTATGGTGAAATTGTAAATTATTAGTTAGTAGAAACAGACTCCTAATAAAATATTGTGAAGTTTAGCTATTATAAGCTTGAAAGCATAACAAATCATGCCAATCAACATATGATTGTCAAATCTATTAATTTATGTATTTTAATAACAATCATACTATATTTGAGTAAATTGTTTACTTGTTCCTAAAAGGGTTTAGCAATCTAGATAATACATAGGATAGAGATTGTCTCTAATGTTTATTATCAAGACATTAAAGGTTACAACAAAAAATTTTTAGACCCATCTGAAGTTGATATTCAGGCTTGAATAAATATTGTACAACCTTCTCCAATGCAGTGTTTTCTTTGCATCACTTTTCATGATAACAGAGGAAGTTATAACCCAATGACAAAACATTAAGTAAATAAAACAGTGCAATAAGAATATTTAGACAACTTCTATTGTTATAATTTGTTGGTTTTTTTTATTTATATAATTGTTTTATTTTTATTTTTATATAATTGTTGGCTGAAGAGTTGGAGGTTGGAGTAGATTAAAACCTGTCCATTAAAGTATGAGGGTTTGCTATTTTAATATAAAACTGAGCACTGATTATATATATATGTGTGTGTTTGTGTGTGAGATAATAATCTGCATGAAATAAATATATTGGTGATTATTTATCTTTTCTACATATGTGTGGTCATGTGTATCAGTGGTATGAAATAGTGTGGATAGTTGAAGGGTGCTTAAAAGTCTGAGTTCAAGCCCCTCTATTTACAATTAGGCTCCATGTATATGAAGAGTGCCTGTATTTCAAATATTGTTTTATAATTAATAAATTAATTGTTATTATTGATTAGGTGGTTATTTGTCTTTAATGAAATCATTATCATCATTTACAGACTTTAATACAATTTTGCCATACTTTGTTTAAAATTAATTTTCTTCACTTAATTTATTTACACCATTCCTATTTTCCATCTTTCATTTTAAGAATAGGATCGTTTATTGAAGTATGATAAGGTAAAACAAAATTCCTTTGATATCTTAATCATATCAAGGCCCAAATGTTCTAAAAGTTTTTGAGTCCTAATTTATTGGAAATCACTTATAATTTAATAAGCATCCTGAGATATATAATTGACTTAAATTATATGTAATGTGGGAAAGAGAGAGTTAATTTTCTAGATTTAAACATTAAACACTAACATCAGGCATCTATTGATTAGTAAAGCCACGGATGGTATAAAAATAATGAGAATAGAAGCATTTTCTAATAAATAGCAAAGTGTAAGATAAGTTTGTGTGAGTTTAATGGGCATAAAATATATATTATTAAACATCATATATATCTAATCCAATAAAAACTGATTTAAATGCATTTGTATATTTGTTGAAAGTCTGCTTTTTGACATAAGAATTACTTAAAAAAACAGGGTTTTATAGATTAAATGTATGTAATCTACATTAAAACATGGTAGTGGTATATGTCTATTGTGAAAGAAACGATATATTTATTTTTGAGTAATTACAATCATGTATTTGCAGCAAACAAAAAAGAATTTTCCATTTACTGATTATTTACATACTGTATTCATTTTGTTAATAGTCATATGCCTGTTCTTACATTTGGAAATTCCCCTTAAAAATAAGATATATATATAGTTTCTAATAAAAAAACATGCATTAGCACAAAAGAAAAAAACTAAAAACAATAATCTATTTATAATAAAATTAATATGTACTGAAAATCAGAGAATATAAGACATTTTTTAAAGTTAAAAAATCCAAATAAATATTATCTTTCTCATCACTAAAAGTTTGTAGGTTAGGATATGATTAATTATAAAATTATATATATAATAAAAGTACGATTAAATTATTATTATTCAGCATTTTTTAAATGTTTTAGTTGACTACATATAAAAAAGAAGTTATATTACAAGTTAAAGCATTTCAGAAAAACAACAACAAAATCATTTGACAAGTAATTACAATAATTAATTAAATTTTAGCAGAAGCTGTTTTACAAAAATAAGCTTTTATATTAATAATATATTTTTAATTACTTTTTGTTAAGTCAGGAATTATCAGACTTCCTTTAAACTCAGATATAAACAAAGTTTATTAAAGATCAAATATAACCTACTCATTATTATTCAGATTTCCTTATATGCATGATTTATATTTTTGGAAACTACGACTTATTCTTATATATTGTAACGTCGATTGTATGTATTGAAAAAAAAAATGCTGATATTTAATAGAAGGCAAAACTTGTCCTGAACACACACTTATAATTTATTAAAAGAAATATAACTTGCATCTTAATAAATCATTATAATTGATAATCATTTATGATTGTATTAAATGGTGAATATTGTAAAGCAAATTTTTGTTTAAATACAAAATGTTTAGATTTAAGTAACCAATTTCAAACTAATATAAGACATTTGGAGACTTATCCTTGATTTGGACTAACTAAGGAGACTTGATGCATGCAGTGTAAGAGCATTAGTTTTAGATTTTAAAAATATATTTTTTATTTGGAAATATGGATGATTATTTATCTATCTAAATTTAAACCTGTCTGTTCATATATTTGTCTGTCTAACAGTTTACCTGCCCAAACAACCGACTTACCTATCGACTTACCTATCTATCTATCTATCTATCTATCTATCTATCTATCTATCTATCTATCTATCTATCTATCTATCTATCTATCTATCTATCTATCTATCTATCTATCTATCTATCTATCTATCTATCTATCTATCTATCTATCTATCTATCTATCTATCTATCTATCTATCTATCTATCTATCTATCTATCTATCTATCTATCTATCTATCTATCTATCTATCTATCTATCTATCTATCTATCTATCTATCTATCTATCTATCTATCTATCTATCTATCTATCTATCTATCTATCTATCTATCTATCTATCTACCTACCTACCTACCTACCTACCTACCTACTACCTACCTACCTACCTACATACCTATCTGCCTATCCTTTCGCAAAGTGTCGAAAGAAAGATAATTTTTAAAATCCAGATATTTGTCATTAGATTCAATTTTACTGATTTTATGTTACTGTAAGTAAATTACTATTCAAAGATAATAAATTGTAATTACTATATGCAAGTCAGTTTGTTTTGTGATACTGCTTACTTACTTAACTACTTATTTAATTATCTATCTATCTATCTATCTATCTATCTATCTATCTATCTATCTATCTATCTATCTATCTATCTATCTATCTATTTATCTGTCCACCTATCTATCTATCTATCTATCTATCTATCTATTTATCTGTCCACCTATCTATCCAGCTATCTATCCACCTATCTATCCATCCATCTATCTATCAATTTATGTATCCATCTATCTGTCTATCTGTCTTCTATCTATCTATCTATCTATCTTTTTATGAAGTTGATAAAATACAAATACTTCTCATTAGATTCAATTTTACTGATTTTATTGAGTTATATAATTAAATTACTATTCGAAGACATTAAATTGTAATTACTGTATAAAAGTCATAGTTTGTTTTGTGATGATGTTTAAGATACTTCAATATGATACTTAAAGAACTAAAAAGAATAAAATATATTTATAAAAAAAGTAACTTCTCTTTTCACAATTCCTCATCCTATGTGATTTTTAGAAGCATCAGGGAAAATATTCTCCATTTATAATAATACTATGTTATTTTTAGTCTATCTTCAATCAACTACTATCACATTGAATAAACAATAGATATCATTATATTACAGCCTGACTTCAAAACATTTTTTGTGATTTCAGAATATTAGCTTTAATAGAATAAATGACTAAAAGGTGGCTCATAAATTCATAAGAGCATTAGTAACAGATTTGGATTTTAGTCTTCGTTAATAAAAATAAGAGTCAAAAACCAGTCTGAAAATAGAAATTTTATAGCAATGTACTATCTTTTATTTATTAATCATTCAAGATTATCATAATAAATTTAACATAGGATAAATCTAATTACTATTGAAAGCATACAAATAAATATTTTGGTTTACAACTCATTTCTATTCATGATTCCTTTTTTAGACACAATTTCTACAAAGCTCTAATTTTTTGACTAAGTGAAAAATATGTTGAAACACATAATTTATGAAGTAATAATTTTAATACATTTAATAGATAGATATAACCTTATGTATGCAGCCAAAAAAATAAATGAAGCTAAATATTCAACAAATTTAATTTAATAAACAATGTGAAATTTTGCCTGTATAGAACTAGATAAGAATTATAAATTATTTTCTGAATCTAATTGATATAATTATGTTGATGCAAATGAAATTACAACTTCTGCTATTTTTTTTTCATGATAATATAATTATCTTTGCTTTTCAGTTAATATTTCTAACAAAGTCCAATTATTGACTTGTTTCAATTAATAAAAAAGATATATTTCTGGAGGTTGCAGTTGATCCGGGAGGTACAAGTAAACTTATTTCTTAAATAATATGAGATATATCAGTTCTCTACATTCAAGGCCATGAATGACCATGAATTTGTGCATGACTACTATCATAACATAACATTTAACCCATCACTCTGGTTATAGAACATGTTTTACAAGGATGTATATTTGATAATAAACTATACTGAGAGATATGATGAGTTACTGATATCAGTGTTAGGGTATTTTTGAAAATAATTTATAAATTGTAGCTAAAATTAAATAAAAAAATCCAGTAATTTATTATATATTTGTAATAAAAAAAAATTTGCAGTGTCTTAAACCTTTTTTCTGCAATTCACCATATACTATTAAGAAATTGATCTCTCGGATGTATGCAACTCCCAATTCAATTTTAGGGGCATGAACTTTACAATGTTAAACTGGAAGTGTTGGAAGTTAAATCACCGAGGAAACAAGATGCATCTATTGTGATTGCTTCTCAGTAAATTATTATAAATGTCTATTTGTTTTACTATATATAATGTTTCTCAGTCTGACTAGTTGAGTTAATATACAACTAAAATGCATTATTATAATTATATTTAATTTTCTGCTTTGAAAGAAAAGAAAAAAAAAACACTTTATTTTTTAATATTATGACAAACTTCTTGAGAATTTACTAGAATTGTTCTTAAACATTGACAAGTCATTGTGCTTCATCAAATAAGCATATAAAATGTCATGTGACACTATCTTTAGTATTGACTTTATTATTCATATTTGACTTATAAAATTTAACAAAGATTGGGAAAA
This sequence comes from Epiperipatus broadwayi, assembly GCA_028023455.1. NCBI lineage: Eukaryota > Metazoa > Onychophora > Udeonychophora > Euonychophora > Peripatidae > Epiperipatus > Epiperipatus broadwayi. Next base: position 129,908 of record JAQFVV010007007.1, on the reverse strand, counting down.
GGTATCTGTAATTCCATTACATAGCAAGATTATATATTTTAAAAACAATGGTTACAATTGTTTAATATAAGCTATATTAATTGAAAAATAAACCAATAAAATATCACCTTATTCCATCACATGACTTTAGCTTACATTTTGTTGTCATAGCAACACAATTTTCATTATCTTTATATCATTTACTGCAAGTGTAAATAAGTACCAAAGATGCCAGATGGTAGAGTTTATTAAATTCTAAAGATCCAGGTGGACTGGACCAAGTTCCAATCTTTCTCTCTGATAAATGTCCTAAGCTTAAAACTAGTCTGAGGATATTAGATAAAATAGCACAGAATAGGAATTTAACAAGTGCTGCCATATGGCATTTATTATTACTTATTAAATTGACAGTAAGTATCACAGAGAAGAGTGAAGAATCATAGAAAAGGTATAGATGCTTTAATCAGCAAAAGAAAAGAATATTTCAATATCCAATTATATAATGTCTGAACTATAATTTGAATCATAAATAAATTGACTGAAATCAAAATATTTTCAACAAAGAAAAAGATTTCATTTATTAAAAATTTAGATGTGAAGAAAAAAGAGATAATGATTAATAATATGAATATATTTCAATAATCTTCAAAAAGTAGTGAGAGATTATTCTGGAAAAATGCTGTTTAGATGATGTTGAAGAGAAGCTGATAAATTGAACGCAACTAATAAGAATATAGTATAATATTTTTTTTTTCTTTCAAATTTGGTTATTTAAGTCGATTATATGAATAATTCAACATACAGTCATCTTATTTACAAATCTTGATTTATTGTGGGAACTAAAATTTTTCTCCCCATTCATATATATAAATCATACACATTTTTCCTTATTTTTTTTATCATATATATCATTATACATTTTCATCTATGTTTTGGCTTTATCCTATGATTATTTTCAATATTACTACTTAGAATAATAACATTTATCTAAAAAATTTTATTTTCCAATTTATTTTCTATTGCACATAAATTAATATAATTTTTCGTTTTTTTTCAGTGTGGAATAATACTGTGATAAAGTAGCGGACGGGAGAACAAAATGGCTTGGATCGCAAATCATCTTTCACATTTCCCGGACTTGAACATCTTATGAGATGCCTGAGAAATAAATGATTCCATCTTTATTATTTGCTTTTTGTTTTAAAGTAAGTATTCTAGGGACGAAATAGGTTTTAAAAATTGTTAAATAAATAAATAATAAAAACATTAACTTTTTGACTATATTGTATATTTACAAAATAGTAGTTGTACAATTAGATATTCTAAAACTAAAAAAAATAATACTAATAACTTGGACAGAATTATTTCAAATTCACTTTTATTAGAATCCTACAATATTTAATTTTTTATCTTATATTATAAATGAATCAATAGTTTTTAAGGTTATAAACATGCCATTTCAATATGACGTATATCACTTATCAAATGCCATTTCTGGAAGAAAATCTCAAATTTTATTCACACTTGATTGATTTGTTTAAAACAATTGCCAAGAAAACACCATTTTTAAAGAAGAAATGCTGAAAATAAATTAAATGTCAAAGCAAGATTTCATTTCATTCTTTATGGCCTATATTTAAAAAGAACGAATTGCTTTTATATTACGAAATGATTCTTTCCACTTTATATAAATAACAGCTGTAACTACCCCCCTCCCTGCATGATTTAATGCAACGATAGAGTGATGGACTAGAACTGAAAGCCTATCAACAAAATCCCCATGTGTTATGGTTAGTCTGTATGTCATCATACTTATGTTTGAGATTCATCCTAAAAAATATGTCTAAGCTGCAAACTGGCTTAGAATTATTATTTCATTCAAATTTATCTATAAATTAACTAGATAATGATTTATTATTGGCCTCTAAATGAATTAGTATGTAAACTATTATTAACTATATAATGAGGATACGTATCAAAATAGAATAGACAGTCGAATCTTGATATGCTGTCTGAAAAATCACTATAAATCAAATATGATTGTAATGTAATGTGGCTTTCACCACTTTTTGGGCGTCATAATTCATTATTTGTTGGATTCATAATTTACTTTTACTTTATTCTTTAAATCAGAAAATAATAGGAAAATATAGATTCCATTATCTAACAGCAATGCTTTTATATTTTACATAAGCACATACAGAGTAAAAAAGAATGCATTGTATTTTATAAACTCAAAGGGTTATTATGATTTTTTTTCGAAGTGCTGAAAAATTCTGCTAGGTTATTTTCAGTTGATAAAAATGTCTTTATATGGATCAGTTATTAAAGTATAGATATGTAACCACAAAATAATATAAATAGAATATATAATTTTTTTTTCTACTTTAAATTAAAAGAGCATCTTATACTGACTATAAGTAATTAGAAAGCTACATTATAAAGCTTATAAAAATATAAAAATGATATATATATATATCATTAAAATCAATCAAAACTTAGACAATCCCAATATCAATAACAATCAACAATTTCAATCCGTTGCCAAGGCAACCTTCTTTTAACAATAAAGGGGAAGTATATATTAATGAAAAATAATGCAAATAGTTACCTTACTAATGAAAAAGAATCATGAGCACATAAGTGACTTAGGGGTGAACTAACAAACTTAAAAACTAAAGTAACCTGGATTACAGTTTAATTGTTCATTTCTGATTTCCTGATATTAGATTTCCTCCTGAGTTATTAATTTTCTGTCTATTTTTTATGCAGTTTGCACAATGGTAGAGTGTCAGACATGAGAGATAAAACTTTCTTGATAGAAGCTCAAGCTCTCACTTTTGGTGCTCAAATGTTATTTGGTCTCCTAATCTAACTATATGATAATTTTTTAAACAAATAAAACATTAAATTAGAAATATACCGTTTAAATTTCATGTTATATTATAAATGCAAATTTAGGTAATCTAATAATGAAAGTAATGAATATTAGATTGATAGTATACAGATTTCAATAATTAATATTGTGTCATCAATCATGCAACACCACTCATGTTAATTATACTTTCATAAATATTTCTCTATTTATACAGCTAACATAGACTTTATTTTTAATGATATTTTATTTTAAAACCAATAACAATGTTGCATGCATTCAAATGGTATTTTTGGTGCAATATTTAATAATCTTTAAAGAAGGAAAAAATAAAATAGAATTAACAATATTTGTGCATTCATGGACTCATAATATAGTGCACTTATTTGTTATTGGAATGTATTAGACTTGTGGCATGTTTTAAAGTAAAATGTTTATCAACAATGTAAATCTATATTAGTTAAAGGTACAAATGTTGAATTTAATACTATAAAATTATTAGCATTGTGAACAATCGGCCATATTTAACATATGATATGAGATTGATAGTTAAAAGTTGGTTGTATACATTATTTTTGTGATTTAATTTCAATAATATTGCATTTATTAAAAAATATTAAATTAAGGTAGTATTAGCTTTAACACTATAAAGTAAATTATATATATATGTATTCTTTAACCCTTTGACAACCAGAACGACTTTTGTACGACTTGTCTAGAAATTTCTATTTTGAGCTGAGTTTACGCGTAAACGGTAAACGTCACACATATGCGCAATACGTCATTTTTTGCGCCATTTTAATATCTACCTGAAACTCTAAGAATTTTTTCTGTACGATAATTTTTAGATTTTTTATGAATATTTTTAGCAAAGTGTACCTAAAATTTTTTTTTTTTTTGATTTTTCTCATTTTATTTATCGTAAAAAAGTTATTCCACAATTGTTGGATCAATTACTGAAGATTTTATTGTGATTTTCCGTTGAAGTTGTCCGTGATTCTGGGCTCTCTTCTCAAATTACGTTTTTGGATAACGTTCAAGGGTATGTAATTACTTTTTTTTATATATTTTTTTTTATAAATTATAATATTTTATATTTACTAAAACAAATAAATATGTTATATAATAATAAATTATAATATTTTTGATGTACTGAAACAAATAAACGTTTTTTGATAACATTCACGAGTATGTAATTACTTTTATATATATATTTTATAAATTATAATATTTTCTATTTACTGAAACAAATAAATATGTTATATAATAATAAATTATAATATTTTCGATGTACTGAAATAAATAAATATGCTATAGAATAATAAATTATAATATTTTCAAATAAATATGCTGTAGAATGGAAAAAAGTTGGGGACTGGGTATCTGTCACTGCGTGAGCTAATGCATTTTTTGGCATGATTATAAATATGAATAGTGTATCATGCATGACCAAGTTTGAATTTATGGACGAATTATTGCATCAGTGCTAAAGTTATGACCCTCAATTGATTTGTGTCAATTTTAGGCAAGTAATATAGGATATTGTATAAATTTTCTGGCTTCTTCAATCTATCCAGTTATTGTTACAGTGCCATGTATTTGAACTCAGCCTTTCTTCATATTTTTTATGCAAAATAATAAATATATTTATATACAAGTTCATGCTACACAACTGAATTTCATGTAATATAGGATATTTATACACACTTTCTGGTTTCATCAATCCATCCATTCTGTATTATAGTGCCATGTATTTGAACTCAGCCTTTCTTCATATCTTTTATGCAAAATAATAAATATATTTATATACAAGTTTATGCTACACAACTGGAATTTCATGTAATATAGGATATTTTATACACGGTTTCTGACTTCATCAATCCATCCACTCTGTGTTATAGTGCCATGTATTTGAACTTAGCCTTTCTTCCACACATGTAATCATTGTTAATAATAATAAAAATTATCTTTATTGATTTATTTTTATTCATTTTATTTTTTATGAGTTTATTTATTTATTTTTGAATTACACTGTTCTATTACTTTTTCTCCACTAAAACCATTCATATTTTTACAGATAATTTACAAAACTGAACATATCTGGCTGTGGAATGAAAATGGATCACAGCAAGTCAGCTGTTTTAGTAATTTTCTCAGGGAAAAATTACCTCAGGTAAGACTTCCAATACATCATTTTTTTTGTAAATTTGTGAGGAATGTGAAGAAGCTGTTTATGAAAGTGTCATTTTATCATTTGAATTTCAAAATTTAGGATTTGTGAATCAGTGTAAAAACAAACATTCTTAAATCTGTTATAAATATTATTTTTTTTAACTTTTTCTTTATGAAATGATTATTTTAACAGCTTCATTATATTCTTTCATATATGTACTTGCTTTTACAACATTATTTTTATATATTTATTACATTCAAACACAAAATATCTAAGTTATTAGAGTTAGGGTAAATTTTTTTAAAAATTAAAGATGGCCGCCTGGTTTTCAAAGGGTTAAAATTAAATATATTCAATTTATAGACAACTAAATACTTAAAATATATAAATAATAAATTTATTAATATCTAATCAATTTTTGTTCAAAAAATGAACTTTATCAAGATATTACAACAATTGAAAAAAAAAAAATTCCTTATTTTAGAATTACTTACTAGTTTTTTTAAAGATTTACTATTTTTCCATCCAATACCTATATTAAGATTTATTTTTTCTTTTCTATCATTTAGAATTTCATATACATCCTTAAAAAAAAAACTAGTAAGTAATTCTAAAATAAGGAATGATAAGAATGATAGGATAGGAATAATATATAAAATTATTTGTAAAATATGCAAGATGATATACATAGGTCAGTCAGCAAAAAGTAAAACAGAAAGGGGTAAAGAGCATGACAGAGCTATAAAAAGAAAAGATATTAAATCAGGTCCATTTTGCCATTTTTTAGAAACAGGACACATTATGAATTGTGAAGAAAGTATTGAAGTCATCAAATATTGTAAAAATTATAAAGAAAGAAAAGTATATGAAACATTGTATATACATGAAAATAAAGAGAAATGTATAAATTTAGTACAAGGGTCGGTTATATTAGGTGGAAAATGGTCATTAAATAAAAATTGGAAAATTTAAAAACATCTTTATTGTTAAGTTTGACCTGTATATGATATGTAAATCATGTGAAAAAAAAATTTTTTTTTTTTTTCAATTGTTGTAATATTTTGATAAGGTTCATTTTTTGAATGAAAATCGATTAGATATTAATAAATTTATTGTTTATATATTTTAAGTATTTAGTTGTCTATAAATTAAATATATTTAATTTTAAAGAATAGTATATCAGAAAGACAACATAATGGTTTTGTAATGCCATCATTGTGATATATATATATATATATATATGTGTGTGTGTGTGTGTGTGTGTCAAAATTATTAGAATTTGCACCTTAATTGTTAAATAAAACTGTGAGCAGGTTTACTCAAGACATTTTAAGATCATTAATGATATAACATTTTATCCCTTGAATGTCAATGATCGATATACTGCCCATGTAATAACATAGTTTTTATATGGCTAGTACAGTAGCATTGTTATGGACAGAATCCAATTTCAAGTTTCTTAAAATGATTTTAAAATATGTGGCTTGTAAATTATTATTATTATGGTAAGTGTATTCAAAGTTTTTTTACTTCATAAATATTATTAAATATTTTAGTACTACATATTTAATAGCTATTTATTTATTTATGGAGTTAATAAAATTATTAAAATTATGATATATATGTAAGCATAAATGAACATGGTTAGATTAAAGTTTCAATTATAGTGATTGAATCATTCATTATGCCATCTTCACACCATGTAAAAAATTAAACTACCAATCTGCAGAAACAAATTTGGTTAGATAGAATCATGGATGTTTTAAGTACTGTGATTAGAAATTGTATTCAACCAAGCATTTTAACATATATTTGTAAGGATATTATTTATAAATATGTAGATAAATTAAAAATATAATTAAAAATAACTATAATAAGAAACGACATTGTGACAAAGTAACATTTACTTAATATACACATTCAAAAGAGAGTTGTGATCCATTTTTTTATAAACAGTGAAACATCATTTCCATCAATTAAATCATTTACTAATAATACTGGATGAAGCTTTTTCTTAACAATAGAGTCACAATTTTCATTAAATTTGCCTTGTTTTCTTTAAGCTGCTATGCTTTAATAATCATACTTGCTTCTAAACTTCATCTTATTTTATATTAAAAATAATACAATTAACCTTAAGGAATTGTCTCTTAATCCTTCGAAAAAATATGCAAACATTATCTATAAATTTGTGAATGCAGATGGCGTTAGGAATTGTTTTGTATTTATTTTTTGGATTTGTTTTAATTTTTTTATTATCTGGATGTTTTTTTCTTAAAAAAAACTTTATAGTATAAAATGTGTGAGTAAAAAAGTTCTTATTTATTTCTTTTTATTTTATATTATAGTAAAAATATTATTTTATAATAGTTATTACCTATATATGCAAAAACATCGTTTAATTTGTATTTAGATGATAAGACTAGCATAGTTTATTTATTTTACATTTTCTCTATTTATTTATTTACTTTACATAAGTTACATGGGGGGGGGGGCAATTGGCTTTAAGCATCAAGAAATAAACTAACACATATATTTAAAACTATATGTTATTCACTATAAGAAAGCAAACATTACACAACCACATTTGTAATGCTGTGCTAAATCATGGAGAACATAAATTGTGCCTGTTGAATGATGGTAGACCATTCAATATTACACAAACAAATAATAAATGATGTAATAGTAATTTATTTACAAGTGTACTTATTAATTGATATACAATTTATTTTCTTTAATAAAATTAAATCAGTAACAGTAATTTATTTGCAAAATATAATCATTAATTGATATACAATTTATTTCTTTAACATTATCCTTTAATTTTTATGCATCATACCATTAATATATTCATAGATAATATAACATATTCACCATATCTTTAACTTTGACTTCAATAAACCTAAATATAATTTTATGCATATATGAATCCATAAATACAAACATTTCTTTGACTTGCATATTTCCTAGTAGTTACACATACATATGCTCTATTTGGGTCAGACAAACAATGCTATCTTCAACACACTAATCATAAAAAATAGCCTTTTAGAACCTAATCCTAAATATAATCACTTATATAATAATAACTCTAAAGTGATGATATTTTTGGGCCTAACCCTAACTGAATAAATCTTCTATACAATAACTATAAGGAGTAATATTTTGATCCTAAATTTAATTTAATGCTACTGAAATTTATACGGGGATGACTCATTCTGAGATTGATTCCTAACTCATTAAACTGATAGAAATGTATTCTTCCATTGGATGCAAACATATACAAACTATAAAACGTTGAACAAACAACTGTGCACACACACACACATATAATCCAATTTTCGGTAATCAAATATAAGTTTAACTACAAATGAATGAAATTAATGGAAAAAAAAATACATGTTAACTATGATTATTTAAGACTTAGGCAATTTATATGTGTGTGTTGCATTTACATGATTATCATTATTTCTTTACCTTTTTCTCTTATTAATAACTTATATAAAATTCATATACCTAGCATATATATGTTATATATAATAATTATTTTTTTTAAAAAAAAAATATTCTAACAAGTAAAAACAAAAGTTATTACAAATTCATTTTCTTTTTCTTTTTTCTTTTTTAATTGGCAGTTTATTTTAAATAATACCCAGATAATAAGCTTTATTTACAAATTCAGATTAGTAATAACATGAAATACTGAAATCTTTGACAGAAGCATCTTAAAAATGCTTATATGACAGCCAGTCAGATGTAATAATGACTGCATAGGAAACACTCAAGTCAAAACACAAGTAGAGATTTTACAAGAAAAAGATGGTTCCCACCTTCTTCTGTACTTAAATTTATATACAAATAAGCCAGTCTTAAGCATTTTGAAATGAGAGTGTGAATCTTTAAACACCTTCACATTAGTTAAAATAAAGTACAAATCAGATTTTAAGTATAAGATTCACTAAAACAAAATAATTGTCATTTACTTCTTTCTGACAAATATTAAAAATCCATTTGGGTGATAATAATCTTGTAATTTTTAGACAACATTTAACTGTATCAGTGATATAGAAGCCATATTGAATGTAAAAAAAAAACTGACTTCAGTCAAAATTCTCACAATAACTGCAGTTTTAATAATGTTAGAGCAAAATGGTATATATTGACAGAAAATAAAAAAAACTAAGAAAAACAATAATGCTAAGACAAATAGTAATTAGCATCAAAAACATAAGGAAAAATAATTTCAGAATTTGAAATAATTATTATTTTATTGTTTGTTCATAATTTCTAATTTATCATTCATTTTGTATTCCACATAATATTCTCATTCAAATCATACCTAATACTTTTTATCTGAGATAATCCATAGCTTCGGAATCTCCAAAAATAGTCACATAAGAATTCTTTATTTTTATTTTGTACCACAAAAGTTAACAATTCTCAAGGTGACTATAAGAAAAAGATTCATCATAATAAAAGATACAAAATAAATCATTTTTAGAAGGTGAATATGCATTTGTCATCATAGCAATTGGCTTCTTGTTTATCCCAAACTAGAAATTGAAGGCTACTATGTGTATCAATGATGAAATGAGTTTTATCTCTTAATTTTTTTAGTTTTTTGTGTACACCAAAGACGTTTATATTCTTTATGCATACCAGTGATGCTATCTTGTTATATTTATAGTTCCACAATAGATATAATTTATTTGCATATAGCTCATTTGCTAGCTATAGACTTGAAAATAATGTGATGCAAAATGTGGCAAAACTACTAACTCCACAGCATGAGTACCAATGCATAGGCAAAAATCATGATTTGATTCTTTGGCTGCATTCAATTCCATGTGGTATACATCCTCATTGTGATTATCACCTCACAAACCACTTGAACATGTTCTTTATTGGTTTTTCAGAGTTTATATTTTTACATGGTACTATGCTCAATAAATTTTCTGATTGTTTTATGAACTGCAACTTTTTTGCTTTTCTGTACATCTAATAATGAGTTTTAAAATTTACATTGCACTGCTCTATAACACCTTAATTTTATATATAAAAATCATTACTTGTTATACAAACACAGACATGCAACTTCAAACACGAGCACATTAATTAAAAATATAAATACACTAATAAATTGTTAAACATTTTGAGAATCATTGTGTCTATAAAATAAGGTAGCCTCAAACTTGGATCAGAGGTCCAAAATTACATTGTACATAAACCACTATTTTATATTTAAATACAAATATAATTTATATACACACACACTAATACAAATGCAACCACATTAATAAATTATAATTTATAAAAATTATAAAACTATGCAAATAGTAAAAAACTTTTAAATACTATGCAAATACTAAAAAAAATTTAAATTGAATATTTACGAACCTCAAAATTACATTATACATAAACCACTGTTATATTTGAATATAAATATAATTTACATACTACACACCCTAATTCAAACACATTAATAAGTACACTAATATATTATAATTTATTGAATAATAAAAAAATTAAAATAATACCATGCAAATAATAGAAAAATTTAAAATACCAAAGTAAATCACAATTAAATACTTATGATATAACAGTTTTATTGTGATGAAGGCCTTAAATTATCAAGACATCTTTAATCCATTTTACTACAGAGTCTTACTGAAATGAAAATTGTGCCTTTGTCTTCTTTGTGCAATCTATTAAACTGAGCAGAAAAAAAATTAAATTAACCAATTAACAAAAATATTAATAAAAAATCCAAATTTTGTTCGATTTTAACATGATACACCATTTTAAAAAGCAATTCAAACAGCAGAGAATTTCAGGAGTTTGTAAATGTCATGCTTATAGTTTTCCTGAAATTTAAAAAAAAATAATGAATCAGCTGCCACTAGCAATTATCATGCTACCATTCATGAAATACTTAAAAAAGCACTAATTCTTCATTTGAACTGGAGTTATTCAAAGTATTATTTAGTGATCCAAATTAGATTGATCTACCTGTTTATAGTGCCATTTTTTCATTCACAAAGCATGGGGAAATTCTGGTATTTGAATGAAGTACTATTCCAATCTGATCAAAAGAAAAGAAAAACTGATTTATTATAACCAAAATGTAGTTTCTTTCTTGAACCTCATTTTAGTTTTTTTTTAAAAAAAAAAAAAACAAATTTGCATATCATTTTCTTTAGAAGAAATTTTTTTTTTTATTAAATGAATAATGAATTGTTCATTTCAATATATATATAATTATGATAAATGCTACTACAAGAGAAAGCATTCAAATCAACTTTATCTTAGATTGTCCCCATTCCTAGACTGATTTCGCCCTATGGGTCTCTTCAGTGAGGAGTTGGGACACTAGATTCAAAAAATCAACTCAAGCAAAGCATTTATCTAAAAGATAATTGTCAAAAAGAAGATCTGAAACTTTTAGACATCTGCATGTCTTTAAAGTCAGCTCTCCAACTGAAAAAATTATATGGGCCTGAACTTAATTCAGATACTCCATATATTAATAGGTTTAGCCATTTAATTTAGCCAAAGCCCCAATGACAATTTAGCGAAAGCCCCAACAGCAAAATAATAATAGTAATTACTATTACTATTACTATTTTGTTGTTGGGGCTTTGGCTAAATTAAGTGGCTAAGCCTATTAATATATGGAGTATCTGAATTAAGTTCAGGCCCATATAATTTTTTCAGTTGGAGAGCTGACTTTAAAGACATGCAGATGTCTAAAAGTTTCAGATCTTCTTCTTGATAATTATCTTTTTGATAAATGCTTTGCTTGAGTTGGTTTTATGAATCTAGTATCCCAACTCCTCACTGAATAGACCCATAGGTCAAAATCGGTATGGGGATGGGGACAATCTAAGATAAAGATGATTTGAATGCCTTCTCTTGTAGTAGCATTTATCATAATAATAATAAAAAGCTTGGTTAGAGCTCATTAGCATGCTCTGAATTTTATATATATAGACATATATATATATATATTATATATGCTCTGAATTTTATATATATATATATATATATATATATGAGACTTGAACTCAGACATTCAAACACTTCACAGCTTTACAATTCATTTTATACAACTGATGCACATGACCACATACATGTAAAAAACACAAATAATCTCCAATATACATATTTCATGCTGAACTAGCACTCATCAGTTAGTCCAGGTCACCACCTCCAACATATAACCACATCATATATACATTATGTCTTTATTTTTTTTCTTTGTGTATTATAGTATCACCTTTATAACTGAAGGTCATAAATCTTTTACATATGAAAATAATCTGGATGTAACTATGGTGTAATTTTCTTTTTTTCATGATTTTTTATTCTAATTGTATGAAGTTTTGTCTATACATCATTTATTATTAGTATTAACAATTATGTATAATGAAGTAGGAATATATGCTGTAAACATATATAATATTTCAGTTATTTGGTATACAAAATGTAAGTTAACTAACAAAATATAAATAAGCAAAAAATAAAAACATTAAAAATCAATAAGTTTAATAAATTCTATGAATATTTTGTAAATTTTAAGAGATATCTTGTTGTGCTTTAATTCTAATCCAATTTTGTTTATTAAATATATTAATCCTCATATTAAATATATAAAAATCACATATATTGTTTTTTTTTCTTTTACTCATCTATAGTGTTAAACATAAGTACGCTATTTTTGTTGTACTCCTAAAATGGTTAAGGTTATATCCATGTTAAAAAAAATTTTTTTGATAAGTTTTTGAATTTATGGACAAAAGAATTGAATCTCTTGCAGTTATGATTTAAATATTGATAGATGTTATCCAGTATAAAAAATAGACCACTTTGTCACACACACACACACTATATATATATGATGTATGTGTTAATTAAGTATGTTGGAAATTAGAACATCTGAAATAATGCTAGAAAATTTGGTTTTTAAACTTTCCAGCGTACATTATGGAATAGATTCTATACAATATATATATATTGCAAGATGTTGATGCAAAAAATAATAATTTTCATTCTGATAATTATATATAATTTCTGACAACAACAATTAAGCAATCAGCACCTTGGAAGGCAGACTCTTATCTCATTGTTATATCGTTTTGTTAGTCATAAAACTATTCTAAAGATTATTTGGTACATTTTTCTTGATATAATACTCAAAATAACATGAAAAATAATGGTTTAAAAGAGAGTTAAAGCTGTTTACAAAATGAATCCAATAATATTGATTAAGAAAGAATTCACATACTATTGTATACAAAAAACGTTCGTAATACAAGAAACGTTCGTAGTACTATGTACAAGTATAGCGTAAAGCAATGATTCACAGAAATAAGATGTTAAAAATTTTCCCTCGAATTTAAGCCACACCTCTTTTTTAGAGATCCAAAATTTGAAAAAAAAAGTATGGCTTATATTTGAAGTAATATGGTAATGATTTCATTCATTTAAGAAGACCGAGTTTCCTTATTTTACTTTTTTCAAATAGGAATAAATTTATAAATTTAACTTTATGAACTTTCCATTCTATAAATGAAACAGAGCCTATATTATATTTAGGTCAATAGATGGTATTTTATCATGTTATAGTTATTTTGTTATATTTAAACTAATGTTCTGAAGGCAGATTTAGACATTTGAGTAAAATGATAACAACAATCTTGATTATATATATATAATTGGTCTCATATTTGTTTACTGTTTTGATAATAAAAGAACTATGTATTATTTTATTTTATATTTTGAACACTGACTGTTTTTAATTTTATGTAATGTATTAGATGAACTTATACTAGGAAATGTCTTTATTCTGGGTGCAATGCCATTTCAATCAATATGTTTACAATTTTCTTTTAAATTAGTCTGGAACAAAACATTAACTTTTGGACAAATTTATAGCTTCAAATGATCATGCAGAGCGTTAAATGCTAGTAGTTAGAAATTGCTTTCATTAAAAAATCTCCCTACAGAACCTGATGCAATTATTCTAAAAAAGATATGTGCAACTTTGGATTTTTTTTTGTTAAATATATATAGTACATAATATTTAATTTTAATTAAATATTTTTAATAGTATGTAAACACTGAATTCATATATCTGTTTTATTTATTATTAAATATATAATCTAAAGTTTACCTGAATATCTATCAATTTATATATATATAATACATATTTTGCGGGTTCGTCCGTGTTAAAAAAACTTTTAATATTAATATACTGACGTTTCCACTTGGTAATACAAGTCATCCACAGAGTTATAGAAGGTAGAAAGACGGTTGTAGAGGCGCTACAATCACTGATTTGAATAAAACGTTAAAATTCCACCAATAGCAAAAATGTTAAATTTAGGAATGTTTTTTAAAAAAAACTTTCCAAATAGGAGGACGTTTGCATGTATCATCTCACTTCTTGATACAATCTGGTCTTTTAAGTATCTCAATGGCTTCTCTAATTTTGCACTGGTAGAGATTATCACATCTGGATATGATCCTGGTACTAGAAAAATCAATTTTATGACCTGAATCTATAGTAGGGAGTGAGAGTGCTGATGATGATGAGTGTTGTATAACTGCATTAGTATGCTCATCTCTCCTAACACTGATGCAATGATTACTCATACCTATGTAAGAAGCTTTACAATTTTTACATGAGATTTGATAGACACCATGAGATTCAAAAGGGATTGAATTCTTAGGCTAGGTTATTATATTGCTGATCTTTTGATGAGCAGAAAATGCTGTATTAAATTATAGTGTTTTAATATACATCCAATATATATATAAGTTACAATAATAATATACATCCAATATATATATAAGTTACAATAATAAGAATACTTGACAAACCATGAAAATCTTTATACTACATTGGGGGGAAATTACTTCCACTTTTCAATTACAAATATTTAAAAAGGTTATGTTTATTTATTAGAAGTATATACTCTTATTTTTCTCATTTACTTTCTTTGCATATCTTCATATATATATATATTGCTTATAACAACTTCTTTCATATACACTTTAATGCAAAAATGTTTCTTAATAAACCATCTTTATTTTCCTGACAGTTTCAACTTTCCAGCAGTCTTCATCATAGCTCTCAAACTGTCTCTGCTTTTTTTTCTGATAGTTTTGACTATCCAGAGCTCTGATGAAGACTGCTGGATAGTTGAAACTGGCAGGAAAATAAAGAAGGTTTATTGATGTATATGAAAGAAGTTATTGTAAGCAATATATATGTTTATTTATTATAATAAGAATAATATTTTAATATTTATTTTTAAAACATATGTTTCAGTGTGTCAACATCCTATTCATGGTTATCAAAATAAGGGACTTTAATATCAAATAATATTTAAAATATCCATTGTTTAATTAGTTAAATTCTATTCACTTTCTGATTCATCAGTGTTTTTGTTCAATAAATCATGCTTCTTTGATTTATTTTTTAACAGGTTTTTTTTGCTAACTTATATTTGTTTAGTTTATTGCACAAAAAGAACACATAACAAATCAAAGAGCCAATAATATTTAAATAATAATTACTTTGACAATCATGAGTTAAATACAATGCAAAGTTTCCTAAAACAAATATTAAAGTATGTACTTTGCAGTATTTATTTATATTATATATATATTAATGACAGATAGTCAGTGTATTATATATATATATGATTTTGAAGTAATAATTTTATAGTGACTTAATTTTTCTTAAAAGGAAAAAAAAACATGCCTCAATTTATAATTTTAGAAGAGTACTTGAAATTGATCAAAAAATTTTCTCTCCAAGTTACATGTCAAAAACTGTATGAAAATAGAATATGGAAGCACCTTTGTATTTTACATTTTTCTGACATCTATTACCAACTTTTGTAATCAAAATATATAAAATCTCAATGGTTTTTAAATTCATGTCCAATAACTTACTATTTGTACTGCATACTAGTTTTTGAATTAGGACTTTCATATGCAAAGATCTTGAACCTGAATTTAGTGCACATGAATTTTTTGGCTTTAATGAACCATCCAGCCAGAGCCAATTTTTACTATGTGTATTGTTTTCAAATTATCAATCTCCAAAACAACTTATTTGCATATTCATATAAATCTGATATCAATTTAGCAAGTCAGTTGATTATGAAACTTACAGTAGATGACTGCTGAAAAATAGAATAAATAGAGATTGTTCTAATAAGGGATGGCATGGTCAACATGAGTATGACAATTATATTAGCAAACATGCCATCATCAGAATTTTCAATGATATGGACAGCTGTAGAGTTAGAGATTGAAGAGGATTAAAACCTATCTATTAAAATTTGAAGTTTGGCTTATATTGGGATTATTTATCTTTTTTGTATGTATGTGGTCATGTGTATTGGTTGTTAAAGATGGAGTGTAAAATCTAAAGAAGCTTGAAAGAATGTATTCAAATCCCTTCCAAGTATATCTAGATTAAACATAAATATCATATATGGGTATTTACATAATAAAGCATTATATAAGCTGGATGACGTGATGTACTTTTTTTATTTTATTAATAAATAATGATGATTCAGTGTGAATATGAAACATCTTTATAAGATT
The DNA here is from genome assembly GCA_028023455.1 of Epiperipatus broadwayi. Classification (NCBI taxonomy): domain Eukaryota; kingdom Metazoa; phylum Onychophora; class Udeonychophora; order Euonychophora; family Peripatidae; genus Epiperipatus; species Epiperipatus broadwayi. The sequence goes on along the minus strand of JAQFVV010007007.1, from coordinate 113,259 downwards.
TTATAATTTTTTAAATTATAAAAATATTTACATTTTAATTCTTTATTTATTTTCTTTTTTATTATGAAAGAATTTTTTTTGTAATACTCTTTTCATATAACATTTATTTCTTATCTGCTATTTATGCTATTGCATTATTTTAAAATCTCCACAGCATTTCTTTTATTAATTTCTGATCATATTGGCTACCATTATCCAAATTTTGCTTGATCTCCAACTTTTTTGCTTATTCTGACTGTCCACTTATTAAACGATTAGAAATTTGACAGATGATATAACTTATACAAAAATGTCTTGAAAATAATCCTATAATAAATCACGTAATGAAGAATTCTTACATGATGCTTAATTATCATGAAAAACAAGTAAGTAATGAATGTAAAAATATTACTATATTTTAAAATTTTATTTAAAAAATCTTTCTTATAATATCACATTCATATGGAAATAAATTATTTTTTTTAAAAAATTGTGTGTGTATTTAAAATAAAATAGTAGTTTAAATATTTTATTGCCATAAAACTGGAAAAACCAAATATATATTGTATTTAGCATGCACATATGTATTTGTAAAGATTAATTAATACACTATCATTTTGAAATGATAAAATTTTCAACTACAGGCTGAATGAATACAGTATCATCTACTATCTGAATTATGGCACAAGAAAATGAATATATTTCCAGTTACAACTCCAATTCCTATAAAGATAATAAACATGACAACTGATATTTAAAAAGGTGAATGTCTAATAAAACTCATATACATTTTTTTTTAAATCTCAATGTCTACATCCAGTATGTGACACCACAAGTAATTTTCAAATGCTGTAATTCCTTAGAATTTTTAAGTTGTATAGGTGTCAACCTTTCTATGTATTTTTGTATTTTGAAAAATAAAATTAGTTTGAAATTTTCTTAAATAGTGTAATTTTGTTGAAGTTTAGTGGTATTTCATACTGCTTGTAGTTTAAATGTAAGTATTTTTCCACTTTTTTCATCTGTATTTCTTCTACTTTTTAGACAAATAAGTATTGTCAAGAAATGCAACCAGATTGTTATCAAGATGAAAATAAAATATTCAAAGAAACTTAATTTTTTAGCTATAAAACAAAATGACCAGATAATTAAATCCACAAACAATAAAAACTGGGTCAACTTTTCAAAATTTGAGTTTTCAGAGGCAAAGGGAATATTTTAAATTGCAAGTCCAGATTTGTGGAAGGTGAATGGTATAACCCAGAGATGGAGATAGTTGCTGATATAGAGTAAAATTAGAAAAATAACCCAGAAAAAGAAAGGATCATAAGGAAGGCAATTAATATTTTAAGATATATTTGTAAAGCTAACAATAACTACTGGACTCATAATATTAATTGCATTGCAAATTATATCAATGATAAAAAATATGTTTGCTTGATAGAAGATAAGGACAATAGGCTTGTGTTATTAAAAGGCAAGAGATTGATGAAAAAATAACCAGAAAATTTGTAGTTTGTTTTATTGAAACAAAAGGTTATAATTTGAAAGCTAAAAAAGATCAATTTCTTGCTTCAATTCTAAAAAAGTATCAAGGCAAAACATTGTAAAATTCTGAATACTACAAAATATATCCTTCATCTGTCATTGTTCCTTGGCTATTCACTAATGAAAAGCTGCACTAGGAAAAATTTTCATTTGAACTGCTAATTGACTTTGATGACTTGTATTTTTGAAATGTAGTAAAAATTATTGCATCCTAACATAGAGATGGCTTGCTTTTTTGATCATAGACTATAAAATCTATGTATGAATTCATTAAAAAAATCCAAACTCTTAAAATAAATAATAACCACAAAATTGCCTCTGTGGATGTCAAAGAATTATATGGTCTGTACCATGTAATGAATCCATTAAAGTTATAGATTAATTGTTGCAGCAAGTCAATTATAACATCAAAAAAACAATAAATAACAAAGTCTATAAAATTAATCACAGTTGGCCAATAGGGCCACCATTTAATGGAGTAGTCTGCAGCTTATATTGGTCTAAATTTGAACAATTGATTATTCCAAAATTTCAGTGTCTGCCAAAAACAGTTTTATATGGACAATACCCTACTATGTGTAGATGAAAGAACAATTGACAAATTCATCTGGAGTTAGATTCTATGACTTCTTTGTTCTGGATTATTGAAAAGAAAGACAAACATAAAAATATCAAATTTTTGACCTAAACATCCAAAGACAGAATAAAATATTGGATTATAAGGTGGAATTTTAAGCTCTTATATGTGAGAAGCATCATAATCCTAAATCTATATTTCTCTGGGCCCATAAATATGCAGGACTGAAAGATTTTTTCAACATGAACTAGAAATTATGAAAGTTCAGAGCAGATCAGATAAAAAACATAGAATTATACATGAAAGATCTAATTAACACAGGGTACAATATTAAAAATGTAAATTCGATAATAGCCAATTTCTCTAGCAAAATTATGCATTCTGTATATCTCTAATCTGAAGACAAAATATGGACTAGTCTTCCTTATGTGTTTAAATTTGCAAAAAATAAGAAAAATATGTACCAATAAATACACCATGAGTATTTAGTCACCTCTATCTTTAAATAAATTGATAAATATTTTGAAAGATAAAATAATTAGAGAGTCTGCATACTAAGTAGTATACAAAATTTCAAAAAAAAGTTAAATTGCTTAAAAATCTTTTTATGAAAAACGAGAGCTAATCTATCAACAAGACTGGCTAGCACAATTATCTATACAACTGATCTAAGAAACTCAGTGAACATTCATCTATATTTTTTATATTATGAGCTACCATCAGGATACAACTTTAATCTATCTAGGACTGACATTGTTTGCTCTGAGAGAGATGTCAGAAAAAGAAAGGTGAAGAAAGTGTGGTCTATAGCTAAAAATATGCATGCCATAAGTAAAAAAACTAGCATCATTCTTTCTAAAAAAAATGGCATCTATAATTTTCAGTACAGGTATTAGAATGTAAATTAACTTCTAAAATTCAATTTTTTGCTAATTTTTTTTTTATATTATACAAAACAACTTTATAATGACAGTTCAACAATCTTTAATTTTATTTTTTTATGATTATATGTTTTGGTATTGAAAGCACTTAGCTAAATAAAATAAATATCTTATCATTTAGAACTTTCTTAAACATTTTAACAATACTATTTTTTATATTGTAATATTAATAAGCCAAGAAGCTAATGCACATGCACTTTTTTAGATTTAACTATATAAATGAATACTCTCACTTTCCAAACAACAAGATAAAGTCTTTGTTGAGAGATAGGATGAATTTATCTAACAGTGCATGTGCATTAGCTTCTTGGCTTATTAACCTTTCAATAGGGTTCAACGCATTGCTGCATCAAAGGCTGTGGATCGCTCTAAATTGGGTATTTTATGAGCTATGGTGACATATTTATACCCATTGGAAACTTTAGAAAAAGTTCCATAAGATGCTGCCATCTCTTGAATTATTTTACAAGTAAAAAAATCAATACTAGGAGGGTTTTAAGTTGAACAAAAGAAGAAGGCCCATGCTGATTGGTTGGATAATCTATTCTCAATCTATTCTCAATTCTTATTGGCTGATGATTTCAATAAATATTTTTTTCCCCACTGAAAATGAAAATATATGTTTTAGAGTGATTTTTTTAATTATTTTTCATACATATTATAGATTATCTGCTGAAAATATAGTTATTTTACAAAAGTAGTAAGGTTTTATTAAAAAATTATATACTTTTCACGATTGTAAATTAAAAATTTTACTAAAAAATTCTTTAAAAATTCGTAACGGTAAATCTGGGAGGGATATAAATGACATTTACATTGCTTGTAATTTGTTCGTAATGTTTTCTTTGATTTTTACGCTTTTTAATATTTCTATAAAATAAAAAATAAATATATATTTTTGAAAAAACATTCAATTACTTTCCTAATATTACAAATAATTAATATACTTTTTGAAAATGAAACTAAAATTAATATATATTAAAAGATGAAAATATTTCTATCAAAGAGTTTGTCAATTGACCAATTAAAACTTTCAGAGTTTTACCTCTCTTGGCCAATAATGAAGTGATCTATGGAAAGGTTAATATTACAGTTTATAAAAAACATTGCGCTATATAAAATAAATGTTTATTTTTTATATTAAAACTTTATTCTAACAGCTTTGTCTATCTTGCAGTCATCATCAGAGCTACAATATCCAAATATATAATTATACAATTAATACATTTTATACACATATGCATATACATAATTAAATACACAAATAAACATATATTTTAACCTGACCATTATAAATAATCATTTCCCATTTTTATTACTTTACTCTTAATTTATTTTTATCCACATTTATTTTGCATTACTTTGTTTCATTTTTAAAATTATTTATTATAATTTTAATTTTAAAAAAAATTTAAACTTTTATTCTACTACTAAATAAATACACATTATTGTATTTTTACTTATATTTTTCATCAACTTCTAATCTTATGTTGTAGAATAAAAAAATAGTTTTTTTTTTAAATTAAAATTATAATAAATAATTTTAAAAATAAAATAAAGTAATATAAAATAAATATGGATAGAATTAATTAAGAGTAAAGTAATAAAATGGGATATGATTTATAAGGGTCAGATTAAAATGTATGTTTTATTTGTGTATTTAATTATGTATGAATATGTGTATGTAATGTATTAATTGTGTAATTATATATTTAGATGTTGTAGCTTTGATAATGACTGCAGGACAGTTGAAACTGTTAGAATACAGTTTTGATATAAAAAATAGTATTGTTGAAGTGTTTAAGAAAGTTGCAAATAGTATATGTAAAAGTCGAAATCAATACATAAGAAATGGAAGAAGAATAAGAAAATTATAAAATAAATATATGTAATATAAAACAACCTGTTCTTCTGTTAAATGTATAAAAAATTACTAAATCATTATAATTCTTATTGTAAATAATATTTATAATAATAAACATTACATTTATTTATTATAATCTTGTTCTTTTCTTAAAAGAAAGCAACCAATTATCCTAGATAAAAGATGTATCAGTTTATTCTAAAGAAAATGTAATTTTATTTCTCCATTTTTTGGAAATTTTATATATTATAATACTTATTGTAAATAATAGTTATGATAATAAAATTCAAATTTATTTGTTATAAAAGTAGATTATTCTTTTCCTGGAAGAAAACAATTAATTAAACCCAGATAGAAACTGTATTAGTTTTTTTTTAAAAGGAACCATTTTTACGAATTTATAGTTATCATTTTTTTAGTTTTTTTTTAATGTAAATATTTATAATGCTTATTGTAAACAATGTATACGGGTAAAAAAATCAAATTTGTAAACATAATTATATCAAAAAATAATATATCAGATATTGATTGTAGCATTTACAATATAAAACCATACTGTAGCTATTGGAGACTTAATGCAACAAATAACTGAATGTATTATTGTTTGCGTCTGTATTTGTTTAGTCATTCATTCTTATTAATATCTGTTTTTGATTTGTTATCTTTATAAGAAATGGGATTTCAGATTGAAATGTATTATATATATAATAATGAATAGAAAAGAGATGATAAAATCCATGAAGTAAACATAAACTTTTTGATGTTACTAAGAAGTTATTATTTGCTACTAATTGTTATTTCCTGAGGTTAAGCATGTTTTTCCCTTTTAAATCTTTAATAGCTCTTTTGTTGAAGTAAAAGGGGTTCAACAAAATAACCCCAACAAAAGAGCTATTATAGGTTGTTTTTTGGGGGTCGGACTTGCTTAGCTTCAGAAAATGTCAATTAATAGTAATTAATATTTTTTTAGTAAGTAACATCAAATGTTTAAGTTTATCATTACTTAATGAATATTATCTCATTTTTATTCATTATTATAATAACAATCCACACAAACATTTAATTCAACATATATATATATATATATATAATTGAATGTTTATAAATACAGTAATCAGATATATTTGAAAAATTTTATCCACTTAGTAGCACTTTTGACTATTCTTGTAGACTTTGTCAACTAACATTTTGACCGGCTAACATTCTCACAATTCCATGATCTTAATGTTTGCTGCCTGCCTATTAATTAAGTCATGTTTGTATTTGTATATTAGCATAGCTTTTTTTATTTTTATTTTGTTATTTTTTTAAATTTGCAATATTTTAATGTTGTTGTAATTGAAGCTAAAACCATAAATACATGAATTATTATGGTCATGAAAAACAGATGCCGAAACATTATTATCTACTTAGCAATTTTGATTCAATGTCTGAACTCTTTTTAACAACAGCAAATGCCCTTTACTTTTTTTCCAATGATCTCAATTCATCTACTTATCCACTACCACACCTACATATCCATTTATAAATGACACATATTTTATTTATAAATGAGACTTTATGTTTTGGATTATGTATTAATTTGTTTAATGCAGGAGGTGTGCAAAATGCAATGTCACATATACCATTATAAATCTTCGTTATAAAATTTACTTAATTATTCTAAATGTATGGTTTTGATATCCATCTTTTTTTATTAGCAGGAGGATCAATATTATTATTACAATTTTTATTCTTATATCTCATATTAAAATCTTTAATAACATTATATATAAATGATTATAATTGTAACCAGTATTTAACAATTCATTCAAATATATTTCAATATTTTTACCTTTATCTGATAAATATTTGAAAAATCTATTATTTTTAAATAAGAAAGACTTCAAACCTGCCATTTCATTGACATTTGAACCCAGACTTTCAAGTTTCCTTCAACTATCCAATATATTTTATACAAATGATACACATGACCACATACACGTGAAAGAGATAAATGATCTCTAATATACATATTTCATGGTGAATTTCACTATCAGTTGGTCTAGATCAATATATCCTCCACCACACACACGCACACACACACACACACACACATATATATATATATATATATATATATATATATATATATATATATATAAACAATGCTTGGTTTATATTAAGATAGCAAATCTTCAAATTTAATAGACAGGCTTCAATCTATTCCACCATCCAACTTTTCCATCTTCCACCTTCCACACTGTTGAAAATCTAATGATACAATGCCCAAATCCCTTGATGTTTCCAATATTTATGTCATGCCATGTTGACCTTAAGTCATTCTACTCCCTCCCCTTATATAGGACATTATTCATTTAAATACACAGAAAAGGAATGGGCATGATACAGGCTGAATATGTAATATTTAAATACAGGTAAACTTTATATCCCTGGATTTTAAATGTAATTGTAGTGTATTTGAACCCAAACTTTCAATTTCCTTTTAGCTATCTAATATATATCACACAACTAATACACATGACCTACGCACATTAGAAAAAGATAAATGATCTCCAATATATGCATTTCATGCTGAACCAGTACTCTTCAGTTGATCCATATCATCTCCAACCCATATATATATATATATATATATATATATATATATATATATATATATATATATATTATAACTTAATAAAAGATGATCATAGATCCATTGTAACATAATTAAAGATTCAAAATAATTATTTAGCTTAATAAACGAAAAATGATAACTTAAATTTTTATATCAAAGAGAAAGGAATTAAACATTGTAACTTGCTGAGTATAAGCTATTAAACAAAAGATCAGCCTGAGTTACTAAACATATTAAGGGTCATTGGATTCAATAAAACATACTCCTGGATAGTAGCTATATAGCCATAAGGTCATAAATATTAAAATGATGAATAGGAATAAATTAAACATATTTCTATAATTAGATTTCTCAAGATATCACAATATCAATAATTATAAACAAATTATTAATAATAACTATTATAACTTGGGTATACTAGTAACTCAATAAAATATCTTCTCAGGTATACAGACAGTAGATTTTATCCACTTTCATTTCTTGGTTTGATGTTAAGTGCATATTTAAACAAATACCAAGTGAATATGGTCTAGCAGGGCACCACTAGATTATCTGAATCTAGACACAGTTATACCCAATAACCTTTTCACATGTACTGGGTTTGAATCCCATTTTGGTACTTTATTTTTAATAAAAATGGAGGATTTTGCTTTTTAGAGCCATATCACCGTATGCACTAATATTTAGGTAAACATAAAACATCTTTAAACCAAAGTGGAGTATATAAAATTCATTAGACATAAATCATTTCCCACATCTTAACATAATAAATGTGTTTCAATATTTTTCTATAAGTTTTACTAGATCTGATTATATTATTAATTTAGGATAGCAATTCACTCATCCTTGCATGAAATAGATGATGGAATGGTGGTTATAATATTACTAAGAAATCACTAAATATTATGAAATCAATATTTATTTATGGCCTTTGAACATTTATTTAGCTCATTAACCAAAACGTGATGGTGATGATGATGACAATGATAATGATAATGGTTTCAACCATAGCTTTAGGACTAAGCCTAAACATTAAAACCTAATTCTTAAAGAAATTCATAATTATTGCTTAATTTTAGCATATTTAATCATATCTCAAATAACCAATCTTCAACCATTGATGATGAATGATCACAACCAATAAAAAAATACTCTCAATGAAATATATATGCCTCATAAAACAAATTAACATTTATTAATGCCTTACTAATATATACATGAAAATTTATAGATAAACATGAAAATTGATATGAATAATAATAACAATAATAATTGATTATATTGCGATCTTCAGATTAATTTCAAGTTCTTCCCCCTTTCCTGTCAAATGTATATGGTATTAAATTGAGTAACCGATTTGTTAAAATGTTCCATCCACAAGAAAAGTATTTCACAAAAAAAAAATATTCACTCATTGGCACACATACCTTATAATCTAACATATAAGCAGAATGTTAAAAAAAAATGTTAGTAGAATTGGAAAGAGCAAGTTTTAGAAACAAGTTTTAAATCATTTTCTCCCCCTCCCTTCTACACTCTGAAACCTATACTTTCTTAAGACAAATAATTTAATATTTTAATACTGCTTATTTCTTCACATTCACTCACAATTATACACAGATAAAGTATTATTATGTATGTGTCCCCCCCCCCCGTAAAAACCAAAATATTATTTAAAACCAAAATAATAATACAAAAAAAATAATTATTATACACATTAATAATATTTCATAACTGTAAATCAATAAACAATCATAATTTTGATATATACATAAGGAAGCCTAAGGTTATCATTAGTAAGAAATTCTTAGTTTTAATCGATCTGAATTGTCTTTAAAAGTTCTTTAAATAAACTATACCACTTTATTGCTAAAATTTTATTAAGACTCTGATATCATAAAGAAAATAGATATAAAAAGTCATATTACTGATCTTTTGTTTTGTGGCAAACTTACAAGGGTTCAAACTTGTCCTGTTAAATATTTATATCCCTGCAGCAACAATTTCCATTTTACTTTGGAACTATCTCTTTCTTGAGGTGTATAACTATTTGATAATGATGATTCTGATACAGATATTTGCTTTAGTGGACAATTTGGAAATCACTATATTAACTTTTTTTCTCGTCATGTCAAGCATAATTCTTTTAGTGGGTGAAGTATAGCAGTTGTTTTCGCATTTATAATTTTTCTTGGATTTAAACTTGGTTACTGGAACAATTAATTGGACTTGATGATTTAATTTTTATCAGTAGATTGCTCTTTTCTTGGTCACCTTCCAATGCAGGTGAATGTTTTCTTCTTTCTATTTAAAAACATCTTATTTCTCTCAGTCAGTTGAAAGGAGTAAAATATTATTTTTTAGACAAGACATCTTTTCTTTACTATATGATGCACTGGCTGGCTGGTCTGGTCAACAGAGGAGACATATATTAATTTTCTTACCCTGCCATTCTTATATCTTCAATCCTCAAAAATTTAATATATAAAAAAAATGACTTGAAATTGAGAATTTTTGTAGAGTTGAAACGCTTGTCCTTTTAGTTTCTATATTTTTAAAAGTCTCTATAATAATAATAATGATATCAACTAATTTTCCAGACTGCTTTTATATCCAATTTTTTTTTCTATTTTTGGCCACCTCTTATAATTAGACTTATAACTTATGTTCAACCAAATCGTTTTTTAGTTGAATAGTATGAAAAATTTCAGTATTCTGATTTTTAGACAAACTTTTGTCTTGATGGAAAAATAGTCTTAATCCTTTTTCCTCACATATATCTGTAACATCTAAAAATGGAGATTCTTTCTTTTGATCTTAAGATGAGACATTTTTAAAATTAGAGTTCTTACCAAGCTTAAACTCCAAAATGACAAACAATCATTTATAAAAACAAAATTGTTACAAAATATACATTTTATTCAACAGATTTTCTCCTTTAACACAAAATTGTTGAATAAAAAAAAAATTTTGACAAATTTAACCCTTCTTCTTTTTCAATATATAATAAATGTAAATTTATGTATGTAATGTACACACATACTTTATCATTTCAAATCATTCATAAACTGACATTAAAATAATCTAATTGCTAGCTTAATAATTATAACCCTAATATTTAATTAAATCCCTAGCTTCTAAATCCAAATAACAGTTATAGAAAAGTAAATAGAAACAGAATAAGATATTAGAATTGATCAAGCATAGGTTAGTTTTAAAGAAAGTTTAATATCTGAAATATAAAACAATTAAATAGCTTACACATACATTGCCTATATATGTGTAACATTGCTTTTTAACAGAAAAAATAAATATTGAATAGTTTAAATGTGTATATTACCTTTCTATTAACACACAAACAAATAAAGAATATAATTGTGGACCCACTCTCTTTCTGTCTAAAGCTTTTAGAACTTCATCTTGTAGGGTTTAAACTTGGATGCCCTACAGCTTCTTTTTTATACAAAAATGTGATGATGATTTTTGTTTTACATTTTCTTTCATGCACATTACGATAAATTTAGCTAATGACTAAATTGTAATGGCACAATATATATATATATATAATCAGTGCTCAGTTTGTCTTTCTATTAAAATTTGAAGATTTGTTATCTTAATATAAACTGAGCATTGATTGTATATGGGTGTAGAATATAATAACAATTGATGAGTGCTGGTTCATCATTATATATATATATATATATATATTAGAGATCATTTATTTTTTACATGTGTGTGGTCATGTGTATCAGTTATATGAGATATACTGGATAGCTGAAGAAAGCTTGAAAGTCTGGATTCAAATACCCTACCATTACATCTAACCTCCAGGTACATAAAATATTATTTAAATATTATATATATATTATAACGATCGAAATGAAAGTGAAGATTGAATCTAACTGCAAACTACAATATCTGCTCTACAAGGTGCCATCTAGGCATTTAAACCTAGAAAAATGTATAGAGTAGGCAGATACGCACTGTTAAGATTCCACTTTATTTAAATATTCAGATCGTTAGCCCAAGTCACTAGTTCAGTGGAGACACAGAGATAAAAATCTATATCTTAATTTATATCTTAAATATAAATAAATAAAAGCCACTGCCAGAAATTAACACATAAAAATATTTATTTACGCACATATAAAATAACATTTAAATTTTGAGGAATAAATTCAACATTTTAGATTTTTCCATTAATCTTTAGTTTTACATTTAAGTAAATTACAACCATGAGTTTAATATTTATTTAGTGAGTCAAGTATGAATAGACTACATAGATCTGCATTTGAAAAGAAAATATTCTTCCCTGATTTAACCTTAGGCAACAAATTTCGCAATCAAACCGGCGCCAATCCATCTGATACATTTATGTATTCAATGTAGCATGAAAATACGACAACACAAAATACTATACTGTCAGGAATGTACATCTGATCAGTAAGTAGAATTAGAGAAAGATATTGTCTCTCCACCAACAGGAATGTCACACCTGTTGGCGAGTAGAACAATAAACAAAAAACTCCATAGGAATGGATCGCGGTCCTTTGCCGTCTTACAAACCCATCCATAGGCAAATAGAAGGTGTGTGGCATATATATATAATCCTGCCCATAGCAGATCTCATACTACATCTACAGTTACACAAATATATCCAATCCATTGAACCAATTCAACTACGAAATGAATAACCTAAGATTACCCTCCCTTAATATAACTTTACAAAACTATATAGCCATTCACGCCCGACTTAAATTTAACATTTAAATACGTTCACACAGATTATTTTTATAAATTTGTTTTTAAAATGTTGAGTATAAATCGGCTGCACAGATTCCACAGTCAAAAACATCCAAATTAAACACAATTGATCAAAATACAAAATCATCGATAACGTCAATTGCAAAAGGGAATACACAAGGCCCCATGGCATTCATCGTAAGATGCCCGCATTAACATCGTTGACTTATATATTCTAATCAAATGTGAAAACCTAACATAATCAACCACTAAAGAATCTATGCAACATCTATACCCAACTTAAATGTAATGCATTTAATAATTTCTACAATAAATATTATTACAAATAAAAATAATAAAATGGAAATGATTTTAGCAAAACTTAACTATATAAATTTAAACAATCAATTATTAATTTGAAAATCAAATAAGAGTTCATTTTAAAATTTAAATTAGCTGATTCTTTAAAAAAAAAACAATGACGAAAGTTCTTAATTACTTTTTTTTGTTGTTGTTAATTTGTAAAGTTCATAGCTCACGGTAGAAGAGTCCAGGTTTCTGCTTTTAATTTCCGCGATGCCTCCATTGGAAGATAATGTTCCAGAGATAGCAATAGCTGGTTCAAGGTATCACAGTCTTTTCATTTTTTTAGAGAGTGTTATATGTGCATCCTACCACATCTCTCAAACACAAAATGCTGGAACTCCTATAAAAAACTGTATTTCCCTTTTTATATTATCCACACAGATTCAATCAACAAAATGTCACTAATCCATCACTTTCATTAGGGTCCGAGCCAAGGCTTAGTGCTTCCATTGGTCAAGCTAATTTCTCTTTATTTTCTTATCTATCTTTCATCAGATCATTTTAATTATACAAGAGCCCAAGGCTAGCCTGCTTTTCAAACAATTTATAAACAATCATTTCCATTTACAGATTACCAGAATTAATTAATACCTGTTTTTATTTTTAAATCTTGTACTTTTTTTTTTTTATAAAAAAGTACGTTCAAATACTTATTTATTTGTTTTTTTAAAAAAAATATTTTTAAAGTTTGGCATCTGTGCGAATGTATATACGTTTAACAAACATTTTAATTTTAACGTTTAGTTTTTTACTTTTATTTGCGAACTTTTAAGTTTTTATTTTAAATTAATGTAATGACATATTTATATATCGTTACAATATATATATACACACACAAGAATAAAGTAAAGATTGTATATATATATATATGTACATCATTATGCAATAAGATTAGATAGAAACAATTTAATTTTTTACTATAAATCAAAATATGAATTGAATTAAATGTTTTAACTGAAAGCATCACTTTAGATCATTTAATAATATTTTGGGTTTCTTACAAACTTTAAGTAAATTATTGAAATCTCTAAAACTAGCTTAATTCTATAGGTTTTTGATCAATAGAATTTATTTCTTTATGCCTTGTTTACCAAATTATTGTGTAATGATAGATAGTATTAAAAGGTCAAATATAAAATTTAATTTTTCTATTTAAATTTGTCATTTCTTATTTTTAGTTTTTTATCTTTATTTTTTTGTTTAACGATAAGACATACATATCTCAATAATTTGGTCAATGAAGTAATAAATTTGTTCATTTCAAAATTACAATGGCTCATTTATTATAAAAGTGTATATAATATGAAACAAAAAGCAGATCAATTCGTTACTCTTACCTTATTGGTTTACAATAATTTTAAAGGCATGAATAATAATGGGTGTTTATAATAGTTATTGCTGTCAGTATACTTATATTGGTTAAAAAACTTAATTTTTTAAAACAATAACAAACAGAGTTAATATACATCCATGATATGTGTGCATATATACATTGCCTATAAAAACAGAGCTAAAAAATAAAATAATCCCCTGTGAAAAATCATGTGTCTGTCCAAAATTTTATGGACTTCTAAAAATTCACAAACCAGATATCCCTATTTGTCCAATAATAAGCGCAATAGGATCGCCTACTCATATTTTAGCTAGATATTTATTGAATTTCATTAAACCTACAATCCCATCTATTAAGTAATATATTAAAAACTATTCTCATTTTATTTTTGTTTTAAAGAGTTTAGAAATTAATGCTAATGACATTTTGGTCAGTTTTGATGTTGTATCTTTGTTTACAAACATTCCAATTGATGAAGCTTTAAATGTAATTTCACAACATTGCAATTTACCAAACCATAATATTGCTTTGATTAAACATTGTCTCTTGCACACATATTTTGTATACAATGGACAGCATTACAGACAGTTTTTGGTACTCCTATGGGCTCACCTACCTCAGGAGTAATAGCTGATTTATTCATAGAATATATAGAAACTCATGCTTTTGAATCATCATCTTTAAAACGTCTCATTTGGTTCAGATATATAGATGACCATTTTGTCATATAGCAACATGGAAAAAATAAATTAGATGATTTTTTCTTACATTTAAATAATATGCATCCTCATATTAAATTTACAATGGAGACAGGGTCTGATGAAAAACTCCCATTTCTTGATGTAGTACCAGAATACCAAATAGTTTATTTTTTTCAATTTACAGAAAGAATACACACATGGTCAGATATTTACATTTCCATTCTCATCATCACCCAACTCAGATAGTTTTCATAGCCAAAACTTTTTTAAATAGAGCAATTAACCTTTCAGATAAGTTACATCTGAAAAAGAAATAAATCATATTAATAGTGCTTTATTAGCAAATAATTATAATTATAAATTTATTAAAACTTTATTTCAAACCCAAAATGAACAAAATAGGAAAGAGAAAGATGATAAATCAACTATTAGAATCTGTATTCCATATTTAAAAAGAACTATAGACAGTATTGGATGTATATTATAGCACTATAATATAAATACAGTGTTTTCTACTCATCAAAAGATCAACAATATAATAACCAAGCCTAAGGATTCAATCCATCTTGAATCTTATGGTGTTTATCAAATCTCATGTGAAAATTGTAAAGCTTCTTACACAGGTATAAGTAATTGTTGCATCAGTGTTAGGAAATGAGCATGCTAATGTAGGTAAAGAAAACTCATCATCATTAGCACTCCCACTCCATACTATAGATTTAGATAAAAAAATTGATTTTTCTAATACCAGGATCATATCCAGATGTGATAATCTCTACCAGTGCAAAATTAGAAAAACCACTGAGATACTTAAATTGCCACATTATATCAATACGCTAGAGGACACATGCAAACTTCCTCATATTTGGAAAGATTTATTTAAAAAACATTCTTAATTTAACATTTTTGCTATTAGTGGAACTTTAACTTTTTTTTTTTTCAAATATGTGATTGTAGTACCTCTACAACCATCTTTAAACCTTTTGTCACCCAGTAGATGACATGTATGATCAAATCAAAATGTCAGTATATCAATATTTAAAATTTTTTAACATGGATAAACTTGCAAAATATGTTTTTTTATATACGCAAACCATGAAAATCTTTGTATCTCTCTCTCTCTCTCTCTCTCTCTATATATATATATATATATATATATGAAAAAACAAAAAAACACAAGTTAAAAAAAATAAACTTGCTAACGCTTGTATTTATGATAACAGATGGTGTTCTACCAAAAACACCGTCAAGCATAATTTTCTGTTTACATAAACGTCAGAGCGAGCATTCACTATCTCTAACTTTAATTCCACTTTCAGATCATGATTTCAAGCTATTTGCTATCGTCAGTGAAAGATAGGAATAAGAAACTAGATCTAAACACAAACTCTGAGCATTTATGAAACAGTTTCTATTCAGCTTGCAAGCGTGAATCTTTTAGACAAGTTAATGTCTTTAAACTCAGCATAGCAAGCCAGATAGTTACATGGGTCTGATCTCAGTTCAGCATCACCACATAGTAGAAGCCTCTGCAATATACATCATTGCAAGAAAGACCTCAAAGGTACATTTATGAAAAAACAAAAAAACACAAGTTAAAAAAAAAGCTTGAAATCATGATCTGAAAGTGGAATTAAAGTTAGAGATAGTGAATGCTCGCTCTGATGTTTATGTAAACAGAAAATTACGCTTGATGGTGTTTTTGGTAGAACACCATCTGTTATCATAAATACAAACTTTAGCAAGTTTTTTTTTAACATGTTTTTTTGTTTTTTCATAAATGTACCTTTGAGGTCTTTCTTGCAATGATGTATATTGCAGAGGCTTCTATTATGTGGTGATGCTGAACCGAGATCAGACCCATGTAGCTATCTGGCTTGCTATGCTGAGTTTGAAGACATTAACGTGTCTAAAAGATTCACGCTTGCAAGCTGAATAGAAACTGTTTCATAAATGCTCAGAATTTGTGTTTAGATCTAGTTTCTTATTCCTATCTTTCACTGACGATAGCAAATAGCTTGAAATCATGATCTGAAAGTGGAATTAAAGTTAGAGATAGTGAATGCTCGCTCTGACGTTTATATAAACAGAAAACTACGCTTGACAGTGTTTTTGGTAGACCGCCATCTGTTATGATATATATATATATATATATGTGTACATGCCAAATGCTTTTTAAATACTAATTAAAAATAATAAAAAAAGCAAAACATATTCAAAATTATATTCATTCAATGTTAAAAGGAAAAAAATCATTTTTTGTTACTAAATATTTAAATGAAAGAAAATTAAAATATTTTTAAATTTATTTTTTAGAGTTTAAGATTGTTTAAATTGTTTGAAATTTTAATTACTATAATTAAAAATATTTTATCAGAAAAAATGTTAAATAAAAGAATTATTTTATAGTACTTATAGTTCTATTATTAAAAGAGAATAATGTAAAAAATAAATTTAGTTCAAAATAATGGAGAACTATTTTGATATTTACAAATGTTTTAATTAAATGTTAATTATGCATTATTAGCTAAAAAGAATTATAATAAGATTTTTATACTTGTTAGTTAAAATATAACTTAATTCCCAGAAATAATAAAATTTATAAAAATCTTGATAAAAGGAGACCCTAATAAAAGAGTCTAAACATGGTTTTTTTTTAAAAAAAAAGTCAATGAAATTCTACTTTGTGAAGAAAATCTACCAGATTACTGTTTATTCAAATTATTAATTTTACCAGCAATCTATTCTACAAGAAGAGATAGAAAGATTGATTTTTTTCAAATTTTTCTGAGGATAAGCAAATTCTAAATGGCAAATATTTTAGTCTTTTAAAATTATATTTGCTAGAAATATTTTACATATTCATATGTAGATATTTATGTATATAGTTTTATATTTCATGCACTGATATTATTATTTATATACCTATCATTTTAGAATGCACATATTCACAACAATAACTTTTTAATATATATATATATGGCTGCAGAAAGGACTTTGCTATTAACTGAAAGGAGACCCATTGATTCCTCTTGGAGGCCTTAAAGGAACCGAGCAGGGCAAATTCCTAATGTCCGCTCCATACGTTCTTGTCGTTGCAGCTGTTATTACTATGTGATTATTCATATAGTATACGAACATGGATGGGCTGCTCACCAACATGCATTAGCCAGCATGGTGAGTTTATTGGCTTTTTACCTCTGAGTTTAAGATCAAGAAACACCATGGTCTTTCTTCTCAGTGCCTGATAAGGCAGAATGAATGTTTGTGTAAATGATAAATATTTTTCCAATACATATATACAATTATGACAGACAAAAATAAAGCATGGCTCTTATTCCCAGGATGCTGTAAAGTCACCAACCAAGGCAGCGGTTGGTGGCCGAAGGTGGAGGGTGATAAGAATCCCCTGATTGTGGACCCAGGCTGCCATTTGATGACGACATTTTATTTAGGTACTTACAACTGCAGATCACTTTCAAGTGAAGGAAGATTACAAGAATTAGAAGAAGAACTGTCTTATATTAAATGGGACATTATTGGACTTTGTGAAGTTAGAAGAAAAGGAGAAGAAACAATTGATTTAAAAAGTGGACATATACTCTATTATAAAGGTACACATATTGGAAATACAAGTGGGGTAGGATTCATTATAAATAAAAAGTGGAAGAACAATATTGTGGAGATTGATGGTGTATCGGACAGAGTGGCAAGATTAGTTATACAACTTAATAGCAGATAGCAAATGCAGATAATTCAGGTTTATGCCCCAACAAGTTCTCATAGTGATGAAGTAGTAGAAGATTTTTATATGGATGTACAAAAGGCTTTTGATTAGAGTAAACAACATTTTAAAATTGTTATGGGAGACTTTAATGCTAGAATTGGTAGACAAATGAAAGATGAAATTGCTGTAGGTAATTTTGGTTATGGTAATAGAAATTAGAGAGGACATAGACTTGTGGAGTTTGCAGAAAAAGAAAAACTTTATATTATGAATTCATTTTTTGAGAAAAATGTTAAAAGGAAATGGACATGGAAGCATCCAAATGAAGGTACAGCAGAATTGGATTATATTTTGACTAACAGAAAATACATATTTCAAGATTATAATGTTCTTAATAAATTTAACACAGGAAGTGATCATCGATTAGTAAGGTGTAAGTTACGTGTTAATGTAAAACTAGAGAGACAAAAATTATTAAGAAAAACAATATTTACAGTTGATATTCCTAATCTTCAGAAACATTCTAATGAATTTAAATTAGAACTTACAAATAGGTTTCAAGTGTTAGGAGATTTTGAACATGATACAGATTTGAATGAAATTAATATGAAAATAACTGATACACTTTTAAAAACTGCAACAAACATAGCTGGTAGAAAAAAGCAGCAATTGACTAATAAAATTTCTACTGAGACTAGAGAATTTATGAAGAAAAGAAGGAATATGAAGATATACAAAATGATGTATTTAAAAGAATTGAATATCTCGAATTTTGTAAAATGGTACGGAAAAGAGTTGAAAATGATATAAGAAAGTATAACTGTGAAATAGCAAGGAAAGCTGTAGAAGAAAATAAAAGTCTCAAAAATGTTAAACAACATTTTGGTATTGTAGAAATTTATATCTGCAATAAGAAAAAAAGATGGAATTATTACTAAAAAGAGAGATGACATCATGAAATTGGTAGAAGATTTTTATCAAGAATTATATAGTAATAAAGAACAAGTACCTCCTATATCTATTACATCTTCCGAATTGCCCAGAATTTTAAATGAAGAAGTGAGACATGCAATTAAGTGTATGAAGAAAGGAAAGGCTCCAGGAAATGATGGAATTATAATTGATATATTAAAAGAAGCAGGTGAAGAAATAGAAACAATTTTAGCAAAGTTATATACCAAAAGTCTAAATGATAAAGATGTACCGGAAGATTGGAAGAATGCAGTAATAATATTAATATTTAAAAAAGGTGATAAAGAAGATATTAGAAATTACAGACCTATCAGCCTTTTATCAGTTTTATATAAAATTTTTACCAAGATAATTACAACTCGTCTACATAGAACTTTGGATTTCCACCAACCAAGAGAACAAGCTGGATTTAAAAGTGGTTTTAGTACAATTGATCATATCCAGGTATTGAGAGAAGTCATAGAAAGGACAAATGAATATGAGTTGTCATTATGTTTTGGATTTGTAGATTATGAAAAGGCATTCGATTCTATACACATTTCTTCAGTGATTAAAGCATTGGATCATCAAGGTATAGATCCAGGATATTGTCATATTTTAAAGAATATTTATAAAAATGCAACAGCAACAATTAGAGTACATGATGATACTGGAAAAATCAACATTGAGAAAGGTGTAAGACAAGGTGACTCCATATCTCCAAAACTCTTTACAGCAGTGCTGCAAGAAGTATTTTGTGGATTAAAATGGGAAACTAAAGGAGTGAAAGTAAATGGAGAGTATTTAAGTCATTTAGATTTCACAGATGATGTAGTTGTTTTTGCAAATAATGCTTCAGAGCTGCAGGAAATGTTGCAGGAGTTAGCAGATGAAAGTATAAAAGTAGGACTAAAGATAAATGTTAAAAAGACTAAAGTAATGTTTAATCGATTTGCTCAAAATATGAAAATAAAGATTGATTATGAAGAATTAGAAGAAGTTAACAGTTACAAATACCATGGTCAGATTATTAATACAGATGGAAACATAATAGAGGAAATTAATCATAGAATTAAACTTGGTTGGAGTGCTTTTGGTAGAAATAACTTGATACTAAAAGGAAATATGCCTATGTGTTTGAAAAGGATGGTTTTTAACAAATGTGTTTTACCAGTTCTTACTTATGGATCTGAGACTTGGACACTTAATAGAAGAGCAATACAGAGACTTCAGACCACTCAAAGGAGTATGGAGAGATGTATGTTGGGAGTAACAAGAAGAGATCAAAAACGCAATGTATGGGTAAGACAACAAACAGGTGTTACTGACCTTATTGAAAAAATTAAAAGATTGAAATGGAGTTGGGCTGGACATATTGCTAGAAGAGATGATAATAGATGGACAATTGAAATTTTAAACTGGATTCCAAGAGATTGTAAAAGACCCAGAAAGAGACCACATGTGAGATGGATGGATGAAATAAGAAAATGTGCAGGGGTGTTGTGGAGAAGAGAAGCTAAAGATCGGAGAAGATGGATTAAACTTGGAGAGACCTTCATCCTGCAGTGGATTGATAATGGTTGATGATATATATATATATATATATATATATATATATATATATATATATATATATATATATATATATATATATATATAAATTATTAATCATTTTGTATTATATTAAGCTCTATTGCATCTTAATTATCATTACATAGTCTTTAAATTTAATAAAGTTTAAATATAACTTTAAATTTTTTTATATGGCTTATGTAAGTTCTCAAACTGAAGAGTTTTGGTAAATTAAAAAAGTTTTGGAAACATTCGGATGTTTCCCCTATGTGTGAAGCTATTGATTTGTGACCTGAAAATATTTAACTCTTGAGTCAACATCCAGTCACTAAATCAAGCCATATGTTATATTTCTTTTATTTTTATTCTTATAGCAATGCATTTTGATACAGAAAATTATATTATATTTTCTTGCTTAGTAAAATATTAGTATTATTCTGTTATTTGAATATGTACAAAAAACAAAAACTGATATTGTTGTGCAACTTGCTTAAGAATAATATTTATAATTTTATAGAATAATTTAATTTAATTGAGAAATTACAACATGGTGATGATAAAGCTGTTTTTCTGTCGATTACATTCTTGGTAATCCTGGTAAACATAGATGACTTTTTTTATAAAATTATTTTTCATGTATTAAATTTTACTTTACAGAAATAATTAAAATAATTAAATTATTTTTCAAGAAAAACATTCAGAATTATCTTTCAATTTGTTAAGTGAAATTAACTATTTTCCCCTTCACTTACGTTTTAATTAATGAGATGAGTAGTTTAACTTTTTACAAGATTAAAGTAGATAAAATAACTTTTTATGGAATTAGTGATATCATTTTTTAACTAAAGTTTTATTATTATTTCTAAACAAGAAAAAAATTATCACTAAACATATATGCAATCCATATATATTATTGTGATTTTCCAGATTGGCGGCAGGAAGAAATGTGGGAAGTTCACATTGTGCCAATAGTGGTCAGGGGTACCTAATAAAAAAATGAATTGTGATATAACTTAATGTATATTTCTGTTGAAAAGCTCTTAGGATGTTAGTTGGAGTGTACCAATCATTAATTTTTTTATGTATATCTAATAATGGGAGAGGGGAATGAATTGTATCAAGAGTTGTTGGTATGAAAGCTGAACTAGTGGGAATCATTATTGTTTGTCTGTAAGGCCATGCTGAGTGCTTATTCATTAATTTTATAATCTATTGTTTATTGCCATCCCAAGATCTAACTTGTATATGTGGGTGGTGTCCATTCACATCGTTCCACACTTCACACTCATTCATATTTCTAATTAACAACCATGATATCAATCTTGCAATAACATTATTTATTTTGCCATCGATATTGCTAATAGCTCAATTATTAATAGACCTCTGGATTAATGGACAGACAGATGCGCACACACACCATCAGTTAGTATATTTTTTTATTAATTATTTATTGCATAAAATCTTTCATTTGTAAATATAAAAGTTATTTATTTCATTTATTATTAGTTAGTATTTGTAATTTAATATATATATTTTTTTCAATACTCTATTCCTAACATTTATTTTTACAAGTAATAAATTTTTGCATATTTTGTCCTCATTATAACTAAAAAAAGATGCGTGGCTAAGTAGACGGAGAATTTCAGAAAAAAAGTTTTAAAGAAGGTGAAATACTTTTGCAGTAAAAATAAAGTAGAGATAATTTATATAAAAAAACAAGTGAACATAATATTTTCATTAAATTCTCTCCTATTCCCTTTACTAAGTAAACTTCTCTCATACTACTCAAATGTAAATGTCAATGTGTAATTGTGAAGGACACAGAATAGGATTGTTCAAGATGGAAGGCTAAGTTTGTAAAGGTATACCAACTCCAGCTTTTATCGACTAAAAATTTGAATTTGCTTTTATTCAAATGCATGGATATTATATAAAAATTGTTACATATAGTTTGCTATAACTTACTTATAATGAATAGTGTGATACTGGAAGTACGTAAATTAACAATAATGATAATAATTGGAAAAGTTATGCTGAAATGTTTAGTGAAATATTTTATTGTCTCTCATATAATAAGTTTTTCTATTTTTATTGTGTAAAATAATGCTGAAAAAAGAAATAATTCATTCTAATACTTTACATTATTGGAATAGTTATGTATACTAAATTACTTTACCATTCACACCTATAAATGAGTGATAGAATGCGTAACTTAATGATATTTGATAATTATTTATCAGAAATGTGTATAAGCATGGATGACCAAATAACCTCAATCTTGATCGTTATTAAAATTTATTAAATGTTTTTTAGACAGAACAGAGTTAAAAATAAAGTGGATCATAAACATTTATTTGGATGATCTTGCTGAGCTGTGGAGAGTTTATGAAAAAAATAATAAATTGATTCAAATAAATATGTGCGAAAGCTGCTTATAATGTCCATTAGGAAGCCCTAAAAAATTGGAGATCATTGCTGTTTTGCCAAATTCATGTTTATCCTGCAGAATAAATATTTGTATGTCTAAATGTTTGTTTATTCATCATTATCATCATGAGCTATGTGTACGTTTCTACTTTTAAAGTTTCAATTATGAACTAAAAAAAAAAAGAGATAAAAAGGGAACTTTTATTTTAATGATAGGTTTGATATGCATTTCTTCCATTTCATGTGATAGATAGGTAGATTTTTTATGTTTATTTTCACATTAATTTGATTTATTATTATGTATTTGTGTACCCAATCTCCTCTAGAATGTCTCGGAGATTTTGGTATAATGTATACCAAACAGGTAATATTTTCTTTTATTGTATTATGTAAAAATGTTTTATACTTGTGCTCATATTATTGGTTCAAATGGAATGCTTTATCAGTATTCAGTAGTTTTTTTTTTCATTAGTTGGTAATGATCAATAGATATATAAAAATATTTATGCCAGAATTGCCTAATGGTCAGGCTTACTTGATAGTATTCACATTAATTTGAAATTCGATGTTCATAATTTTTCATAGGTATTAGATTCATTTATAATTTAATTAATGCTAATATAACATTTTTTTGTCTGATGTGATTTCAAAAATATTTTATACATGATCATATGTTTATGTGTAGGTTTGCTATCATAAGCTATTTTATAGCAGTTAGGTTTATGCTTATTTGTTTTTCTATCGGTCTCGGCTAGTGCTATGCATTAAAGAGAGTGAAAGTTTGAGATCTGCTTATGGATTTTTTTTATATGAAATGCATTGGATATCTTTTGAGTGAAGAGGTGGATTGAAGAGATAATCATGCTATTCAGATTGAGTAATGCTCCCTTAATTGCTTACCTGTTGAGCTGTGGATGGTGGTATATTTCATTGCTTGATAGTATATGATGTGATAATTATATTCCTTAAAGTAAAGTGGTAGATGTTCTGTTTATTTATGACTAATTGGCTGGGTTTTGCACTACTCATGTTAGAAAAGTTGGTAGCTACTATATTGATGAATTAAGTTGATGTTTGGAATTTTGTTAACACTCAATCACCTGTATGTAAATGTTTAATTGTTAGTATTTTGCTCTCCCTATTCAGTCCACATAATTATCATCGTTATGTAGTATATATTAGTTAATTCAGATACATGCTTTAGTGATTTCTATAGTATACTTGAAGTTGGATTAATAATTTAATGATTGGCTCATGGTACCATCCATATTGTGAAGTTTATTCATTCCACAAGTAAACCGATAAAAAATGTAATCAATAAATGCGTTATGATTGTAAATTTATAAATGCCCCAACATTTGGAGATATGATAAACTTAGTGACATGAAGGGAAACCATCTCTGGGATTGTAAGTTCTAAGTAGCTTGTCAAATTATATCACCCACATTATCATCAATTCATTTATTATTATTATTATTATTATTACTGGCAATTCACTCTCCCGGTATGAATGCAATATTGGATTACAAAATTTTACTTTATTTAAAGCTAGTTTTAATGAAATTATTACTTAATTTCATATAGTAAGTATAAATTCATAGACATACAGAAATAATTTCAATGGCGTTAGTTGATTATTTGATACCGTTTTCGTAGTTCACTGAGAGCACATAATGAGAATAGGTGATATAAACATTGGTATTTGAATATATAATTATTTTGTATTGCTAATAATTTAATAAACAGAGTTATAAATGTTATTGAAATAACAGATAAGAGGAAGAGCCTCCAAATATTAAGTGTATAGGATTTATATAATTTAAATGTTATTTAGACAAGCTTGTAGTTAATATGAAATTAATGTTAAATCATCATCGATGTGTTTGTAAAAGAATGTGTCTTGTAATAAATGTTTCTTGAAATAAGATTTCCTCTGAATTATTTTTCCATGTACGTTCGATTGACCATTTCCTCACACAAATATGTTCAACATAATATAATTATAATACTTGTCTTTTTAATATTATATTCAATCTATCTAGATAATACTGAATTAATTGATCCAAACATTGTATAATGCCAAAATATAGATTTTACCTTATCAAAAATAGATAATGATGTATGATAAAAATGCACCTGATCTCTTCTCATTGTTAATCCTTTATTTTATTGTAAGAATTGTCAGTTTCACAATAGTTCCTCATTACTTAATTATCATCTTATAATAGCCCTGTGATTATTTCATCATTTAAATAAACATTGGTATAGCTGTGCAATCTAAATCAAATGTCTATAGATTGATTATTGTTATAGTGATCCCTAAACATATTAGATGAGTGGCGTGATTGGTCTGGTATGTACTTGGATAGTGGGAGAATTAAACATATCAGAATTCTTGGTTTAATCCACAAATTGCTTTCTTTTGATGACTTAATTAAGTACTTATAATATAACTAAATGAACATTATATAATTATTGTTTATAAATCCTTCTCTCACCCATTTACATTCTAGATGACCATGAGATCTATAACTCCCAAATAAGATAAGCTGTAAATTAATACTATAATAAGAGTTTTATCCATAATTAGAGACACAACCTAAATTATAAATTTTATTCTATCTTGTATAGAATTGGCACCTGGGCATTTATATGTGTATAAGGTGTTATAGGTGTAGATTGTAGTGGTTACAATAAGTAAAATTATTATACTAAACCCTGCCAATAAAAAAATAATGTTCCATTATTTCACTATAGATAATAAAACAGTCTTTAAATAGACTGATAAATGGCAAATGTTTTTGCCATTATAGTTTATAAATAAATAAAGAAATATTTATTTGCAGATTTTCTAATATATGGGAGATGTTAATTTGAATAGTTTTATATATTTGTTCTACCCTCTATTTAATAATAATAGTAGTTGATACATATTTAATAATAAATACTGATTGTTTAAATATGTTGGTTATCTAAAAAAATACAAATCTAATGAAAATGTCAAAAATTATTAATATATATTTATCGAGCTCACATTCAAACTACAAGTTGATTGGTGGTGGCATATACTGTGCTATATTTTTATTTATTTGTTTTATCAATGCATCATTCATTTTATCTCAACCCTATCACAACTATCTATCAGCTCAGAAATCAGACTAGCCTTTCTTGCAATAAGTGCAATTTTGAATATCCCCTTTACTTTCTCAAGTGAGCAAGACACACAGATCAGCTCTTTCAATTTAATTTCATATACATATTTTAAGATATATTTAAATTTAACTTCACATTTATTGTTTTAAGTTTTAAATATATTTCAAACTTCTATTTTATCATACTTCCATATGATCAAGCACTTGTGAAAAAGATGAAAAATCACACATATCTTTATTGTTTACTATTATATAGATAAACATTACTATAGCATGATTGAAAGCATCAGATATTATGTTCTCACAACTTTGACACAAACTTTTTTATGTAAATATATCAATGATTATCACTTATCAGTTACTAAACTAAACATTGCCTCTATCCCAAATATATCTTAAATCTCACATAATAAATAATTTTTCTGTAGTGTTATACAGGTATCAACACCCGAGTTTTCTTTCCTGTGTTGACAGTTTCAATACATTTCACTATATCACTCTCATGCATTGTAAATAAAGGCTGATTTCTAACCACTTTTAATATCTTTTGGAATATACATGCTGCTGCAACATATATTTTCATGTGTTTTTTGTTTTTATCAGAGCATCTATTATAATCATTCATCAGACCAACCTCTCTGACTACAAATTAAATTTTGACTATCCACTTCATGTATAAGCTGATAAATAGTTGCAGTACCATTTAAGATCAATATACTTCAATGGGATTAAATTTTGTAAAATTGTATGAAAACTTTTAATTTTTTTAATATGTTTTTGTAATTTCATAAATTACAAGATAATTAAGATTTTTATGTTTAAGTTTATTTTCTTCTACTTGGACATGCAATTTTAAAATTTTTCATAAAAAATATTTTTTTTAAAATTTATTTTAATAAATGTTTCATTCATTCAGCATTAATCTATTTTTAATTTTAAAAAAATTTTTTTTTTTCATTTGTTTGCACTGGTATTTTTTACTTTCACTTTCAGATTGCTAATATTACATAGGTAAAAAATAACTTTTTTTTCACATGATCACCATATATTATGCTTGCTCATAATTGTTATTAAAACAGGCAAAATCAATGGATGCCAGAAAGCTTGTGCATAAAATCCCTATCTAGTGCCTACTCAGTGCTCTCAGATTCAAGGCTCCTCACTGATGAAAGTCACAAGCTAGAAATTAGTCAGGGGATATTAGATGAGTAAGACTAGATAGGGATTTTATGTACAAGCCTTCTGGCATCTATTGATTACTCTGGTTTGCACTAAGTTGTACTACTATATGGAGAGTTTTGTCTGTTTTAATAACCTTTTTTTTTCATTTGTTGATATAAATACTTCCATCTTTTTGCTAAATAGATAAAAAAAAAAAATTTAAAAAATATATATTTTTATTGGATGTTTAATGAGAGTAGAAATATTCTACATTGGTTGTGAACTGTTTATGAGTTACAGTTTAGATTGTGATTATATTCATGTTTGGAAAACAACTGATACACAATCATGATATTTGTGTAGATAATCAAGCAATCATAGCCACCGGGAAGATTCAAGTTTTTAAACTTTTAGTTCACTTAAAAAATGGAGGTTAGTCATGTGATATATAATATAAAGAAAAAAATTAGTCTACCTTTTTCACTGAATTTTTTGCTTACAAGATTATGCAGTGTAATTTAGTAGTTTTGTGAAATGAATCGATTGGTTACATTTTTCAATCCAGTATAGTGGTTAATTTTATACATATTATTATCACTTTATCTAAATAATTGCAAATAATAAACTTGTATGATCTTTAATATAAATTACCATCCATATTATATACCATTTTTATTTTTAAATATCTCCATTTTCATTTTTCAAAAATAAAACAAAAATATAAACTGTAATATATATTGCATCTATTTATATTATAAAAACTTTAAAATTCATAAATTTTCTAAGTCCATATGATTCACGATAAAACACTTTCTAGTATAGAGTGCTCTCACTATCTTGACTCTTTAAATGTTATAAAATTAGATTTATGCAATCTCATTTGTTATTCTTTTTTATCATTATTAGGTGAGTTATGTTGAAAGTTCTTATTTCCATACAAATGTTAGTGTTTTCTAAAATCAAATATTTTCTAAGCAAAACGCTAGAAACCTCACAAAATTTAATAGTATTCATGAATTATTTTAAGTGATAAAGTTACAGAACTAGTCATGACAGAAAAAAAACAGTATATTTTTATAAACTATCTTGTTGTAAGGGATTTGAATGCAAACATTTAAGATCCCTTCAGATTCCCACTCTATCTCATACAACCAATACATATGAGTGGATAGCTGAATAGAACTTGAAAGTCTGTGTTCAAATCCCTTATAATTTACATATAAAACTTCAATTATTCTTATATTTTAATCAAAAAAAATTAAAGATTTTATGAAGAATTTAGCTGAGAGTCTGAAATTAATATCTGCAAGTAGGAATGACCACATATATTCTGAAGCTGATATGGGCTACAAAATATTAAAACAGTTTAAAAAAAGCTATCTTATTTTAAGATAAAAAACATTATTGAAGAAATTGGATATCATCATCCAGAGCAAATGTCCAATTAATTGCAATGAATCTGAGCTGTTCTGACAAAGAAATAGTATCAAAAGATTAAGTCTAATATTTCATTGTCTCTTTCACTTTTAAAAAATAAAAATATGCTATTTTTGATTGAATGTGAAAAACGTAAATGTACAATAGTAAATATATATGTCAATATCCTCTTTGAATTTATTATTTATAACTATATTATTATATTTAAAAAAATATTTATACTATAATACTAATTTATATATATGTGTGTGTGTTTATGTAATCATTAAATAACAGTCAAAACTTAGACAATCCCACTATCAATAACAGTCAACAGTTTGAAATTATTCATTGTTATTGATATTGGGAAATGTTTGTGTATGCAGGTGTGTTTGTATGAATTAAAAATACTGTTAACTCTAAAATAGTAATGTGCA
Source organism: Epiperipatus broadwayi (assembly GCA_028023455.1). Taxonomy (NCBI): domain Eukaryota; kingdom Metazoa; phylum Onychophora; class Udeonychophora; order Euonychophora; family Peripatidae; genus Epiperipatus; species Epiperipatus broadwayi. The sequence goes on along the minus strand of JAQFVV010007007.1, from coordinate 83,744 downwards.
TTGAATTGTTAGTAAAACTTTTAAATGGATTAGTTATGTATAATACAGAGTCATGGACCAAAATATAGTTTGAATTGTAACTCCACTGTATTTATGATAAACAACAAAAATATACTGATCACTCTAGTCTTCTAAACTTTAAATACACTCTTAAAATTAAACTGCAATTGCATTGAGGAAATTAATTCAACATATCATTGGCAGTATATAACTAAACAAAGCATTGGCTTTCTCCCCAGTAATAAAGACAAAAGTATTTACTCCAATAGCATTATAGTGAGAGTCACTTCATACACAAATGATTTATGTTAGTATATTTTTATTTTCAAAGTTCAAAAGTGAATCCATAGGAATCATAAATTATATTACATTCAAACATTATATGTTCATCATATTATTTAAAGCAGGGAACACTTTAATGACTTTACATAGAATATGTAATGGATGTCAAATAATATTTCAACTTTCATAATGCATTAAATAAACTTACATCTCAACAAAATTCACTGTGGAGGCTAGTCAGCCAATATTTTAATGAAATCGCATTCTTATTTTCCAGGTCTTTGAAATATTAAATATTAAACCAACATTTTTGGATGTTATATTTAAAAGAATAAGTCTATTAACCATTTGTTTTGACCTTGCAAAAAGAGGATGATCAACAACATATGGTAAATGCAAGGTCCAACAGGGTAAAGGTTTTAACTTTTATTTTAATTAATTCAAATTAAAATTTCCATCAGCATATATGCATTGCATTTGATTACTGCTTTATTAAATCACTTAAAATCAAAAACAATGTTGCAGCAAGTAAGTAACCTTATATGACACCAGTTTACATTTTCCACTGCAGTAATATATTTTTTTTATTTCATTGCATACAAATTTGGTAGATTACCAATTACTTTTACAACATAGACCTGTTTAACTAACTGCTTCGAATATCTTGAGAAAGCCAATGAAAGCAACATATAAATCAGTCTTTAGTCCATAACTCTTTTCTTACATTTTCTAGACAACAAAATCCATGTTTAAAGTGCTTTTTAATTATCTAAACTCATAATTTGTCTCTGATAACTATTTATCTATGATTAGAGGACACCTATTAAACAAAAGTATTGTGAAGTAGTAGATAATAGTAATAAAGCATGATAATCCTTTTACTTTTAAATATTGGAACAATACAAGCATCCTTATTATCTGGAGCCACAACTTTATGAGATCATATATTCCTAAAAATTTCCAATATTTTTTAAGCTTATGTATCACCATTATTTTTTAAAACTTCTTCAGATGTTCCAAAAGAGCATGTTGCTTTTCAATTTTTATAACAATGTAAAACTGTGCAAATTTGTCCAAATGTAAATGAGTAGATAAAATGGATATATCATTAAAAATCTTCATCTCAATTATTGTATCATTATTCAGAAGATTACAATAATTTTTCTAACCTGTTCAAAATATTACTGACATCTTATAAATAAATGATACTACTAGATTTAATAAGATTATGATATTATTCATATGTTTAGCAAATTGAATTCAGGGTATCAAAAAGATGTAAAGTAACTTTCATCAGCAAATATCTCTTTTGAGCTTTTAACCCATCAATAATGTTTTAAGTCTTTATGTCAGTTATTAAACTTTTATTTTTAAATCTCTATATTTAATAAAAAGCCCCACATTTAATTTATTACTCGGACAAGCAAAAAATATTACATTGGCAGAAATAGTCATGTTGCTTTTTCAGTAAACCCAAGAACATACTTATTTGTATCCATAACACATTTTAAAAAAAAATTATATGCCTCAGTAATATGATAATCCTAAAAATCTAAATTAGCAATTTCATTAATATTTAGTAAAATTTAGCATGTATAGTAGATACTTCTAAGGAATGAACATCAATTTTATTGCAAATATGATTGAAATAAACCTGTTTTTAATGCAATTTATTAATCTTTGGTTGTAGTAAGAGATAATCCATTCAAAAACCTCATTTAATATGAGATTCTCTTGTAATTTATTTTATGCCATTATTTTGAACATGAATCCATTTCTATTCCTTACAGTATTTTTTTTCTGCCAAAACAAAGTGTTTCAAAACATAAATCCATTTGTAATGCAAGAATTCAAAACAATACATCATCTGAATTCACAACATCATTACAAGTGTTTTCACCAATTTTGTGTTAATGCCTATTATTTGTACCAACATGTTTTAATGTTCTCAAGAAGAAACACTCAATATGTTAATGACATTACTACAAACATTTATTCAGCAAGTAATAAACACTTTCTTCCTTTGAACCTAATGCTGAAAAATTTGAACTATTAAATGTTCACTGATACTGGTAACTATTGTGCAAGGCAAATTTAACAGTATTAGATTTCATTGATACATTGAGAAATTGTGAGAATAAAAGCACCCTAAATTAGACTTTACAATAAAAGTAATACTAGGCATTCTCCTTACATTGGCTGGAATGCTCTTCTAAAAATCATGTAGTCATCTACCTGTTACATTAAACTTTCTTTCTCTGGAAGATGAATTTTATTAAGAGATTTTATATTGATTTTAAATATTGACAGGCTTTTAATCACTAGAGCTATCATTTATTCTGATATTGAAGAGATTATAACAAGAAAACAGCACATATTCCTTGTATTTAAAGAAATAGATTTATAACATTTACTCTAATACCATTTCCTTCTGCTATATTACTGCTAATGATATTATTTAAATCACTTTAGGGAGTGATCTTCTATGCAAGACAATGTAACAAGACTGTGTGAGACATTCCTTTTCAAAATAGGTCTGCCTAAACATAAATCTATACTCATATGAAAGTCTTATCTCAATTTGAGTTTCAATCTAATTCATTAATGATTGCACTGCCTTGAGCAAAGATCACAACTAAAAAGTGTCCACTTACAAATCCCTATTGAGAGCTAAAAATGAAAAAGGAATTGGAATCAATAATGTGTGTGTAATTAATGATCGGGAATGTGGTTACACAAACACACAATCTCATTGTCATAAATAGTTCACAAAGAGAACCAATTACATGTGTTATATATGTTTTGCAGCCGCTAAATTACTTTAACTGACTAAAAATAGAGTCTGAAAAGATTATACTGTATACAGTACTTAGTCTATGATGAACCAACATCTTACCCAACAATGCAGTAGCAGATACTTTATTTTTGTCATTCACCACTGATTCTTATTTCTGGAAATTATTCTATATTCACTATCTTTAGGTCCTGTTGGTAGACTTATCATAATTTTTTCCCACATACTAATAAAATATAATTTATATACGTTTTCTTTGTTAGAAGAAATATTTTCCTTTTTTATTCTCTTATTAATATTAATTGATTTATAAAATTATTTATTAATTCATAAATATTGTTTGTTTATTAACAAATCAAACAAAAATTGTGAATATTTTAGTTTAACTTGGAAGATTTTGTGTTATTTCATATTTAGTTTACTGTTTATAATCTTTTTTTAGATACGAATTATAAATAATCTCATGCCCCATTTGTATTCACTTTTTAATCAAAGATAATTTATGTGTTCAACACCTATATACATTTGTTGTCTCATCAATGGAAATATCGTTTCAAATTGCAAACAGAGCATTCATTGGTTAATTTATATAATAAAATGTATTCTTTTATTAAGATTATTAATTAATTTACAAGTAACATTTACTTATTTATAAATGAAGCAGACTTTGTAAATTATAATTTGATTTGCCTTTATCTAGTAGATCCCTTTTAATACTTTAATTTTGAAACAAATTATAAGCAGCTCTTAGGACTTTTATAAATGTTTTAAATAAGAAATATAAAGTTAATTGATGGACTAAAAATTCATAGAAGATTGTTTTTAGTAGTCCTTTTCATTTTACTGCAAAGCCATATGTTTCAAGTTTGGATAATCAATAGACATTAAGCTATGAAGCTATTATCTATATTCTGAGACTATTTTAACGTTTATTATTTTTATTAGTGAGAAACTTGGATAGAATACAGAATCTAATCTACTTATATATCCAATGGCTACTGTACCGGTCGAAATCCACCACCACCGCAAGTCAAATCAGATTCAAACTCAGCTGAACCAAAACTGAATTCAAACCCAACTTAACAGCTCAGATAGCAGAAATCGACGGCACAGTGCTACGCACCAAGAACTAGTTCAACGGTTGGTGAGGACTAGAGACCCTTGCACTGACACGAATATCTAATAATTAATTACTTTGAATACTTTTTAAATCAAATCATATGTATGTTCGGGTTGCCAACACAGATAGCGGGTATGAACATTTAAATAATTATAAAAAGAATAATGAACTAAGAAACCAAGTATATTAGAAAATATTTAATAATAATAATAATTTGTTTTGTTCAATAAAATATAGATTGCATTAGTTACCTCTAGTCTTTAAACGAATTTATAAATATAATAAGAGTGGCGGTCCTTATCATATGCCAATGGAAATTACGCAATATTGGAATTCTATGTCTATGCCCCCAACAAGTAAATAAAACATTTAAGGTTATATTCGAATAAATATATATTAGTGGAACAAGAAATCAATATTTTAACATTTTGTGAGTAGATACACTTGTAACTTAGGAGCTGGGGACATAGGTGAAAAACGGAGCTAATAATTTATTATTAGCTAATTATAAAAATAGTAAACGTATAATATTTTCTTTCGACTCGATGATTAATAGAACTTATAAATTTAGTTCTAATGGGTGAGAATAACTTTAAAATTTATATTATATTATTTGTGTGAGGCAAATGGAATCAAGGAGCTCATCGAGTCGAAAGATTATTGGCATATAATTTTAAATACGACATTAATAAAGCACACAAATATATATATATATATTAAATGAACCGCCAAGTAAGAAAAGAGAAAGTTTAAAGGCTAGAGATTTAAAGAATTACGAGATAGATTTACAATAGCATGAATAAAAGGTTTTATAAAAAATGTTACATTAAAGAATAAAGAGCTCTTAAATAGGAGAGTAAAATAAAGTTCGAACTGGCCAGAAAGTTTAACGTTCATTATAGAAATATATTACCCTTCCGTGCTTGTCCTTAAGTTACTCCTCCAAGTTGTTGAAAACGTAGGCACCATTGATTGATTATTGGAACAGTATTTTAGTAGCTTTCATTATTTTAGCAGAATGATCGATCCAGAAAACAGTTCAGCAGCTCCAGTGAAGATTCCTCGGGACTTTAGGAACCGTAGCCAGATCCCTGATGTTCTAGCCCTCTATCATGATGAAATACAATTTTTATACACACAGAGTTCACTGCACTACTCTACAATCAAAACTAGCTTTTCTCTTTACTTTTCAGGGCTATATATCTACTGTTCACTGATGCCTCCGGCTAGCGCTCATTTTGTTATCAATCTCGTTTTTTTTTTTTATAATTAGTTGTTTTCAGAAACATTCCTTCGATAAGGCCTTCAAACTAATTTTTAAATTCCTTTCCTAATTAGAAAATGAATTCTTAAAGTCTGAAATGATTTTAATTAAAAGTTGAATTCTTATCTTTTTTTATTAATAAAACTTTACTGTTGTTTTTGAGAATTTGAAAGCCTTTGGAAGGAATGTAGCTTTTAATCGCAAAACTTTACAAATTATTTAAAAGTAAAAAAAAACAAGTATTCCCGACGCAATGAAACTTTCGAACAATTATATACATTTAATATTTACAAATATATATACGCACAATCCACGCAATTTAATATATATAAATTCATGAATATTTTATCATGAATTTATTTAGAGAATTGATCCAATTTAAACCAAACTAATTAATTTTACTACGTATTTGAAACAAGTTATTCATTATGGAAATTAGCGTGGATTGAACGTATAAAGCCCCATTGCATCGGAAATTTAAGGTTAGTATTAGGGTAAATAACATGAAGCTAGGATCGAACTCAGATCCGACTGCTTCACTACTTTGAATTGTTTTATACTATCAAATTAATAGCTTGAATTAAAAAAAAAAATCATATAAGATTTTGAAACTAAACTAACTTGTTTATATAGTGATATAGATCTGACACTAGACAATGTTTATATATGACAAATTTATGTTAATTAAATACTTTTTTCACATTTGGTCTAGGGTATTTCCCATTAAAAATATAATTTTCTGCACTTGTCATAATAAATCTGTAAATGTTTTAAAAGCTGCATATTAAAATAATCATTTTTGCTATGGTAAGCATATAAATAACTGAGACCAGAAGTCTATAGTTAAAAACAGTTAATATTCATTTTGTAGCCAATAATTGTATGACTAGTTATAAAAGATCATATATATATATATATGTTTCTAATGGTTATATATGTATTAAAAATAATATTTTATAGCTTACCTGTTAAAATATCTGGCTCTTGTGTAAGATTCATGTTGAATATAGAGCTTTTTTTAGATCAGCGGTTCTCAGCCTGTGGGTCACGACCTCTTTGAGGGTCAAACAACCCTTGCACAGGGGTCACCTAAGACTATTTGAAAACACTTTTTTGATTCACAATAATAGCAAAATTAAAGGTTAGGGATCACCATAACATAAGGAACTGTATTAAAGGGTCGGAGAATTAGAAAAGTTGAGAGCCATTGTTTTAGATGGATTATAAATTTGTAGCTACATAAAAAAACAATCTATGTTTCATAGTTTAAATTCTGAATCTTGGATATAAGATGCAAATGCATTAATAACTACGACATACATTATGTTTTTTTTTTTAATAGTTAATATAAGCTTTTATTACAAATTTATTGGGGAATTCATTATAAATAAGATGGAAAGAGTTTACACAAATATTTCTTGGCAGATAATGTAATAAAATATTAGTTATTATCTGCAATATATATGTACGGACTTCACATTCTGTATATTTTAGTTTGACGCTAGATTTCACACTGCGGAAAAAATCATACGCCATGTGATTTTCTAAGCTGCAACTATTCAGTTATTATTATTTTTTATATAATGGTGATTATAGATATTAATTTAGTAGCCACGTGACAAACTGAGAATGTTGAAAGTTCTCTTTTGGGAGATGCTGTTATTTTAACGGCTTATTATACATTAATATAATTGAAAAATAAATGTAAGGGATTAACTTATACTTTAATTTTAAAAATTGGGATATTTTAAAATTAATAATATTTTGAACTCAATATTTTAAATGTTATCGTTTAGCAGAGTAACATTAAACCTTTCTCAATGATCAACAAAACAATGAGAAATGAAAAATATATACTCTCCCTCTCGGTGGAGAAATAAAAGTCTCTAAAATGGTTTCGTATTATTTTAAATAATGAAAATATATTTGATAACTTCATTATAACTTAAAAAGTTAAAGAAAAGAAATACTTGTACCTATAAATAAAAATGATAGGTCTTCTCAACAATCTTTTTTTGTTTATGAAAATTTGTGATTGAAGCATGTTCAAATAAATGTAAACTTATACAGTGCTTACCTTTTAAAATGAAATGGAGTAAAAGATCTTAATTTGAAAAACTTACATTCGTAAGTATGTACATATATACCATGAGATTTATCATGTAGTTGTAACATGTCAACTTGCCTTACCAGCAATACGTTTTCGAACTCAGGTTGAGTAAAACGTTTTTTCTCTCAGGTCACAGATGTATAAGGAACCCCAGCTAATTTATCAATAATAGCAAATAAATAAATACGTAATTATTGTTATCTAGTGAGTAATCAGAAACGAAAAAAAAAAGTCAAATCCTCATCATTTTGGCAATTATCAAGCTTTGTAATACTTTCTCTTCAAATAATCCTAAATCAAACCCTGTTGGAGATCTTTGACTTCCAATGGGCTATTTAAGCACTATTTTAACACACACGTGTATATATATGTAAAATAAATAAAATATCCGTTAATTAAAAACAATATTGTAATTATAATTGAAATAATATTTTTAACGGTTTAAAAACAATTACAAACAATCTTTAAATCCACAGAAGTACTTTCGGTTACTTTCTAACCTGCCTCAACTGTCATAAAATTCAAAAACTAAAAGCGGAAGCAAACGTCATCAATTCAAATTCCACGAATCTCGTATTTTAATGTTAGAAGCTTGTCGATTTATTAAATGCGTTTTATTCCTGTTTATAAAAATTGCCTCTTTAATTTTTCTTTTACTATGGTTTCTCTCTTCCTGAAGAATTTTCACATTTTCAAAATTAAATTTAAATTTATATTTACATGTTTTTTCATGATCGAAGAAAACTGAAGAAGATATTAAATCGCCATTATTTTTATTTTTTACACGCTTATATAACAATTTGTGTTCCTTCAATCTTTTCTCAATGCTGCACCTAGATTCACCTATATATGATAGCATACAATCACAAAAAATTTGATATATGACATTACTTTTTTGCTTGAAAGGTATGACATCCTTAGAATTATTAACTAATTTATTAATATTGTTTGGAACGTAGAATGAAACATTAAATACATTCTTATATAAATCCTTAAAAAATTTTACTTGTGGATTTGAAATAAATGAAATAGATATCCATTTTTTATTACTAATCTTCATTTCTTTTAAATTATAATAATTTTTTTTTTAAATTGACTTAAAGTATTGTTTATTTGTTCCATTTTATAACCAACATCAAGCAATTCCTTGGAAAATATCTCAATATTTTTCAATTTATCACTTTGGTAACGACATAATTTTTCATTCCGAAACAAAAAAGATTTAAAACTTGCCATCTTATGCATCATTGGTACTTTTGATTTACAATTTATATATCCTCTTTTTTGCAATGGCTTAATTATTACTTTATAATTTAATATACTGTTATCTCTTGTGATCATTAAATCTAAATAGTTAATCTTATGGTCCTGTTCTTTTTCAATAGTCCATTTCATTGAAAAAGAACAGGACTATAAGATTAACTATTTAGATTTAATGATCACAAGAGATAACAGTATATTAAATTATAAAGTAATAATTAAGCCATTGCAAAAAAGAGGATATATAAATTGTAAATCAAAAGTACCAATGATGCATAAGATGGCAAGTTCTAAATCTTTTTTTGTTTCGGAATGAAAAATTATGTCATTACCAAAGTGATAAATTGAAAAATATTGAGATATTTTCCAAGGAATTGCTTGATGTTGGTTATAAAATGGAACAAATAAACAATACTTTATGTCAATTTAAAAAAAATTATTATAATTTAAAAGAAATGAAGATTAATAATAAAAAATGGATATCTATTCCATTTATTTCAAATCCACAAGTAAAATTTTTAAGGATATATATAAGAATGTATTTAATGTTTCATTCTATGTTCCAAACAATATTAATAAATTAGTTAATAATTCTAAGGATGTCATACCTTTCAAGCAAAAAGTAATGTCATATATCAAATTTTTTGTGATTGTATGCTATCATATATAGGTGAATCTAGGTGCAGCATTGAGAAAAGATTGAAGGAACACAAATTGTTATATAAGCGTGTAAAAAATAAAAATAATGGCGATTTAATATCTTCTTCAGTTTTCTTCGATCATGAAAAAAACATGTAAATATAAATTTAAATTTAATTTTGAAAATGTGAAAATTCTTTACAAAGAGAGAAACCATAGTAAAAGAAAAATTAAAGAGGCAATTTTTATAAACAGGAATAAAACGCATTTAATAAATCGACAAGTTTCTAACATTAAAATATGAGATTCGTGGAATTTGAATTGATGACGTTTGCTTCCGCTTTTAGTTTTTGAATTTTATGGCAGTTGAGGCAGGTTAGAAAGTAACCGAAAGTACTTCTGTGGATTTAAAGATTGTTTGTAATTGTTTGTAAACCGTTAAAAATATTATTTCAATTATAATTATTATATATATATATATATATATATATATATATATATATAATAAGCGAAATAGTGCCTAAAGCTAATCTGGGATGATGATATATTTAAGTTCCAACCAGTAACCACCTAAACATTCACAGTAAAATATAGTAATCAATGATTTCTTTAAAAAACATGGCAATAGATTGACATCTGAAGTGTTATATTGTACAAGAAAAGATTACAAAAGACCTAGACAAGATGTGAGATGATATGAAAGTTTGCTGAAAATATGTGAAGTATTGGATCAAAGAAAATGAATCACTGTTAAAAAAGACTTTCACTCTGCAATGTATTGATAATGATCAATAATAATATGTTATATTCATGCAAATATCTCTACAGATAAAAACATATTTATATATTATTTTGAATTAATCAACTCTATGTAGACGTATGAAACCTTTTCCAAATAGTTGTATCACATGCATGTAAATCCTTTTGAAAACAAGAGATTTGTCATATTTCTCCACAATATACTTTGAAGCAAATGTATACTTTATTTATGCAATCAATCTGAATCTTTTGTATGCAAATATATTGATACTAATTTTTTAGAAATACTTCTATATCTAATTATATTTATATATTGGTATATTTCCATCATTTAATATAAGTATTGAATGTCTTTAGAAAAAATTAACTTTATTTACATATTCCAAATACATTCAACTGTAAGTAATAGCACACAATATTCCAAATACATTTGCACACGGGTTTGTGTGCTATTACTAACAGTTGAATGTATTTGGAAAATGTAAATAAAGTTAACTTTTTCTACAAACATTCAATAATCATATTAGATGATGGAAATAATCCAATTAAAATAATAATTAAAATATCATCATCACAAACCTTCATAAAAACACTTCTATATCTAGTTATACTAAGTTCTGAGAAAAATATATGTGTGGTCACATTGAAATATCAGAAAAATATCTTCAGATTTTTATATAGAAAGTATCACATCTATCTGCACACATTAATGATACTTTCATCAAGTTATCCAGCATAGATTAATCAGACCAATGCCAAATTATTATCAGTCACCTATGAACAAATAATAAAATTGGTAAGCTAAAACTCATATTATATGTATATATTTATTAAACCATTAACCGTCTTACTTTATTTATATAATGCTTTTATGAAACAAAATTTTTTGATGATGAACTATGGTGGATATTCAGAGATGTGAGTGCATGAATAAGTGAAATTCAATTTAAAAAATATTGATAGATTTATAAATAGAAAGAAAAATTTGAGGTCTTTAGCTATTGCATAGACTCTATTATGCTTCTGCTGTGTTTAATAAATTAAAATATATTTCATAATAATGGCTTCTATAAACATTTCAAATAAATTAGTCATATAAAGCTAATTTTTCTAAATTTTTGTATGAAAGTATCATAGGTAATAAGGTATAAAATAGTAAAAATTTATTTTAACATACTTAAGTAATATTTACTAAGGCAGTAACCTCAAGAATGTGTGCATAAAAATGTGATAGTAGGGACCTCTACAGATCTTAACCACAATCTTACGTTTTGGAAGAAAAGTATTTTAAAAATGTGATGATAATAAGAAGAAATCAGTATATTGTTTAGATTGCTGTATATGATAATATTGAATCTGTTGTTATATGGATATATCTTTGTTGGATTGATATATAAAGTGAAAGAATAGGATCATTTTACAAAGAAAGATATTGTGGTAAACTTGAACAGTGTTTTCATGAATATGGATAATCCTGTATTATATTGTAAAGGTATTAAAAAAACAACTATTAAATAATACAAAGTTAATTGCTTTCCTTATTCATAAACATACTAAAGACTTTTCAAAAATATAAAAAGAACTTTTCAACAGTAGATATTAAAAGACAACATTAATGTTGTTAAATTAACTGAATAAACAACCAGTATGTGCTATATGAAATTGTTTATGGTTCACAGACTGTTTATAGACATCCCACATTTCAATTTATTTTTTAATCTCTTGAATGACTGCCAATAAATGAGTGAGTAAGAAAAAATAACACATCAGCTTGAAAATCAATCACTACACTTAGTTTAATTTTTGACAAATTAAAAAGTATTAACTTGATAAAGAAAATTGTTTTAAGTGATTGTTTTCTCTTGTCTCTTCTCAAAAAAGAAATCTATGAGCTGAAAATTAGTTTACTATCCAGCCACCATTTTATCTTTTAAAAATAATTAAATTAACATATTGCATTTTATAAAATATAGTTCAGCCACTGTTAAATTTTAGTTGATTACCCAAATTTATTGACAACCTCTACAATAACAAATCTACTATATTTGGTTCCAAGTATTTCTGTTATTACTTTGAATCTTGGACAATAGCCAATTTTTAATTATAAAAATGTATATATTAACAGATGAATAAAATAATTCATTTAAAAAATAAGACAATAATCTAACATAAAAAAGATTGTACAATAATAGGAGAACAATATAAGATTGAGTGTGTATTATATATCTAAACAAAGACATAAATGAATGAGAAAAAATCTAGAATGGTTCTCATACAGAAAATATGCAAGTGAAATTTCTGAATTTGAATGTATAGATTTCCAATTTTTAATATTTTCTCCAAACATCTGATTAATAAAACTGGATTGTGAGACTATGAATATAAGGTCAGAGAATTCTAAACAAAGAAATTATTTACATACTTGCTCAGTCCAATTACTTCTCACCACTTGATGTTAATGTTCAATAATGTATCAGTTGGTGAAAAATGAATGGATATTGTGAAAACTTATGTTGCAAAGCATTTATTTATATAAATATGTAATACAAATAAAATGTCCATTAATTAAAAAACTATTGTAACAATAAAAATAATACATATAACATTAATTAACTATTATATACAGTCTGTCACTCTGCAGAAGTATTTTCAGTTAATTCCTTAACCTGTCATAACTGCTGTTAACTTCAAAAAATATAATGGAAAAAAAAAACATCATCAACTCAAATCCTATGAAGCCCAAATTTTAACATGAAAAAGATTATATAATAGTTAATTACCATTATATTTATTATTTTTATTGTTACACACACACAGACCTATATATATATATATATATATATATATATATATATATATATATATATATATACTTCATGTCCATAAATTAAAAAATAAGAAAAAGTTTTAAATTTAAAAATTTTATATAGATATTTTATATGTATAGATAAATGTATATGGTATAGTAATTATAAAGTCATTTTGTTAAATCAAATTAAATAAAATATTTTATAAAAATTGTAAAAGCTAATTAATTCTAAATTTAGTTTAAAATAAGTTAAAAGCAAAAGGTGCTTTCTTTAACAATAATTAAAAGTGGAAATGATATTCTAGAAAAAAAATTAAAATGCTTGTAGATAAATTGATGGATTAAATTAAGAAGATAAATAATTGACACAATTAATTAAAAAGGCTGTTACTCCCACTCAAAGATAAGAATTTTCAAATATGGCAGTGAGCAAATAAGCTCAGACCACAGCAGATTCTCTGGAGTTATCTATAGCCAATAGATCAAAGGATACAAAAGACACATGACAGATCCAAATTTTAGTGATAAGTTAAATATAAGTAGTGCTTACAATTTATTCATAAAATCATTCTTGTCTGCTTCCAGGATTCGTGTCTGTTTCCAGATTTCTTCATATGGTGTTATTAAAAGAACTATTATTATTCAGTTGTTTTGCCAGATCTACAATGCAAGAGTAGAGAAGCTGTTATCTGCTTTATTTTTTAAGCTGGCAAAGGGCAATCTGAACACTGAAAAAAAGCTGTCTATATATGCATTAACCTATATGAATGAATCTGATGTTCAACCATAAAGGAGGAATCAGCTCACAAATCAAAATTAAAATGAGACTTAATCAGCCTAAAAGCATTTGAAATTGTAACTTAAACCTATCATCACCATAGATAGCCTTTAATAAAACAAAACACTGCAAAAATAGACCAATACCTAAAAGACTGAATGGAAACTTTTACACTGTAACAAGAGGTATGGACTTTAGATAAATTTCTACTTAATCAGTATTTATTTCCAATCTAGTGAAATATGTTAATGACTATAATTAGTTTAAATCTGTTTATGAGCATGTATGTTGAGAGATTACTATGTTGTTTTGTTTAGCATGCTGTAATTTAATCTGCATAATTCTAAAATTATAATTTTATAATAATAAGTTAGAGGATATTTTCGTAACCCCTGGTCATATCATTAAAAATTGAATGTCAATTACATCAGTTATTTCCACTTTATTTAAAATATAAATATATTAAAGCAGTATATTTTTCAGTTATGAATGTAGTACCATCACATTGCATAGACAAGATAAATAAAGGTTGTATGTAATAGGTTTCAGATTGGCAAGCTGCACTTATGTTTTTGAAATGATATTATTGATAAAAATGGGTAACTGTTAATATGACAATTCAGGTTATGTTAATTAATCCAGAACTCATTCTTCTGTAATCAATTAGTAAAATGATTGTAAAACCATTTGCAACTGTGGGTCACTTACTTTTATTATTTGTTTAACAGTGAGTGCAGTAGATGAACCGTTTTTATAGGATATTATCTAATTTATTTTTGTTCATTTCATGTAGTGATATGTGTGTGACTGCTGGTCATTCATATACAGTACATGGTAGAAGTTTAATTCCTACCATATGCACATTATACATGTATTTGCTCTTATGTATAAATTATTGATTCCTAATATCATAACCTGAAATTGAACATATAGTCAATTAGTTAAATTATTTTTCATTGGTAGTATTGTACTAGTCTCATTTGTCAAGGTCATTTAGTCTTAGAATAGTGATAATGAGAGTGAGAGATGCAAGAGGTTAGATGTCTAGGCAGTAGATTGGGATCTATTCAAAAGCATCTAATTATAATAGTAGTTGAAATTAGAAGTTATCAAATTTCAATTGTTTAAAGACATGTAATCTACTGTATAATATATCAGTGCATAAATTAAAATAATGCTAATAAGATTTAAAATCAATTAAATAAAGTGCCACCAAAGTGTATTATTTTGTATCTACATAAATAAATTGAGTTTGTCTCATTATTTTGGGCAGTTGGTGACCATTATTTGCAATCAGTAACTTAAGTTAAATAGTTAAGAGTTTCATGTTTGTCTCTGAGACCTTAGCAGGCTGTAAAAATTATCAGTCTGTGACATCAGTATGTGAAATGCACATGTGGAATATCCTCAAATGATTTTTAAGTAGGATGCACAATTCTGTCAGTTATAATATATAATTAAATAAGCATTTATTTTTATATAGCGCAATGTTTATAAATTGTAATACATTAAAGATCAGCCTTTCAAGCTATTGTGCATGCGCTTTTTACGAGTGTTAATAATAAATGAATACTTTCACTCCCAACACAAGATATAGTATTTATAAAAGAATAAAATGAATCCATTATTCTTTCAAACCCAAATTCTTATATATGGGCAAATCTTAAGTACTGGAAATGAAAGCGTGAGGATAGACCACTCACTTTAAATTACTGTTTACGATGTCTGAATGAATGACGTCAACAAAATTATCTAGAATTTACTAAACGTCACTCTCAAATGAAACTTAAATGTATGTAAATAAGCATTTATTGTTATATAGTGCAATGTTTATAAATTGTAATACATTAAAGATCAGCCTTTCAAGCTATTGTGCATGCACTTTTTATGAGTGTTAATAATAAATGAATACTTTCACTCCCAACACAAGATACAGTAAAAAGCGCATGCACAATAGCTTGAAAGGCTGATCTTTAATGTATTACAATATATAATTACTATTTTCCATAACTTTTTCTATGATAAGTTGAAAACCAGCTTTATATAGAAGCTTAATATTATTAAAATATGTAAAATCCCTTAACGCCTTTCATACATTTTCGTATAAATATGAAAAATAAAGATTATCAATAATTATATTCACAATTTTCATCGTAATAATCATCTTCAAAGTTAGAGCCATTATTATTCTGTTTTGTGAAGTGCTATCATGGCATTAGTTTTCAAAATACAAACTATAAAATAATAAATATCAAAAATATTAATGATTTTAACAACATATACATAAGATAATATACTGGAATAACAATTAAAAAATTATGAATTAAAAGCAATAAATTTTATGTTTCATATTAGAAAATTACCTTATTTCATAAGTCACACCACTTTACACTATCCTACATATTTAGTGTAATAGTAGAATAGTGGAATCAACTCCATTCCAACACTTTCAGTGTTTGAAAATTATATAACATTCTCAGTTATTTATTTATATAAGTCAATTAACATATACTAATTTTATCTTCATCAATCATTAGCTAATGCAAAAAAAAATATTTTTAATAAAAAAGAAATGATAAGGTAGAAAGACTCTTATTTAAATGAGAGAAATATTTTAAAGCATAATAATAATTTTATTTGAATTAATAAAATATTTTATTTATTATCAGCTACTGATAGATAAATATTAATCATGGCCAATCTAATTCCAGAACAAAAAAGATAGAGAAAAAAGAAGATTGAGTGTGATGGAAACCAATTATTTGACATCTTATAATAATAAATATTCTTTTTTTTTTTTAAATTTTATTATATGGTAAATAAGTTTTGAGAAACAAAAAGCTAATTAATAAAGTTTCCACAACTTACTTTTAAGGAGCAAAATATATTTATCTTATTCCAGTTCTGCCACTCTGTATTAATTGAAATATTCAGTAGATTCTAAATGGTATTGGTTAATATATTTTCATTCAATAGATCCAGATTTAAAACTTCTCAATAATGAAGTCTAAAAACTAAAAACTAATCTGAGATTATAAATAGGCTAGCAATGGATATATTTTGCAAGCATAACTATATGACATTTATTTATTATTCAAGCGTATACAAGATGCCAGAACTGCAGTAGGAGAAATGAATGTTACTTTAAAGAGATTTCAGTCAAACGAGAAAAAAATCAATGGAATGAAACTGTTGTGTTCAATCTTCCATATGACTTCCTGAACAATTGATTATATTAATATTACTAATTAAATATTATAATTTATTAAAATGTTTGATTGCAGAAAACAATAATTGTTAACACAAATCTAAAAATCAAAGTTAAGAGTAGCATAAAATAATAAATAATATTGCATTTCCATTAATTATAGAATGAAAATATACTTATGAATTAAACTATATGTAAATAAACTATCTAACAATGACATAAATTTATAAATAGAAATTTAGAAATCAAATATTTGTTTGAAACCTGCTTGATCTCATAATTTAAAAGAAAAAAGGAAAAAGATTGTTATTACTTAGAAATTGAAATTAATTATATTTTATACCCTAAAGAAGTTAAATTTAGTTCAAGTTGAAACAAGTGGATAATAAAATTATATACAGTAATAAAATATGCTGGCCAATATTCTTCTTCTTCAAACAAATGAAAAAAGACATTAAAAAAAAGTAAATGATCCCCAGATATATTTCGGCTAACTAATTTTTGTTAGTTGGAGTAGATTGTCATCGCTAATTATTTATCCATCATATTTTATTATGACTAAATCCACAAGCAATGATTTATTGTCTTTTTTTGAATAAGTATGTCACTGTTATTAATAGCAATGTTAAATCGTTATTAAGGTGGAATAAATGTTGTATCTTTATAGATTAAAGTGAATAACAAATAAATGTATGAATACTTATTCCAAAGAATAGTTTCGGATTTCATAATTTTTTTTAATAAATTAAAATAAATATTTTTTAATAATATTTATGCACTTTTTTAGGAAAACTTTCATGTGATTATTTAATAATAATCACAATACACATGTTTAATTCCTGTTACTACATTAAAATGATATTAAAGATTTTTCCACCTGCTTTTCTATAAAGTAAGATCACACTTATAGACTAATGAGATGAAAGAGATCCCTTATAATATACACTTTAGCATGGTGAAAAGTAGTAAAGTTAGCCATTGATCCTGATCTAATTCTTAGCTGATTACTATAAAATATAATTTTGTTTGGTCAATTCAATAGTAATATTGCAGACATTCTGCCACTTGAGGACTTAAATGTCATAAAATCTCTCAAGTAATTAACTTTACAATTATTTTTCAGTTAATAATATCCCTTCAACTAGTAATGGATATCATAGAAGCAATTTATAAAGTCATTTTTAAGGCACATGAGATGGAAATCAAGTCTAAATCTAGAAATATTTGGGACAAGCATCACTTTTTCAAACAAAATATTTTTCCCCATGTACCAAATTATAGTTAAACTCAGACAACCATCTTTTATTATATGGTCAATGTTTTTATCTGGATATTTGCTGCATTATCTGACTATAAATGTTCTGCATTTTATTAATATTACTTATTTATATGCAGCAAGTTCACAATTTATATATTCACTGTATTCCAGAAGGTTTTGTATTATTTTATTTGGGTAAATGTAAAAATTATAAGTTGTACTGCTAAACTTAATGTATAACTGTCAACCTTTCCACATTCAGAACTTTGAGACATTAATCATATCAGAGAAATACACTAATGATTATTGTCAACCATTTATTAATATTTACACTTAGGCAAGACAAAAATTTTAAATGTCAGTTAAAGGTTAATGCCTGTTTTTAATTGTACATATATATGTAGCATAACTAAACTTTGATGTTTTTTTTCATGTGTAATGTTACTTCAAGATATACTTAAAGCACACAGTCCTGAAACATATAAATAAGGACATCTGTATAAGACAAATGATTTTAAAAATATGCATTATATGCTGAGATATAGATTTTTAACAGGTTGAAATTTATAGAATAAGTATAGGGAATTTGAACTCAGACTTTCAAGCTACCATCAACTATTTACCCTATCTCATACTACTGATACACATGACCATACACATGCAGAAAAGATAAACAATCACCAATATACATATTTAGTGCTGAACCAGCACTCTTCAGTTGGTCCAGATCATCTCCCACACACATATATAATCAGTGCCCAGTTTATATTACGATAGCAAATCTTTATACTTTAATAGACAGGCTTCAATATACTCCAACCTCTGATTCTTCAGCCATCCATACCATTGAAAATCTGATGATAGAATTATTTAGAATAATAGTAATAGAATTATTAGGAATAATTTCCAGTTAACAAATGGTTATTAATATTTATTAATGTATTTTTCTGAAGTGATTGGAATTAAAGTTGTGAGAGCAGAAAATATGACATAAATTAAATTGTAATAATTCAATATTAAAAAAATACTGAACAAATGATGAAAATATGTCTAAGAGATTGTGACCTTGGCTGATTAAAGAGTGTTGGTTCAGCATGAAAGTTCATCTTCAGGTCATTTGTATTTTTTAGATGTCTTTATTCATATAATTCAAGATTGTGTGATGATGTGATTATATCTTGAAAAAAATCTTATAACTGTGACGCATTAAATTGGGTTTCAATGAAAGCATTTTTATAAACCATGTGTTATTCGAAGCATCAAGTTTTTTTAAAAATATTTAAGATATTGGGTGTTCTGAAAACAAAAATTTTATAATTAATAAAATTTATTATATTGTTAATTAATAAAAGATATCTTATTTAATTTTGTTTGATTGCTCTAATAAAAAAATAAAATTAATTTCACTGTTAATAAATGTAAGAAATATATTTTCTTGTCTTCTTTTCTTTCTTATTCAATAAAGTAAAATTATTGTTCAATTTTGAAAGGTAACATTTATTTTGAATATTCTAGTTATTTTTAAATGTTGTCCATCTCGGAATTTTTTTATATATAAATATCGATTTAAACATATATTTTAACATGTGGGATTATATCTTAATGCAACAGTTACTATAGATAATTGAAATGCCCTTTAGTCACAGAACAATACAATAGTTTTTTTTTTTAAATAATAAAGTGGTCCTGTATTTCATCATGTTTCATTTTTATGTTTGAATTACTTAGGTTAGAAAATTAAATTCAATCATGAATTTTACTTCAGATATTTTAAATTGATTGGCATTATTAATTGATAAGAGGGGGATTTTTCTTTGTGTGTTGAACTTTATCAAAAAAGATTCAGATGACGTGTTAAATATGTGTGCATATTTCAAGATTAATTTTCAATGCAATTGTTATTAGAAATAATGAAAATGGCCTCTAGATTTTTTTTCAATAAAAGAATGATTTTACTTTTCAATGTGTCTTTATATATATATAAAGAACTAATATCCTGGAGAATTAAATTTTAAATCAGACATGAAATTTCAATTATTTATAGTAACTCTTGCATTGAGATTCAAACATTACATACATATTTATTACAATAAAGTGTTTAACATTACATATTTCAGCTTGTGAATCTTTAATTATCTTGTTCCTGTATATTTAAATAATAAAAAATAAATTAAATAATTTTTCAAAATTTTTGCAAAATTTAATTTTGTTCCTGAAACATCTTTAAGAATACACAATGTTTCAATTATTTAGTTATAGTCTTTCTAAAGTATAAAAATCATAATTCTATTAAAACTTAAGATTACATATAAATAAAGAACGCATTCATAAATATGTTATATATATAAATTAAAACAAATTAAATGTCCGCTAATATTAATAATACAATAACAAAAGTTAAATATATTCCAAACAACGGTAAACAATTTATAATATAATATAAATAAAAACTCATAAAGAAATATTTTCGATTATATTCATAATCATTTCTACAATTTCAGTATGAAAGTCACTATTTTACTTTTGGATGACATGATATCACTAACTATCCTATGACGTCAACAGTCTCACAAAATGGCCATCATAAAAAGAAATTTTTGAAAAAACTTAGGTCCATTATAGTAAATAATCGATTTTAAATTAAAACATTGGGTACAAATTGATGTTGATTGCTATTTTGAATCTTCACATGATGATCAAGCACTAAGAAGGATATACGTGTTGTTAAAAATAAGTAAAGATGATGAAAATACCATTAAGCAATATTATCAAATTAATTTTAATCTGTTTTATATTACTAAGTATTTAATGGTTTTGCTATTACTTTGCTTTTTTTCATGTTTTTGCGACTATTTATACAATTATTTTGTTAGTTATGCATTCACTTGAAGCTAAAATAAAAGTAAATTTTGATTCATTATTTTTTAAAAAATCTGAAAGTAATCAGTATTTTACAAAGTAAATATTACAAATGAGTTAACAATAATACTGATTAATAGATTCTTTGAGAGAATGACAAAACCATTTGTAATCTTTTTTTCTATAATTGTTAACAATGAATATAAAATATATATTTTCCACAGTTTATTTTAAATATTTATACATATTTTTTATAACATATTTGTACAGCAATTATCAACAAAATATTTTTTGTAATTATACTTAGATTTTAATTGAATATATTTTATTCTTAGTAACAGCAAAAAATAAAACTGCAATCAATACTAATCTGCTATATACTGTAATACAGAACTTGTGTGATATTTTAATAATCATAAATGCTATTTTAAATTTTAGAACAAAATTTCATAGCTTTACAATAAATTAACAATAATTTGTATTTTAGAAATGTAGTTCAATTAATCAGGATTTTGTTAGTTTATTTTTTAAAGGCCTTTTGGTAATCATCCAATATGAAAAAAGATATTATTCTTATTACATAATTCACTTTATTTATTTTTCTATATTTACAAAGTTTGAATATGATTTTTTAAGGATGTTTTCCATTTGTAAACTTATATTTCTAATAAATCATATACAATTTATTGATTCATAATATACAATAAAGGTTTTAATATCAAAATAAAATATTGAAGTATAATCCAAACTGCCACTGAGGGATGATACAAAAAATGTTGAAACATGAACATATTAATTAGTATTAATATTTAAACTGATATGAAAACTATTCCAAATGCTATTTTATGTAATGAGAGATTATTGAAATTAATGTAGAGCATAAAAATTTGAAAACTATGAAAAAAATTGTTTTTGTTTTTTTTGTAAAGTACATTTTTTACTTTAATAATTAATTTTTGTATGAACAATGTTTGATGTTGAAGAATTAATTTTTCTAATTAAAAATGTTGTCAGGTTAAAAAAAAAAAGAGATTTCATTTAAATCTTTTTGTTCACTTTGTTAGTTTAATGAGTCATTGAGTAGAGACTGAATTTGAAATAGATACACTGTCTCATAATAAAGTTCAAGATATTTTCAAAACAATACGCATTTTATTTTTATATGCTAGTACAATACACATTGATTATATGTGATGACAAGAGTATATAAATAGATGAAAATCAATAACTGCTACTCATTCTTTAGCTTTGCCTGCAGTTGAACTGCTGCAAAATAAAATTTAGTCATTAATCATCATTATTTGAAGATATCAAAAACATAATTATCCCAAGAACTAACAACTATTCCTTCAAGAAAAAGTAGTTAGCATTAAGGTTACTATTGAAAGTAAACTGAATCAGCATTAAAAAGTTGAAAAATCTTACCATCATTTTTCACTATCAGACAGGAAAAGGGTCATTATTTGTTTAGATTATAATATGATTTGATAAATGTCAACTTTAGAATGGGCATATACTCTAAAATGGACCTTATGTTGTGAATTGTATTTGTTTTAAAAAACAAAATGTCTCCCTGGGTTGATGTCCTATATAACAATTAAATGACTATGGAAAATGGAAATTAAAAGTAAAATTCAGCCAAATTGCGGATATAGATGTACAACTAAGGAAAAACCCAGGATCTGGAGAATAAATTTAACAATTGCAAGGATTGATCTGTAAAGAGGATTGTCCTTTATAATACATGAAAATGTTTTAAATTAAACCATACATGGTAATGTAAAAATAAACAAAGGATAAAATACAAGAGATAATATTAAAAATTAGCAAGAATTTAATTAAAAATGATGTAACCATCAATTAAAACATTACAGCATGTTGAAATTTAATTAATAATATATGATTTTTTTTTGACAATTTCATACGATTTGAATTTTCATTGATATAAAACATTATCTATATATGTGGAATATTAAACAATGTAATTTTTACAAATTCATACAATATATGCATATATTTGAAAGAGGCTAAGAGGGATCAAAATAAAATACTAATTCTTCTTTAAAGATATATGCAAATAAGCACATTATGCAAGGATAATTTATATATTTGGAAATATACCTCAGATATCAAGTTGATTTATGTATTCATATAGCAATGACACATAATTTTATATATACTAAATTTGTTTGAACATTCTCAAAATGTATTAATTCATTAAATTATTACTTTAAAATTAGAGAGCAGTAGTTTTATCCAATTTATTCAATTCTTAATTTGGCTAGTTTATCATTTATTTATACATGCGATTGTAGACTGTCTAATATACGGAAAAGATTTTAAAGAATCCCAAATTATGTTAAACAGATAGCTTAATAGCTGAAAATTAATACTTAATAATGATAAAAATAGATAAATCAGTTCCCTGGATTCAAGAGTTATCAAAAGAGACGAATGCATTCTTAGCTTGAAAACAAATAAAATGATTTCAGATAGCCAATATTATTATAATGGAATAAGTAAAAGTGATTATTACTAGGAAAGTATAACCAACATATGAAGATTACTTTATTGATATTGTGCTTTGGATAATAAAACTATGAAAATCAATAAATAATAAACACTTTTATCAATAACCTATTTACAACCAGTATTGTTCTGGTTAAATTGAATTCAGTTTTTACAAATTAATAGAGTGGCATTACTCAAGCTTGTAATCAGTTTCCATCAGATACATAGTAGTACAACTATAGTTGGATATGTACTATTATTCACATCTACTATTTATCATCATTAGAATCAGGCCCAGATTGTTTCCAGAATATCTGGTAAATATATATGTATACTTACATGGCTTATATTTATATTGTAATACATACATATTTTTACATATTACTTTTTATTATTATAAAATATGTATTTAATTATATATAATATATTTAGATATTATAATATTTTGATATACTAACATTATACATCAAATTATAGTATAGTTTGCAAACAAAAAATTTAATAAAACTATACTGAATTTACAATATAGAATTAATTTATTAATTTCAGCCAGTTATTTAATAGTTACTTTTCAGAAATATAAATGTTTTGATAATAGTTATTAAATTAGCTGAATTTACATAATTCTTTTATTTTCTGAAATATGCAAAAGTATTACAATTAATTACATATTTTATAACACAAAATAGTGATATGTTAAATTATTTAGATTTTTTTAATGTAAGTGCAAGCACATATTAATATTTTAATGTAAATTCTTTTGTGGATTTTTATAGATATATTTCTGTTATAATGTAATTTAAACAAAATATCAACCAAAAACAGGTATTACAAAGCTTTAAGTCATATCATCTTGTAATAGTATTTGTCTAAATTACTTCAAACCAAAAGTATTACCCAAGATTTTATAAGAGACTAAACATCATATGATCACTATTCTGTATGCTTATACAGGTGCAGTACTCTCAGATCCAAGGCTCCTCTTTATGAAAGCTCAATTTGAAACTAATCTGGAGATAATGTATGAGTAGACATTTGATAGGAGTTTTATGCACAAATCTTTTTGCATCCATTGATTACTCTGGTTTCCACCAGATAAGACTAATATATGAAGAGTTTGCCTCTGTTTTAAGGGTGATAGATCCAATATTAATACTTCATGTCTGTGAAGCTTATAAATATCTTAGGTTCCAAATACTTTTACAATTAAATTAGAATTCACATAAAGAGTTATTAATATTAATTAAATTATTTTCATGGATTTTTAGATATAAATTTTAGCATATTAACACTTTTTTTTTCATTTATTTTTATGGATGATTTCAGCTTTTCTATGTTTAAATAAATTGCTAATAAAAATCAGACACTGTAAACTGAAAACATGTCACATAGTAAAAGTATTTGAATTACTTTAATCCAAAACTAAAACTGCTTTTAGCTTATTATCCAAAATTTTATGAAAGACATAAAATACACAAATATTATTTTATATACATGAAAAGTGGAAATATTGTAACTTCCTAAATATTTTCACAATTAAATTAAATACACTTGTAAATAATTATAGTTATATAAAAATACATAAAATAAATTTCTTTAAAATATTGATATTTAAATCTAAAAGCCTATAAAACATCTACCATTGTACTAAATCACAAGTTAAAAATCTCTTGGATACAGGTTCTGGTATTGTTTACTTCCGACGGATGAATTTCTTATGAATTCCTGAGTAAAACATTATTTATTTATCTTTTTATATATATTTTAAGTAAAATCTTTATTAAGAACAAAAAAACAATAATTGTGTACATTTTTAAAACAATTATTACATATACGTTTAAATAATAAATCTTCATATTTATTTATATATTTTTTATAAGTATCCTATTTGATTAAATAGTACTTATTTTAGTTTTCTGTTTATTTTTCCATAACTCACATGGAGATAAACTAGTGCTTGGCAATTTTTTTTCCCATTATTTTTTGGAAGATATCTGAAGCAGTTATTAAAATGTTTATTCTAATCATTATCAAGTTTTTTACAATAATTATATTTTTATTAACAAAAATCGTTTCACATTTTATAGTCCATATTACTTTTACATCATTAGCAAACTCATTGCATTATCAAGATAAATATTTTAATATTATTTCTTCTCTTTTTAAATTTATGCATAAAGCATGAAATACTTTCGATCTTAAATGTATAAATGTTGCAGATGCTTCAAACAAATGAAAAAAAAATCTTTTAATTTATAAAAATATACATAAAGTTTTCAAATTTATATTTAGCTGAACATTTGAATAAGCTTTTGTTTGTAGATAGCCATTTAGTAATATGAAATTGAATTTGATGGGTGATCGTGGAGCATGAATTTTGAGAAGATTCTTCAAAACTTTAAATACTGATATTTCTGAACAGAAATATTGGATACTATGCTGTTTATGTTCAAAAACATATTAATATAACTTTTCAGGATCGTACGGCTTTTCTTTTTTTTTTTCAAATTTACGTTATTATTCTAATACTAAATTCAACATTTATTACACAAAATTTAAAAAACAAAACAAAAACACTTCATTAAAAAAGTAATCAGCCGCGTTTTTTTACACCGATCAAACTATAAAATAACTGTAGTTTTTTTAAAATATAATTATATTTAATATTTATCAAGTTTCTTAAATTTAAGTCATCCTGTGATTTCTTATATGTTAAAAGTAAACTACCATAAATAATCTATCTTTTTCAATTTTATTAATTAAATTTGCATCTAAAGGGTAGAACATTTGTTTTGTATAACATTAATATATGCTTGTGATTATATATATATATATAAACTTAGATCAATCATATTGAAACTTCTTTCACCAATTGGTAATTGTAGTACTGAAATTGCTAACAACTGCGAAGATTTTCCACAAACATAGTTTTTTTCCACCTGTTTTAATTTATTTAATGTTATATTGAAAAAAAAAAATTAGTCGATGGTGCATAATAACCTAGGACTTTCATAGCAATGGTATTCAAAATTTTTGTCATAATTCTTTACAGATGAGAGGATTTAATTTTTTTTACTTATTTTATCAATTATCATCTTGTTTATGTATTTATATACTATTTTTTTCTTTCAGTTACTTATTTTTAAATATTATATGTTGTTTATGTAAAGAAAAAATGTTTAAAATATAAATATTGGTATATGCATTGTTATTTATTTTATTATTCTTTAGCATATTTTTTTTAGCAGTTCAGTAATATGATTAAGCTACTTACAGCTGCTATCAGAATGTATGAAAAAAGTTTTTAATAAATATTTAAATTTTATTTTGTATATTCATGTCATTTGCATGGAATCTGAAAAGAAGTTAAAAAAAACCTCACACATATAAATTTTATAAATATATATATATATATTATTAAATATATGAAATTATAAAAATCTCACCATCTAGCCCTTGGTAAATCAATAATTATTTTATCCCACACTGTGGGGGGGGAGGTAGTGGGATGCTATTTGAAAATGATTTATTTGTTAGGGGAGATAAGTGTAAAACGATGTTTAAAAATTTTTAATTCCTTTTTGAAAGGGTTAATGTTAATTTTTAGTATACTTATGAAAAAAATATTTGATGACTGACATAAATAAATAATTTACTGGTGTCTTCATCTTGAAATTTTGTTGGAAAGGTTAAAAAAAAAACATTATAAAATGTAATACCCTTAATTAAAAGAGAGTAGAATTTAATTAAACATTTGGAACTCGTTATACACATGTAACATCATTTGGATAATTATAACATAAAATAAGTGGGAATCCATTTACAGGATAATTATTTAGGAGAAAAAGTAAATGTAAAAACTCTTGATTATAAATATAATACAAAAGCGATCATTAGTTATAGCATTATAATATGTTAATTAATGTAAGTTATTTCATTGATATTGATTTCAATTTTTGATTTCTATATATACAATTGCATTTGTCTTAACACTTTTATCTTCTATATCATGAGTGAACATTATATGTACATTATTTTTTACTGATACAGTTTTAAATATATGCGTTTTTCAAAAAAATATACATTTTTCATGACTGTATATGTATAGCCTGTTTTACATAATTTTAAATTTAACTGAATGACAATTATTTAATGAATGTATTACTATCTTAAAACAACTATTATTAATGTTTCTACTATTACTATTCTAAAATTGGTAATAATTACTATTATTTCAACCATTATTTCTACTATTCTTTTATAACTATTAATATTATTTTTATGATTTACACATATTGCTTATATGCTATCAAGAACAAAAGCCATAAACCAATCTTGGGATGGGATAATATTTTATTATGTTATCTCATGTGCATTAAAGTGCTCATACTTGCAGTAGATAAACTTAAAATGTAACAAATATACTACTCTTAATACTATCACTTGTACTATTAAAATATTTATTAATATTATCCCTACTATTATTGCTATTTGTACTACTATTCCAATCACAACTTTGATTTTAAAAATCCTTATAAGTTTTATCTCTCTTTCATTTACTGCAAATCATAATTTTACATTTATTTCAATGTTTTTAATTATTATATGGATTTTAATTTTATCTTTCTATTTTTGCATTTTTATTTATAAGTAACTACTAATAATGATGCATTATGTCATATTATTTTGCTGTGTCTACTTTATCTGCTTCAGTTTATTAATAATATTCTTTATTTCCTACATTATGATCTATTTATAGGTAGATGATTTTCAGAGTTTTTATGTGTATATATATATATAAACTCATTGTATAATTTCTGAGATGTACCGTATAATAAAAATATAATAGCTAAATAGGTGGTGTTTCAGAATGATAACAAGTACTTTCATCAGAGCTTTTTTCTCAAATCATAAGAATATATGCAGTGACATTTAAAATTGTTATTTTGTTTTGGTATTTTCTCCTCATTCTCAAATTCTATTGGTTTGAGAAGTTCTAAAAACGTTTTATCCTCTAACATCTTTTTCCAAATATTGTTAAATACTAAGATCTTTCTTACATTTTGAGATTTTTTATCCAAAGTTATATGGTTTGTCAAATATCCACAAACTAGATATTCCATTGAGATCTATTGTAAGTTCAGATAGTTCACTAACACTGGCACTAGCTCATTTTTTACCTTCTTTTCTATAACCACATTTTATAGAAATGTCATCTTATGTTAAGAAAGCAAATCGTTTTCTTGAACTTATTCCAGATATCATATTAACTAATAATGATGTATTGGTTAGTTTTGATACTGTTTCAATTTTTTTTTTAGCATGCCTGTAAGGGAAGCTATTGAAGTTTTGAAAAATATACAATTGTTTGATTTTGTTGTGTGTTTGATTGAACACTTCTTATTAAATTGCATTTTTTTGTTTTTGATAGTCAGATGTATAAACAAGCATCAGGTTGGCTATGGGTTCACCAATTTCTCCAGCATTGGTTTCCACTTTTTATGGATAACTTGGAAAAAAAAATATTGATATTAGCATTTAACAAACCATCTGCATGGCTGAGGTATATTGATGATATCTTTATTATTTAGCTTCATGGTAAAATTCAATTTTCTTAAATTCTTTTCACAACATCAAATTTACTATAGATGTAAAAAATAATACTATTCCTAGATGTTTTAATTGAAAGAAAGAAAAATGGTTCTGCATTTAATCATATATATATATATGATAAACAAAAATGCAAGTTAAAAAACTTGCTAACACTTGTATTTATGTCCACAGATGGCGTTCTACCAAAAACACCGATCAAGCGTATGTTTTGTTTACATAAACGTCAGAGTAGTATTCACTATCTCTAACTATAATTCCACTTTCAGATCATGATTTCAAGCTATTTGCTATCATCAGTGAAAGACAGGAATAAAGAAACTAGATCTAAATACAAACTCTGAGCGTTTATGAAACAATTTCTATTCAGCTTGCAAGCGTGATTTTTTTAGACACGTAATGTCTTCAAACTCAGCATAGCAAACCAGATAGCTATATGGGTCTGATCTCAGTTTAGCATCACCACATAGTAGAAGCCTCTGCAATCTATATCATTGCAAGAAAGACCTCAAAGGTACATTTATGATAAACAAAAATGCAAGTTAAAAAACTTGCTGATGCTTGTATTTATGTCCACAGATGGCATTCTACCAAAAACACCGATCAAGCGTATGTTTTGTTTACATAAACGTCAGAGTAGTATTCACTATCTCTAACTATAATTCCACTTTCAGATCATGATTTCAAGCTATTTGCTATCATCAGTGAAAGACAGGAATAAAGAAACTAGATCTAAATACAAACTCTGAGCGTTTATGAAACAATTTCTATTCAGCTTGCAAGCGTGAATTTTTTAGACATGTAATGTCTTCAAACTCAGCATAGCAAACCAGATAGCTATATGGGTCTGATATCAGTTCAGCATCACCACATAGTAGAAGCCTCTGCAATCTATATCATTGCAAGAAAGACCTCAAAGGTACATTTATGATAAACAAAAATGCAAGTTAAAAAACTTGCTAACGCTTGTATTTATGTCCACAGATGGCGTTCTACCAAAAACACCGATCAAGCGTATGTTTTGTTTACATAAACGTCAGAGTAGTATTCACTATCTCTAACTATAATTCCACTTTCAGATCATGATTTTAAGCTATTTGCTATCATCAGTGAAAGACAGGAATAAAGAAACTAGATCTAAATACAAACTCTGAGCGTTTATGAAACAATTTCTATTCAGCTTGCAAGCGTGAATTTTTTAGACACGTAATGTCTTCAAACTCAGCATAGCAAACCAGATAGCTATATGGGTCTGATCTCAGTTCAGCATCACCACATAGTAGAAGCCTCTACAATCTATATCATTGCAAGAAAGACCTCAAAACATACGCTTGATCGGTGTTTTTGGTAGAACGCCATCTGTGGACATAAATACAAGCGTTAGCAAGTTTTTTAACTTGCATTTTTGTTTATCATAAATGTACCTTTGAGGTCTTTCTTGCAATGATATAGATTGCAGAGGCTTCTACTATGTGGTGATGCTGAACTGAGATCAGACCCATATAGCTATCTGGTTTGCTATGCTGAGTTTGAAGACATTACGTGTCTAAAAAATTCACGCTTGCAAGCTGAATAGAAATTGTTTCATAAACGCTCAGAGTTTGTATTTAGATCTAGTTTCTTTATTCCTGTCTTTCACTGATGATAGCAAATAGCTTGAAATCATGATCTGAAAGTGGAATTATAGTTAGAGATAGTGAATACTACTCTGACATTTATGTAAACAAAACATACGCTTGATCGGTGTTTTTGGTAGAACGCCATCTGTGGATATATATATAAAGCAAACACACACTGAGAAATATCTACATTTTTTTCATCACCATCCAGCACAATTATTTTCAGTAGCAAAGACATTTTTAGAAAGAACTAAGAGACTTTCTGATGATAACCATTTTCACCAAAATATCCATGCTACTAAAAAAATGCTTCGTCATAACAGTTTTGATCATAGGAATATTAGTAGGGCTTTTTATATAATAAGAAAAAATATTTTGATACTTTAAAAATTAAGACTGTTCTGCCATATATAAAAAAGTAACTGATTAAAGTGGTAATGTTGTAAAGAAAAATAATATCCACACTATCTATAGTACATTTTTAAAAAATTAACCAAGTATTTCCACATTCTAAAAATAAAATTACTTTGGTGTCTCATGGTGCATATTAAATTTCAAGTGGAGTTTGTTTACATTCATACATTGGACAGACCAGTTGTAGAATAAACATAAGATATGAAGAACACATTTTGACAGTTAGAGAAAAAGCCATTTATTTACGCATTAAATTAACTAACTATGATATCAATTTTATAAAACACATATTCTGTAAAAAAATGAACAATATAACCAGAGACTGCTAAGGGTAGCTATAGAGATTTTTAAAAAGCCTAAGAGCATAAAGGAAAAGTGTGAATTAAAAAAATAATATTTACAAAAAGCTGTTGGAGAATAAAATATTTTTTAAAACTTCTCAACTAATAGAATTTGAGAATGAGGGGAAAATAACAAAAGAAAAAATAATGATTTTAAATCTCACCACACACATTCTTATAATTTGAGAAAGAAGAAGCTCTGAGGAAACAACTTGTTATTGTACTGAAACATCAGTTATTTAGCTATTGTATTTTTATTACACGGAAGCTCCTGGAAATAATATTATTAAATCATCATTTACTCATGAGAATATTAGAATATATATATATATTGATACATGTACATATAGAATGGTTTCATTGTTTTTCTGGATACTATAAACATATATCATCTATGAAAAAAAGAAAACCAAACATTGAGATAATACCAAACAAGTCTTAGTTCTCTTATCAAATGTTGTTACATTTTAGTATAATTTAAAAAAATATTTTTGTATGATAGAAAATACTTTTTTATTACAATTGTTTTTTTATTGTGTATTCGTGTTTTATTATGTAATTAATAATATTATTTTAATTTAATAAATATTGGTTAGATATTTTTTTTTTATAAATAATTGTTTTTGCTATGAGTATTATTATTACAGCTATTATTACTATTAAAATTATTATTATTTCTATTCTACTGATATAAGTTTTGTGCTATGTAGACAGAAATTTCATAATCATGTTTAAAATGTAGATTTTGGAGTTCTTGCAAAATACAGTTATTTTCAAGAGATTGGCAAATGTTGTTGTTATTAAAAAGATAAATCAAGGATTTAAAAGTGCTCAAATTCTCATAATTCAGTAATTGGAAAGCTTAGTAAATACTGTATTTTTCTTCATTGTTTTTGCTCTTTGCTTTAAATAAAATTTATGTTACATAATGAAAACAGATTACATAATTATACATTTTATAGTCATAAGAAAAAAAAATATGATAAGTATTTACATAAAAATAAAATCTCATTTATAGAATGGTATGAAAACAACAGTTTTTACTTCTGGATCTAATAGTTAAATATTTAACAAAAGAGAAATACTGAGGTTTCAGATCACTCCATGATGCATAGAAAGATGTATGTCAGACACAACAAACAGGTATTATCAAGAATAATATATGGAGATGAGAAAACAAATAGATGTTAAAAAAAAACTAAAATGGATCTGGATTGGATATATTATTAGAAGAGATGATAATAAAGGGGCAGTTTTAGTCTTAAATTTTATCCCAAGATATTGTAAAAGATCTAGAAATAGTCCATATGTGAGAAGAATAGAACAAATAATAAAGTTTGCTAATATGCTATGGAAAAGAGAGTACAGATCAAAAGAAACTGGATTAAAATTTGGAGAGATCTTCCAACTGAAATAGATGAAAATGATAATGATGGTGATGGAAAAAGTGTGACATGAATATTAACTTAGTTACATCAATGATTGAATATGCATAATGTGATACATAAATGTATTAGTATGTATTTGTGGTTAGTAAAACATAATGTAATAAATACTTATTTGAATATAATTAAGAAAAAAAAGTATGAAGACCTTCATTTTTTTTTTTTTTTTGGTTTTTATCAAGGGCATTTTATTTTCAATTCTTTTTGTTTAAAATTAATTTCTTTTTTTCTGAGAATATTAAATAAAAATAAAATCCAAAATTAAACTCCTACATCTGCAATCTGGTCTCAATGTAAATACCACTATGATAACAAACTTATTACGTAAGCTTTTATTATCACTACTATTATTTGACTCAAATTATTATTACTATTATTATTACTTTTAATTTTTAACTCCATTAGCTTTATTTCTTATTAATATTTTTTCTATCAAAATATATTGTATTATAATGTCTCTTAGGAGAAAATTTCCCATTTTTATGTCTATTTTTTGCAGAATTGTACAGTATATATTATATTTAGTAGATCTCTCATTACATATATTAGAATTATTTACAGAAGTCATAGTATACTAAATGTTTCTTATTTATATCAGTATTGAATAATACTTGATATATATTGTAAGAGAACTCATTCAAATTTCTGATATTTTTGTTATAAATAAATATATAATTATCTAATATATTTACAATCAATATATGCAAAGACTTCCAATCAAAGTAGTTCATTTATAGCATATAATTATGTTTTAGGCCATTTTTATCATTTAGAATTAAATGTTAGATGTCTTTAGAAAAATTCGAATTTTATTTAAGATTTCTCAAATACATTCAACTATTTGTAATAAAACACATGTTAGTATATAACTGAGTATTTTGAATGGTAATATTCTCCTATCTTCTTCAGATGTTGCTGGCTTGATCATTAATATTACTAAAATTGGAATCAAATATGAGACCTTCAGTTTCATGAATACTAAATTTAAAGTTATATATTCATTGATATATGCATGGATTAATTATTATTTTAAATCCATCTACAGTAGCAGACCATACCTGAACCAATGAAATTATATGTCCAATAAAGAATAACAAAAATATATTAAAGAATGAAAAAAAATAAAAGGAAGAAAATTGAACAAATCTGCTAATATAATAATGGCAAATAATCCCACATGTCATCCTGGTGTAACCATTCATAATGATTGCAAACCATTTATTAATCTTACCACTAAGAAAAAATGGAGAAATCACAAAGGATTCTCTTAAACAGGTATATGTAATTTCTACTGATTATTGACTTTGTTAGAATTGCCTAGTTGTTCAGAGAATCATCTTAAATACTGAATTCATAAATCTAAAGATCCGAAAGTCGATTTCCATACTTATATTATCATTGGATAGACTTGCAACACATGAAAAAGGAAAATAATAATTTTATTTAAAACATTATGTTATCTACTAACCCATGTGTTACTATTAATTGTTGAAAATATTTGAAAAGTTTAAATAAGGATAGAATTTTTAAAAGACATTTTAAAATTAATTTTTTACTGATAGAAATAGTATAATATGTGAAATATAAATGATATCACATAAACTTTCCATAAGTATTCAATTATTATGTTCCCAAATTATTTAATATGTTTAAGCAATCAATATTCTATGAATTCAACAATATCAATTATTTGGATTTTAAAAAATGTTTATATCATTGATTGGATTATATTAATAATATATTTTGCTTTTAATTTAACTTATTCATTTTATATTATGTTTTCTATTTAATTTATTATATTTTAAGTTTCTAAAGCAATATTTTTATTTTTATTTGTATAAAATTTATATACTGTAATTGTATTTTTTAATTGTTACTATCTGAATAAATAAGATTATTTTTACTATTAATATTACTTTTAATACTATTATTATTATTTTTCCTCTATTAATATTATTTTAAATCCTATTATTATTACTGGATATTTCTACTACTATTGTTAATTCTAATTTTATTATCACTATAAACTTGCAATTAATATATCTAATCGTATTATCATTATTATTAGTGATTATTTCTACCATTATTATTACTTCTAATACTTTTGTTATTGTTATATTATTACTGGTATACTAATGATTTAATAAGTATTATTCTATTTTTATCTGTTAAGATTATTAAATCGGCTTGAAAAATATTGTCTTTCACTGAACTGTATGACATATATTTATTATCCAAATTTATACTCAACGTTTGTTTGCGCTTTTAAAAAGAGAGGAAAAGTTTCTAAGTTATGTTTTAGTTAGATGACTGGGGAAAATAAGTCTTGGAATATCATCTGTGGGATATTTCATAAATCATTGTACTAACTAAACTTAGTTAATCTCTCTTCTGATTTATAGCTAAGGTTAAAAGAAATATAATAATTTCTAAACTAAGAAAAGTAGTAATCCTTTATGTATTTATTTGAAAAATATTTCCTTGAATAACAACTTGCTAAATGTATCATTTATAAAATAAAAGCAATGAATGTCTATAAATGTATGTTTGAAATATAAGAATAAATATTAAATACAATTTCTCTCTCTATATATATATATATACGCAGTATATACTGAAATTATTTGTATAGAAATAACTCATTTATTTAGGGATTTAAACTTATTAGTTAGATAAATTTATATGAAACAAACATCAGAGTTCTTATTTATTAAATTGAAAAGTTGCAACATTTAACGTGAAAATTATATATCACGTGTAAAATATCTCAAATAATATTTCATCTATTGGTAGAATAAAATATCGCGTCGGCATTAAATTCTATAATTTTAGCCATAACAAAATATCAGTGCTGGAGACTGAAACTATATTTGATTATTATATTTATTTAATAAATCAGTAAAGATATTATACTTTCTCTACTAGGTTTGTGGTTACAAATGCCACACAAAGTAAAACAGCCTTTAAATAGTTTACTGCAAAGGAAAAATCTTTATAATATTACTTCATAAAAAAATAATGAGAAATAGACAGTGCTTATCAGGTTTTACAATTGTGGGTTGCTAAAGGTTTGAGTGTTTTTCTATTTTTATTTTACTCTTTAGCTCGCAATAACTAGAGATTAATTTACTAATAAATATTGGATTGTTATCTGTATTATCTAAAAGCTGATTATCTGACAAAATATTTGCCCTTGTTAAATATGTTTAAGTTTATGACTTGGATACAAACCCAGAACATAGACATGGTGTGTAAATTTGCTACCATTATACAACAATATTCTTAAATTCCTTATAGAAATAAATATCTTTACAATATTACAAATGTCTTTATACAATGAAATTGGTTATATTTTTATGCCATAAGATATTAATCTTATTTTGAATCAAAATTAGAGATAAATTATGTTTCTATTGTATATACCCATGCATATATAACTTCCCAAGCCACTTATTTATTAACTCTTAGATTTTCCTCATTGATTCTATACTTTTTATTTCCCCATCCTCCAAAAATTTATTACTACTTTCTCAAAAATAATATTACAAAAAAAAAAAAAAAAAGATGAAACAAATTAAAAATGAAAAAAGATCAGAAACAGAATTTTAATACATTCAATTAAATGATGCAAATGTGATATAAGACAACAATTTCGTTACCACTAGTAGTGTTTAGAAATAACCAATGACACAATAGATTTAGTTGATTCAGCATGAAATAGGTACATTGAAGATCATTTATCTTTTTCACATGTAGGTGGTCAGGTGTATCGGTTGTGTGAGATAGAATGGTTTGCTGAAGGGAGCTTGAAATTTCTATACAGTATATATTTTTATATGTTATTTATATAAAAATATACATAGCTGTTTACATTATATAGGTATAGTCATAACACTGTCACTTATATGATTTGAATATTTACTCTTAGGAAATTTTTTATTGTACAATCAAAACTGACACAAAAATTTAATAAAAATAATGCCTTGTATTATAATCAATGCTTAAATATTATTGCTATTTATATTAAAATATAATATAGACAAATTAAATTATAATTATTGTTTGCAATAACATAAGTTATAAAAATTTGTATCCTTTTTTGTTAAAATAAATATTTTAAAACGTAATTAATGCTTTCACTGTTTAAAATATCAAAATAATTAGGAAATATATTTGTTCTTTATAAAGATCTATTTGTTTTACCTATAAATTACTCTTCGGCAAAAATGAGAAATTATTTCATTTTTAATAAATTAAGCAATTATGGAATATTTGTGAAGAAAAAGGTGTAGATAATGAGAAAACTTTATATATAGTCAGATTTTTTGCTTAAATTATAAATATATGTTATATTTAATCATAATATATATATAATTCTAGCAGTAAAGCATTTTAACACCTTTAAACATTACATGACTTTTCAGCTTACTTTTATCATATGTTTCTAGGAGTTCTTTTCATAATATTTCAAAACCATCTAATGAAATCTTGATAAACCAATGAGCATCAGATGGAAGGGCTATATTCTTCATAATCTCCAGATCAGATTCTGTTTTATCTTTATCAGTTACACATTCAAATATAAAGCTGCAACTAATACATGTATGTATCTAGCATTTGGTTTCTACTAAAATGCAAAAATAAATAAATAATTGTTTTGAATTCAGGTTATCACTCTCACATAATTATATAGATCGGATTAATATCAAGTCAATAATTATGCAATTTAGAAATTGGTTTTATGCCAACTGTAGCCTCTTATTAATCACAATAAATCTCATTATCTTGAAACACATGAAAGAGTAAAAAATGGCTTCTAGATGCATAAAGTTATTAGTTCCAGTTTTAATTCTGAAATTGTGATTAATGAAGGTAGAAGCTAGAATCTTGTATGGAAATATGGATTACATAATGCTATAATTGATTTACAGTGATTATTCAAGCTTACAATAGATAGCTCTAGAATAGGTTGAAGAAAATTACTGTTCAAAGCATACGTTAAGGATAAACTGAAACAAATTTATGATGTTCCTTATAAGTCATAGGTTAAAGTTGATTTGCAGTTAGTATAAAATGGAAGTCCCCAAAATATGTAAGTATTAACCTATTAAAAAAACTACATAATAATGAAAATGAGTTAACATGGATTAAAACATCACTTTTTTACAAAAATTTCAGGCTATTAGTTTAAATTTTATAAAGGCATAAGTTACCTGCTAGATGTAAGCAGCATTTTAGTTGCAACATTTAATCTTAAGTCTTCACTGATGAAAGAAAGTTCAAAAATTGTCTGCTAATAATAATAATATAGGACATATGTTATCCCTTTATTACTCAATATAAGAGAAGGTGGCTGTATAATAAGATGATAAGCCATTGATTTTAAAAATGTAGTCAAACAAAAAGATTTGAAAGAAGAAAGTGAAGATCTGCTCATAAATGAGTGCATAAAAATAAGGATAGAAAGAAAATTAAATAACATGATTTAAATAGTGAGTTTTTGATAATTATAAAAGCAATCTGCAATCCACAAACACATAATTAAAATCTGTATCTTATAGTTTGATAATTTGACACTTTGTGATGCTATCTATTAACATTTTGTGCAGCAAATAATTTTGTATGAAAGACTTCGACACCATTTTCCCACTCTATACTGTACTCATTTCTATACAGCTACTTTGTTAGAATATTTTAGAATATATGACAAATTATAATATAAGCTGGATTTACCCTTCTTATAAAAAATTGCTTAAGTTTACTTGAACTTAACACAAATATTACTTGCTTTACATACTGAATTAACTGAGTAAATGTTTTTAGAATTTCAAATTCACTAATCATAGCCATTTAATATATTATTTGGTTTTAAGACTTATCATATTTTCAGAAAATTATAGAATACTTTTAAATAAAAAATGTTCAGTGATTATTTCAATCTATACCTCATTTCTATACAATAAGTTAGAAACAATAAATACCCTATATTCAACAAATTTAGTTAAAAAATTGGGTATACTATCATGATAAACTGTCCACTTTTTAAAACTTTTCTAAATGCATCAGAAACACATTGAAATTTGTGAAACATCTCAGCATTCAGGCCAGTTATTTTATCTATATAGTTCTAACAATTTTTAAATTAAGTCACACTTTTTATTTTATAATTATCCAAACTAAACATTTCTAATATTTTTTTTCTTTTATCAGTAACAAATAAAAAATGTAAATTTTTAATCATTCATTTTGATACTAAAATTTAATACTAATAGTAGTGGTATAATGTCTCTCATGATTACTCATATGAGCAGTTCTAGGAGAGCCTATTGAAAATTTGAATAATTATTTAATACCTGATGACATAGTGTTATATAAGCATATTATAGGGGTCTATTAATTACTCAAATTTATATAATATTACTTTATTATAGAGTGAAGATAACTACTCTTATAAACTAATTGAATGTAAGCTGCATTTAAAGTATTAAAATTTTTTTATGAAGCCTCATTTGAATTGATGAGAGTGAAATCATTACAAACATATTGTAAATGTAAGAGCTAAGTAGATAATATTTTTGTTTTGCTTTTGATCAGATGAAAAGTCCACAATCCCACTTATGTTTCATCTGTATATCTAATAGATAAACTTCCAAAAATTGTTGTCATAAAAATGAAAAATTTAGAATTAATTCTTATTTTAAATGCTGTAGATTTTTTCTCTTATCACAAATATAGAAGCTGTACAATATGTACAAACTTCTGTAAATAAACAGTTAATTTTCAATATTCCTACAAACATTCTCAATAAAACAAATAAAACATCACATGACCAATGTTTACACATTACTTTCAAGTAGAAAATCTATTTCTTCTAATTGACTTCAGCCACATATATTATTGTTGAGTAATTAATAATAGCCAGATAGTAAACGAGTTAAAATTTGGTCTAATTAACAAAAATATTTGAATCATGCTTTTTGCCTGTGGTATTTTTTTTACATTTATCTGGTAAACAAAATAATAAGTGCTTCTTGACTTTTTAAAATGACACATAGTCTTGAATAACTCCTTATGTATGATTAGATGCAACCTGTTCAATAATATTAATAAAAATATTTTTTGCAATAAATAATAGTGATATACACATCAATTACAGCAGTTTCTTTTATTATCTTAATTGTCACACATTAGAACAATAGAACATTATAAAAACAATGAGGAACAATCCACCATGTTTTTCTAAAAAAAATCAGTAGTTTTGAATCTAGCAATACCAATTCTATATTTCAAATGTTCTATGTATTTCTTCAGTATTTGAAACTCTCTATTTTGATATTATAAAAAAAATATTTTAACTTTATCAATGTCTAAAATATTAATGAGTAGTAGGATTGACCATTCAGTGAAAATGACCATCTGAATTCTTGTATCATTATTCAAACCATGATTAAAATTTATCTGCACTTGTTTACTATATCATCATTATATTATAAAAGATTAACATATAATATTAAATTGTCCATGCACTTACACAATGCTTTATTTACCACCCTTTTTTACAGTTTACAGTTTCGATTGCCCCAGCAATCTTCTTCAGAACTTTATATCTCCTACCTCAACTGCTAAAGTCAAATTTTAAAAATTCCTAACAGTAGTAAAGTGCATGGACAATTTAATATTATATGGTATATATTTAAATGCAATAGCAAAGAGTAGTTAAAAGAATAACATCTAAGACCTGTATATTTTGTTTTAATAAAACCGTTAACTAATTATGATCAGAAAATGTTATTATCTCCTTTAAAATTTTAACCCATCAATTAATATTAAGTCTTTTTGTAAGTTACTGAAGTATTGCCATTTAAACTTCTGTACTGCTTACAAAGTTTCAATTTTATTTATTTTCGATTGAGAACATTACTTTTTTCTAAAAAAAAATATTACTAATAACACAAACATTATCAGAAAGTTATCTGGATTCTTCTTTTTAATAAATTTAAAAAGAGAGAATTGTTCCTTAAAAGAATTCCATGACTCAGAAGCATGACAAGCGTGAAAGAATAAATTGGACAATATTAATGTTCAATTGCTGTTTAGCATTAGCAAGTTTCTTCTAGAGAACTAACAATAAATGTTCTTCCAATATTTATGCTTGGAGTAGGATTTATTTTTTCTATTAGGTTATATTATTGATAAACTGGAATTATACATTTTTCAAATGCTATCTACATTTCTAGTGAGTTCAAGTTGTTAACATTATATATATAATTCATAGAATTTCTAATATATATATATATATATATATATCATCAACCATTATCAATTCACTGCAGGATGAAGGTCTCTCCAAGTTTAATCCATCTTCTCCGATCTTTAGCTTCTCTTCTCCACAACACCCCTGCACATTTTCTTATTTCATCCATCCATCTCATATGTGGTCTCTTTCTGGGTCTTTTACAATCTCTTGGAATCCAGTTTAAAATTTCAATTGTCCATCTATTATCATTTCTTCTAGCAATATGTCCAGCCCAACTCCATTTCAATCTTTTAATTTTTTCAATAAGGTCAGTAACACCTGTTTGTTGTCTTACCCATACATTGCGTTTTCAATCTCTTCTTGTTACTCCCAACATACATCTCTCCATACTCCTTTGAGTGGTCTGAAGTCTCTGTATTGCTCTTCTATTAAGTGTCCAAGTCTCAGATCCATAAGTAAGAACTGGTAAAACACATTTGTTAAAAACCATTCTTTTCAAACACATAGGCATATTTCCTTTTAGTATCAAGTTATTTCTACCAAAAGCACTCCAACCAAGTTTAATTCTATGATTAATTTCCTCCATTAGGTTTCCATCTGTATTAATAATCTCACCTAGGTATTTGTAACTGTTAACTTCTTCTAATTCTTCATAATCAATCTTTATTTTCATATTTTGAGCAAATCGATTAAATATTACTTTAGTCTTTTTAACATTTATCTTTAGTCCTACTTTTCTACTTTCATCTGCTAACTCCTGCAACATTTCCTGCAGCTCTGAAGCATTATTTGCAAAAACAACTACATCATCTGCAAAATCTAAATGACTTAAATACTCTCCATTTACTTTCATTCCTT
Organism: Epiperipatus broadwayi; assembly: GCA_028023455.1. Lineage (NCBI taxonomy): Eukaryota > Metazoa > Onychophora > Udeonychophora > Euonychophora > Peripatidae > Epiperipatus > Epiperipatus broadwayi. The sequence continues at coordinate 41,549 of JAQFVV010007007.1, read as the reverse complement.
TAGTTTCCCATTTTAATCCACAAAATACTTCTTGCAGCACTGCTGTAAAAAGTTTTGGAGATATGGAGTCACCTTGTCTTACACCTTTCTCAATGTTGATTTTTCCAGTATCATTATGTAATCTAATGGTTGCTGTTGCATTTTTATAAATATTCTTTAAAATATGACAATATCCTGGATCTATACCTTGATGATCCAATGCTTTAATCACTGAAGAAATGTGTATAGAATCGAATGCCTTTTCATAATCTACAAATCCAAAACATAATGACAACTCATATTCATTTGACCTTTCTATGACTTCTCTCAATACCTGGATATGATCTATTGTACTAAAACCACTTTTAAATCCAGCTTGTTCTCTTGGTTGGTGGAAATCCAAAGTTCTCTGTAGACGAGTTGTAATTATCTTGGTAAAAATTTTATATAAAACTGATAAAAGGCTGACAGGTCTGTAATTTCTAATATCTTCTTTATCACCTTTTTTAAATATTAATATTATTACTGCATTCTTCCAATCTTCCGGTACATCTTTATCATTTAGACATTTGGTATATAACTTTGCTAAAATTGTTTCTATTTCTTCACCTCCTTCTTTTAATATATCAATTATAATTCCATCATTTCCTGGAGCCTTTCCTTTCTTCATACATTTAATTGCATGTCTCACTTCTTCATTTAAAATTCTGGGCAATTCAGAAGATGTAATAGATATAGGAGGTACTTGTTCTTTATTACTATATAATTCTTGATAAAAATCTTCTACCAATTTCACGATGTCATCTCTCTTTTTAGTAATAATTCCATCTTTTTTTCTTATTGCAGATATAAATTTCCTACCAATACCAAAATGTTGTTTAACATTCTTGAGACTTTTATTGTCTTCTACAGCTTTCCTTGCTATTTCACAGTTATACTTTCTTATATCATTTTCAACTTTTTTCTGTACCATTTTACAAAATTCGAGATATTCAATTCTTTTTAATACATCATTTTTGTATATCTTCATATTCCTTCTTTTCTTCATAAATTCTCTAGTCTCAGTAGAAATTTTATTAGTCAATTGCTGCTTTTTTCTACCAGCTATCTTTGCTGCAGTTTTTAAAAGTGTATCAGTTATTTTCATATTAATTTCATTCAAATCTGAATCATGTTCAAAATCTAACACTTGAAACCTATTTGTAAGTTCTAATTTAAATTCATTAGAATGTTTCTGAAGATTAGGAACATCAACTGTAAATATTGTTGTTCTCAATAATTTTTGTCTCTCTAGTTTTACATTAACACGTAACTTACACCTTACTAATCGATGATCACTTCCTGTGTTAAATTTATTAAGAACATTACAATCTTGAAATATGTATTTCCTGTTAGTCAAAATATAATCCAATTCTGCTGTACCTTCATTTGGATGCTTCCATGTCCATTTCCTTTTAACATTTTTCTCAAAAAATGAATTCATAATATAAAGTTTTTCTTTTTCTGCAAACTCCACAAGTCTATGTCCTCTCTCATTTCTATTACCATAACCAAAATTACCTACAGCAATTTCATCTTTCATTTGTCTACCAATTCTAGCATTAAAGTCTCCCATAACAATTTTAAAATGTTGTTTACTCTGATCAAAAGCCTTTTGTACATCCATATAAAAATCTTCTACTACTTCATCACTATGAGAACTTGTTGGGGCATAAACCTGAATTATCTGCATTTGGTATCTGCTATTAAGTTGTATAACTAATCTTGCAACTCTGTCCGATACACCATCAATCTCCACAATATTGTTCTTCCACTTTTTATTTATAATGAATCCTACTCCACTTGTATTTCCAATATGTGTGCCTTTATAATAGAGTATATGACCTCTTTTTAAATCAATTGTTTCTTCACCTTTTCTTCTAACTTCACAAAGTCCAATAATGTCCCATTTAATATAAGACAATTCTTCTTCTAATTCTTGCAATCTTCCTTCACTTGAAAGTGATCTGCAATTGTAAGTACCTAAATAAAAAGTCGTCATCAAATGGCAGCCTGGGTCCACAGTCAGGGGATTCTTAGCACCCTCCGCCTTCGGCCACCAACCTCTGCCTTGGTTGGTGACTTTACAGCCTCCTGGGAATAAGGGCCATGCTTTATTTTTGTCTGTCATAATTGTATATATGTATTGGAAAAATATTTATCATTTACACAAACATTCATTCTGCCTTATCAGGCACTGAGAAGAAAGACCATGGTGTTTCTCGATCTTAAACTCAGAGGTAAAAAGCCAATAAACTCACCACGCTGGCTAATGCATGTTGGTGAGCAGCCCATCCATGTTCGTATACTATATGAATAATCACATAGTAGTAACAGCTGCAATGACAAGAACGTATGGAGTGGACATTAGAAATTTGCCCTGCTCGGTTCCTTTAAGGCCTCCAAGAGGAATACCCATCAATTAATATTAAGTCTTTTTGTAAGTTACTGAAGTATTGCCATTTAAACTTCTGTACTGCTTACAAAGTTTCAATTTTATTTATTTTCGATTGAGAACATTACTTTTTTCTAAAAAAAAATATTACTAATAACACAAACATTATCAGAAAGTTATCTGGATTCTTCTTTTTAATAAATTTAAAAAGAGAGAATTGTTCCTTAAAAGAATTCCATGACTCAGAGGCATGACAAGCGTGAAAGAATAAATTGAACAATATTAATGTTCAATTGCTGTTTAGCATTAGCAAGTTTCTTCTAGAGAACTAACAATAAATGTTCTTCCAATATTTATGCTTGGAGTAGGATTTATTTTTTCTATTAGGTTATATTATTGATAAACTGGAATTATATATTTTTCAAATGCTATCTACATTTCTAGTGAGTTCAAGTTGTTAACATTATATATATAATTCATAGAATTTCTAATATATATATATATATATAAATAAGTTAGAACATCGTCTGCAATAAACTTTTAAGGTAGATTCTAAGGATTAGTTAGCACATTGTGTGCAACAAACTTTTGACCATATATTTTATAGTAGCTTATATTTCTTGCCATAAGAAGTTTTGCACTTCTTAATCATAACATACTAATAAAAAGTTAAATTATATTACAAACTATATGTAATTAATATTTAAATGACAATATTTCCTAATTTAAATATTGCTAGAACAATCATTTATACCAATTTTTGGATAAGCTATAAATCATATCTCTTTGAGTTTTTCTTGGCATTTCTTTTTTGCAATTATTTTGCTCTTTTTAGATCTAAAGGCATATCACATCTCTATCTCACATTGTAACATATTAACCTCTATAATAGGGCTAAAACAAGCCTCACACACATCTTCATGTTCTACTATGTAAGAGGGAAATAGTCCATGCCTTTAAATTTGAATAAGTAAAAGTGATTTGTAAAGAGAAAGATAAGAAAGACATGCTTGATGGTTGATTTGTATTCATAAAGTACAAGAACTGCTTGTTCCATGATTGTGATGTAAAAGCATTATAAATGCATTTGAAAAAAATGTAGGCTACTACAAAATATATTCCCCAAAGATTAATGATGGTCCCTACTCTCAGTCATAAAAGATTAAAACTTATCCTTAGATTTTGTTGCATACACCTACACAGAAGCCCACATAAAATACAGGTGCATCTTTATTTTCTGCATTCTAAAATAATCTACTATAATTTTAGGTTATTATGTTTATCACATTGTAACACAATTTAATTTTTATTCTTATAAGAATGTGTAGGTTTTGTTTTTTATCAAGAACACGGGGTTTAAAGTCAAGCCACTGCAGTTATATGTCTGGCTGACAGCCACTTTTAAAATTCATTTGTTTTATCAAACTTTATCTTCAAATTAATTTAACTGCAGGAACTTTATCTGCTATAAATGATAATGTCAATACATCACTTGCTTATAAAATCTACTATATTAACAACAAAGTTTTTATTCTCTGTACTCCTCTGTCAATCATTGACAGTTTAAGCTCATATTAAATGGTACTAGAATTCGGCAGAGGGTGCTTTTATTAATATAATAAGCTTTGAAATCAAATGGTATTTTGTTTTTATACTTTATTATAATAATTAATGAAAATTGATAACAAGAAAATGGTAATTGCAATACTTTAAAACAAGCAGTAAATCACTCAATGTTTAAATAGAGAAAACTTTTAAGTAAATATTCAATATGCTTTTTCAAATACTTCTCATCTTGCATCAGTTCTTCAATCTTCTCATTCAAGTTTTGAATAACAATACAATGATTTATATGACTTCTTTTTTTTAAAAATGTCCAATGATTGCCATTTTTTTATTTATTTTAATCAGTATTTCTGCATCTTTAGTCTTATTTATTCAACCAGACAATATATTTTTTTCTAAATTCACACTTTAAAATTTCTCAACTTGAATTTTTTTGATAAATAAATAAATAAGCCAATAGGTTATTGTTTGGAAATTTGTTAGAAATTTAAGCAATGGAATTGATAGATCTAGAATCACAATCCATGGACTTGTGTTCAAAGTCTCATTCTACCAGTGCATTATATCATACAGGGCATGTTTATAATCATCTGTATAAAGTCGTGTTGCAAATATTTTTTTTAAAAACAGTAATTTTAATAGTCAGCAAAATAAACTTTTTAATTTAATAAATTGTCAAAATAATTGATTAAATGTATGCTCAGTAGATTAACGTAATATTCAAACACTTAAGTGACAAGTTTCACAGGACAGTATATTTAATTGTCAAAACAAACTTGCTTTTATTTGACTTTATTTAGGTAAAAATCAATTCTTGAAACTTTACCTGAATGTTCACCATATTTAATCACAAAGGAAAAAAAAAAGTTTAATCATGTATCTGATCTTTGTAATAAGGTTTTTAGACTTTCTATCTGTAATAAACTATCTTTTTAATATTTAAAACATTTACCTGTTAATATAACATTAAACTTTCAGATTTAAACAGAATTATTTTTTATTTGATTTTTTTATAAATATCATCAATTCCATTTATTATTTGATAATTTATTATAATTAACAATGAAATTTAACATTCATTTACACATTCAATGCAATGTAATATTTTTATTAAATTCCACACTATAACTGATAGTTTTGGTTGTACAATATTAATCTTCCAAGCATTTTATTGCTATACTACAAATGTTAAAATAACATTATTTTGCTTCTCACTATCCAAAATCACTAATTTAAAGTTGATATAATCTGTTGCAATGTCCTTCTTATTTCAGCAGTGATTAATTACATCTTTTCCAAAACATCAATCATTTAGCATCTTCATAAACATTGAACAAATCTAAAAATAGAGAATAGGTCTTACATTTTCTCCATCCACTGTTAGAACAGTTTTCTCAGAAAGAGATGATAGGAAAAAAAGGACCAAGAGGGTAGGAATTTGCAAAGGATCCACATTACATTAACAAAAGAATTTGTGTGTTCCATTGCCTGAAAAATAAAATATCCAATTACCTTACTTGCTTATTGTGCATTATTTATATATTATATAAGTGTACCTGTATTGCATAATTTCTTCAGCACTAAGATTCTGGCACTATTTTGCTGAAAGTTAGCTCAGTGCTATTAATTGGTTTGTATTTATTAATAGGTTATCTTTCAAACCAAACTAGGAGTCAATGATAGTTTGTTGAAAAGAGTTAATAAGCTGAGATTTACTTTATATTTTTACAACATGCTATTCATTTACACTTGTAGAAATATCTTTCTTCACATATATAAAAAAACAACTTAAAATTGATTTTTTTAGTCTATGTACAGAATTTTTTTAATGTGTATCAAATTAATTGCTCCTTAATTTTTGTCACTTTTTAGTAATTTTAATAAATTGAATTATATTTATTATTGAGAATTTTCTAAATCAAAAATCTCAAATAAGCATGTTCAGCTTTTTGGATATCTATCTATTGAAATTTTAACAATATTGTCATCTTACTCTGTTATAAAATATTGTATCTAGGCCATTTTATTTTATTATCTCATCTGATACCCTTTGATTACTCAAAATTACAATACATGAATGTAGAGAGGGTGAAGATTCCTGGAACTATATGAGTACATTTATGAGTTATCATGTAATGTTTATTTTGATTTTAATACCAGTTCTTTCTGCAAGACAAAATAGATTACCATTTTCTAATTTCTATATTTAAGTTTATTTTATATTTTCTCTAATCAAATCATAATGGTTGAAATAAAAATTCAACTGGATCAAAAAAATCTTACCTGAATATTTTTAAAATCTGTTTTAACAGTAATAGCTTTAAGAGAAACAATAACAATTAAAATAGAAGCATCCCAAATTAATGACAGCAAGTGCAGAAAGAACTGCAAAAAATAGCAGCCGCAATCATATTTTTCCCATCACTAACAACAGTAGCAACATCATCAGAACTATTGTCTTCAGGATCTACAATAACAGGAATATGAACAATAGTAATTGTGCCATAACTATTAACAGAAATTGTTGAAACAGTAAAAAAGACAACAGATAGAAGTTTCACCAACAATAATATTAACAAGGCTAGACTCCAGAAATCCAATAACTACAGCAGCAACAATAGGAATTAAATTTGTACTACAACCAATGTCAACAACAGCAGTATAATAATGGCTCCAGAAGCATTATTACTACTACAAATAATAATAATAATAATCTTAGTTCCAATCTTACTATCTCTAACAGCAATAACACTATCATCTCCACCAATAGTAGAAGTAATAATATTTAATCTCTTACGCAGAACATGGCACATTATTTTTCTGACACCTCTTTGATTTTATTCTATAACATTGAAAGTTTCTGAAATCTTTCATGTATATTGTTTCCCAAGTTATACATATATAGTGACATATTAAAAAGCTCATTTCAGACTTCATCTAGCAATATTTTTGTTTTCCATATGATGTGGTCATTTCATTACCATCTTCAACATATAGTCTTCAATTTTTTCCATAATTCTTTATCTAATTTAGTCATCCAAGTCAATAACGTCATTCATAATATTCAAAAACTTAAATGAAAACCAACGTCTTGCATTGGTAGTCGAGAGGTCAGCGCGACTGCCTTGCACTTGCAGGTAGTTGCCCGGGTTGTGGGTTCGTGTCTCGGTCGATGCTATGACATTAAAAAAATATATATATAGTTAATCTTTTATATTCTTTTTTCATTATAGTATAACTTTTTTTAATATATATATATATATGAAATTATTACTTATTATAAAAAAGTGGTATGGAGGGAAAGTCTTCATTCTTCACGTTTGATAAATTCCAAAAGAAAAAAAAAAAGTTGTGAATTAATGAACAATAGAACCCAAATACCCATAGGAATAATGCTCACTTTTAATTTATAGCATGGAATAATGATACTATATTTATTGTAACACGTGAATGAAAACACATTTAAAACTAAAAATACGAACTAAGTAATCATAAGATTTCAAATTTTACGTGAAAAAAAAAAAGTTATACAAATACAGTTTATATTTTTTCCTCTTATTCCTGCATTAAGTTTAAAAAAAAAAGTTAAATATTTGTTTAAAAATAAAAAGATAATTAATACCCACCCAAACACACGCTCATTGCAGCTTGACTTCTACATTTTTAAAAGCCACTCTTCTTTAATTTAACAACAGAATATTTTGCAAGATTTTCGTTTTAGTTAAAACGGCTTCTAAGTTCGTTGTCTATTAAATGCGTTTCAGGGTTAGAAGTATTTTTTTGACATAATCGATATTTAACTTTTTGTAATATAAACTTCTCGACTAAGCAGAAATTTATTTCATTAAAAGTAACCTACCTTATTTTTAAAGGAAATCAAAATTAAATATAACATTTTTTTTTTTAAAAAATAGTATTATCGTTTTAAAATTTATGTGTATAATTTTATTTGAACTTTAATTAATTTTATACTTTACACTATGTTTTTTTCTTTTATAATTTTAATTATAGACTTTTGCCTTTGGAAGATTAATAAATATTTTGTACTATAAGTTTTAATATCACTTCCCTACATAACATTTTAAAATCATTCTGCATTTTTTTATTTGAGCTGTCGTATTTCTTTTTTAACTTATGCAACCTGAAATGACTTTTTTGTAAAATTTCCATCTATGGAACTTCAATTTCGTGAAGTAAAGAAAGGTTTTACTACCTTTTTTTTTTTTACAAATGATCAATCACTGTCTTATGAAAATGGGCATAATGAGGATCCCTATATATTACACCCGCCAAGGTCACCATGTGCAGATGTGCATGTTGTGCAATGCACAAAGGCATTTCACAACTGGGGTGCCAAGACAGTAAAATAATTAATAAAATTTATATGTAAATAAAATTCTTTACATTTTTTTATCATTTCATCATTAGAAATACATTCTGATGTAAATATTTTTTTTATTTAAATATAAGAGGAATACTTCCTTGCTTAAACTTATTTGTGACAATTACCCAGGCTTAGAATATCTAGACTACATACATTCTCTTATCATTATGCTTAACCAAACAGACCAATGCTATTTTGTCATGATAATTAATAAAACTTATATATAAATGATTACATTTCTGAATCACTTTATTTTTAGAAACCCATTCTGATTGTAAATATTTATTATTTAAACATAAATAAATATTGCTTTATTTAAACTTATTGTACAATTACTGTTGACTCAATATATATTTCAAATATATTCTTCCATTGCACAAAACTGAATAGGCCAATGCCCTTTCATCACTATAATTAACATAATATATAAATAAATAAAAAGGGAAAGATTTCCCAATTATTATTATTTAAATATCCTAATTTATATAAAATGTAATATATATTATTATTAATAATTTATTTAAAAATAAAACTTATTTTAAAAATATTACTTCATAATTACAATAATTATCCATATAATGAAGTTGTGTTTATCAGTAATGTTTTACAAACTCTAAATGTGTTGTGCACTTGGGAGTAATGGTAGAGTGTCTATGCCTGAAATTTTAGGTCTGAGTTCAATACGGTGTTCTACAAACATTTTTTAATAATGTTAACTTCCCTTCTTTGTTATTATTATCCCACATTATCTTTTTACATATTTTACTAAGTAGCTTTTCTGTTTTTAATAATAATGATGTAGTCTTTTGTTTAATTGCAATATTAACTTTTTACCTGTTCTCTCATTATTAACTCTATGATGTAAATTTAAGTAAAACAAAATAAAATACAAACGGATTTAATGGCTTCTAAAGATTTATTGAATAAACAATCTAAGTATGAAAATTTAAAATTCTTCTTTTAAATAAATCCCTGGCTAAATCTTTAATTGTCAAACTGTATAATAAAGTAAAAAATATATAAAAGGAATTAGTTATTACTAAACATTAGAACAAAATAAATACCATATTAAAGTAGTGTATTTTATTATTGAACAAAAATAAGAGAGACTATTTTTGTTAAAATGTAAACAAATTATTTGTGAGAGGTTGCATTTTTAAAATGTGTATTTTTTATCAAATTGTTGCTATTGGAATTAGTTAAGAACAATTTTTTTAATGAGATGCATTTCATTAACACAACATTGTTGTAACACCCATGCAATTTAAGTTGTAACCATTCTATTGGGGAAGTGCCTATAATTTTTTTTATCCATATTAGTGAAATAATCCAATTGTTTGATTTTTTTTCCTTTTTATAACTGTATAGCATAGTATATTGGCTTCAAAAATTTATTAAACAAACATTGTAAGTTTGGAAATTTTTTCATTTAAGGAAATGTAAGGGAAATCTTTAATATCCATAGACATCTGACTATATTGTGTGACTAAGTTTTAAACTGAAGTAAAGCATATAAAAATATTCTATTACTGAGATTCTGAATGTCACAAAGTAAAAACAAAATGATTAGAGTTGATCTAGTTAAATTGATCATTATTTATCACTTAGAGGCTACCAAAGTCAGGAGAATTGATATATAAATAAAAAGATAAAAATGTAAATAATTATAATCTTTTAATATTATATTGTGCCTTTGGTTAAACAAAATTATATAGATTCATTATTTTTCTTAATTAATTTTATTTTCATGGGGGGGGGGTCTTTTTTACATGATAAGAACATTTAGATATATAAAAAATAAATAATTTTACTTGCAAATATAGACATATTAAAATTGCACAAATTAGTACTTCTAATATATAAATAATTGCTTATTTATTATAAATATGATTTTGTGCAATTTTATTGACTCGATATTTTGGAAAATGAAATAGAATACATACAATGCAAAAAAAAAAAAATATGTTTTATTGCAAATCCATTAATATCATCCTAATTTTAGTATTATTTTTTGCATATTCTCATTCAATACATAAAAATACTAATGAAGAACTAATTTCAAATTAAAGTGAGCAGAGCATTTCTGAAACATTTAGGTAAACAATATAAATGAAAAATGTGTATTACCACATATTATTACATGGACAGTTATATTACTTCACATATGATATTCACTGTAGAACTTGCAAATTAAAGAGGCAAAATAAGGAAATATAATTTCATTTATCATGTGATCAAATGTTTTAATTTTTGCAAAGGATATAGATCAAGCAGATCCAGGGCTTTGAAAAATGTGAGATCATGGGTCATCACAATGCACTCAGGCCAGCATTGTTCATAAGACTAGATATGCTGACATTTATCTTGCACAAAGTTGCCTTACAACCATGTGGAGGGCATGATACAAGCTGTTAGTAATATCCTTCTATGCCAATAGAAACATTAATCTTTAATGATAATTTGTAGTTTCCAATAAAACAAACTTATATACAATATAAATGCAAAATATCATTTTTTAAATCACATTTTCTTTTTCCCTCTATATATACCTTTTCACACTCTTCTAATTAATTCATTACTGACTTTTTATAATTAACATATTACCATTTTGAGTTTTTAATGGTAGAACAAAGAATTTGAAAACTAAACGTAGATTTGACCTGTTTCTTTTTTGTCATATAATAAACTCAAGCAATGGACTATTTTATTTTCTTAGCCCATTTTGATATAGTGTAGTGCTAGATTGGTTGGCTCAAAAGTTAAGATTCTTAGATAGATTTTTGAATTAGTATAGTAACAAATTCTCAGTTTCAAAAACCAAATTGTTGAACTCTACATACCATTAGGAAACATAAGTATTATAAAATCATAAGGCCAATCAGTTTGTTTCTCAGATTTTTGAATATGATAACTATATGAGAAAGTACCCAAAAATAAACTAAATTTTTTCTCTGGGGGGGGGTGCATTGTTGTGCATGCTTCTGAAATGAGATGTCCATTGCAAGAACTTCCTGCTTCAGTTAATTTCCCATCATCATCATCAAGCGAAGTAATAATGCCACATAGTAAATGATTTTGTTAAGTGCATCTTACTTATTTGTTGATTTTTTTAATTGCTGGAAAGTTGGAACAATGTAAAATTATGTTTACTATTAAGAAAAAATGAAAGGGAAAATACTTGTAATGTTTGAAACAGCTTACATGCAAGTGCTTTAGGATAAATGCAAGTTCACAAGTGGTTTAAAAAAATATCAAATTAACCATATCCCAAAAAAGTGTGGTGAGTGAAGCCCAATGTCATGATGATGCAATATTGTTTTTAGGTGCAAATGACATTGTTCTTTCAGAATTTGTTTGTAACAATTGGGAATTTTACTCAAAAGTTCTGAAACATTTGTATGATGCAGCAAAATGAAAATATCCTTATTTTTGGCAAAATGGAGAGTGCAAATTTTATATAAACAATGTGATAGTGCACAAAGCCTAAATACACATTTTTTATTGTAAAATTCTGACTTTTTTTAGGATAGCACTTCATACAGTCTGCTGTATACAATTAAATCTTAATTGGATTGAACATATGAAATGAAAGAAGAATATATACTTCCCAAAATATTTTCTAATGATTTTGAGCATGGTTTTTATGGAGTAGCAGACACTTTTTAACAATGTAAAAATCATCTTAATGACAGCCTAAAAGAAGTTTAATTATTGTTTTTATTGAGAAAATAAACCTGAAAATAAAATACATTTAAAACTACAATTAGTCATAGTTTTAAAGACTTTTTAGAAAGAAAAAAAATGGTTTATATTTGAAAAACCTTAAAGTAATTTGCTATTATTAAGATTTCTGGAAAATGAAAAAAATATCTATACTTAGATAAGAAGTGAGATGAAAGAAATGATGTTATTAATTTAAGGATAGCTTTATATAATTGGTCAAGGAAATCACTGAAGTTCAAATGTTAGGGTATTTACATTTTGGGCTTTTATCTTGGATTCTAAAATAGAGTTAAAGATGATTGCTAGATGTATGTCTACATACATTACTTCCATCACTGAATTCTCAAGTCTTACTTTCATAAAAGAAAAATCTAGGAATGAGTCTAAGGAGAAAACAGTTCATGTTTTATTACATATTGGGTTTACTATTTTCATTGATTACTGTCTATTAACATCTGACCACAATTATTCTAATATGAAAATATAACAGATATTTTCATATATTAAAATATTTCTTTCTCTCTCTCTCTATATATATATATATATGTGTGTGTGTGTGTTAATTCTAATATTTTCACGGATAAAAGATGTCATATTATTATTACTATTTGCGGGATATTCCGTGTAGTGAAAAAGCTAAATGCTGACATTTCAGTACAATATCAAGTACCTTCCTCAGAGCATCCTCTTTCTCAAATCATAAGAATGCACATGAGATTTAAAACCATTTTTATCGTTTTCTTTCTCCTCATAATTAAATTCTATTGGTTGAGAAGTTTTAAAATTTATTTTCTCTTCCAATAGCTTCTTCCAAATGTTGTTAATCTTCTTTCATTCACACCTTTCATTTATGCTTTTGGGCCTTTTAAAAATCTTTATAGCTTCTCTTAGCAATCTCTGGTCATATTGTTCAATTTTTGCTAAAATATTTGTTTTTTTTTAAATTGATATCATGATTTGTTAATTTTATATGAGAATAAATAGCTGATGAATTGGATTTTTCTCTCACTGCCAGAATGTGTTCTTCCTTTCTAATATTTATTCTACGATTAGTCTGTCCTATATATGTATGTGGACAGACCCTACATGGAATTTCATATACACCATGATACTCCAAAGCAATTTTATCTTTAAGAAGTGGAAATATTTCTAATTTTTTTATAAGTAGTGTAAATTGTGTGAATATTATTATTTTTTAAAATGTTACCAATTCTATCAGTTACTCCTTTTATATATGGCAAAATTGTCTTAATTTTTGATGTATCAAAATCTTTTTTTCTTTTGATATGTATAAGCCCTATTAATAATGTTGTAATTAAAACCGTTATGAAGAAGCATTTTATTAGTAGCAAAAAGGTCCCAGTGAAAATGGCTATCATCAGAAAGTCTCTTTGTTCTATCCAATAATGTCTTTGCTACTGAAAATAGTTGTGCAGGATGGTGATGAGAGGAAAAATGCAGATATCTCCCAGTGTGTGTTGGTTTTTTATATATACCATGGGATAAAGAACCATCTTCCTTTCTTTCAATCAAAACATCTAAAAAAGGTAATTGATTATTATTTTCTATCTCCATGGTAAATTTAATATTGTTATGAAAAGAGTTTAAAAAATTAAAAAAAGTCATCAAGAGCATGCTTGCCATGAGGCCAAATAACAAAGGTATCATCAACATACCTCAGCCATATAGATGGTTTTTTAACTGCTAAAGTCAAAATTTTATTTTCCAAATCCTCCATAAAAATAGAAGCTAATGCTGGAGAAATTGGTAAACCCATAGCTAGATCTGATGTTTGTTTATACATCTGCCCATCAAAAACAAAAAATGTATTCGATAAGCAGTGTTCAATCAAAACCATAGCAAAATTAGGCAACTGAATATTTTTTAAAACTGGTACACTAGTAAAAAGTGAAACAATGTCAAAACTTACCAAAATATCATTCTTAGTCAATTTAATATCCCGGATAAGCTCAAGAAAATGATTAGCATCTTTAACATATGATGACATCATTGATAAATGCGGCTGTAAAAAAGAAGTCAAAAAACGAGCTAGTGTCTGTGTAGGTGAACCAACTGCACTTACAATCGGTCTCAATGGAATATCTGGCTTGTGAATTTTTGGTAAACCATATAATTTTGGATAAAAAGAAGATTTTTCCCTGGGAGTAAGCTGTAACTTTGTTTCTAAATCTAGATCAGTAGAATAAATTAATGTTTTTGTTTTCTTTTCAAGATAAGTCATAGGATCTCTATAAATTTTTTTATAAATATTATCATTTAATAAATCATGTATTTTTTTAAAATAATCAGCCTTATTTAAAATTACTGTAGTATTACCCTTATCTGCCGGAAGAATAGTAATAGATTTGTCATTTTTTAATGCAAACAAAGCTCTTCTTTCATTAATTGATAAATTAGTTTTAGGTGGTTTTGCTTTATTTAAAATATCGTATATTTTTCCCCTTACTATATCTGCATCCCCGCAAGGTATTTTTGATAAATTACTTTCCACTCTGCAAATAATATCCTCAAAAGGTAATTTTGTTGGTGTTATTGCAAAATTAAAATCTTTATTTAAAACTTTTAATTCAAAGTCTGATAATTTTCTATCAGATAAATTCTTTACAGCGTGCACACTTCCTCGTTCAGACAAAGACAAAGTTAGTATTTCCTATTTCTTTTTAAGTAGTTTGTTAAATTTATTCATTTGCCTTCGAAATTTAAAATCACTTTCTTTAGTCACTCTAACTCATTAACATGGAGATGCCCCACATTGACTTGGTACACTTTGCTGAGGACGGTTTGGATTAATCTATCATGTTCTGCAAAATTGCTGGCATTAATATTCGCGACATCAACTCAATTGATAGAGTTCTAGCTATTAAAAACTGGCTCTCGCTCTGCTCCCCTCATATACTTCTTATGGGTGAAACTAAATATCACCATAAGACTGATCATAAAATATTATCACTTCTCTCAGCTCTCGGATTTACTAGATTTTCCATAGGCCATTCTGCTTCAGGTGGAGTCGGTATTCTTCTCAGCAAGTCAACACCACCAAACAGTTTTAGTATTCTATTCCTAGATGCCAATATTATTCTCAGAAATAGACTATTGGGGTTATCCGATCATCATAGCTTATATATATACAGCCAAAGACACCTCTCAATATCTAAAAATAATCCATATCCTAAATGCCATCAACGCTAACAGAGCCTCTCCTACTATTCTTCTGGGAGACTTTAACACTACATACAATGACTTCAACAAGAGATTTTTGCATCTAATAAATCGCAGATTAATGTGTGGAGAGGGTTTCTTCCCTCCTGAAGCCTACTCTTTCTATACTAAAACTAAAAAGTCCCTGATTGATTTGGTTTTCTACACCCCAGACCTCCATTTCAACCTTGATGCAGCCTTGGCCCCTGTTGCTTTCTCTGATCATATGGCTCTAATCTTACAACTTACACCTATTGCAATCCCTACACCCATTGATGGACCTGGTAAAACAATGTGCATGATCACCCAATCAAATATGACCAAAGCGATAGTGTCTGAGGCATACATCCTTTTCCAGAAAATAAACATCCTTTCCCTGCCTGCTGAGGAGGGCTGGTTTTCCTTCATTGGAATACTTCAGTCCATATTAAATCACCACACCAGGAAAATCAAAGGACCTAATGGCCTTCTAAATGACCTAACAGACATTAATATACAACTTCAAGCATCACAGCAAAATTTCACAAATACAGAAAAAATTATCTTCCTTAAAAATCTCTACAAAATCAAGTAAAAGTCCCTTGCAGAATATATATCCATCAGAAGAGCCAAATGTTTCTTAGCACAACAACACTGCTGGACAAGAGACTATCTCAGATGGGCACTGGGATACAATAAAAACAAATCACTCCCTTATCCATTAATACTAATGGAACCAATCTTATTGACTTTCCAATGATGCAGCACATCAGCAAACAATTCTGCCAATTAATGCAAAAAGATGGAGCTCCTCCTATAAACAGCTGGTTAGATGCTGGTGACCCTGGCGAACATGGCATCACGGAAATCCAAATCAAAAAGAAGATAACATCTCTCCCTGACGGCGTTCATCCTGGCCTTCATGGCATCCCAAATTTCCTTCTCAAACACCTCAGTCAATTTACTGTGCCAATTATTAAAAAAATGATTGATCACCTAGCCTCTGGCAACAGAAACATAACAGATCTTTACCCAGTGCCACTCGTGCCTTTTATTAAAAAAGCAAAACCACTAAACGACATTAACAGTATCCGTCCAATTGCCATGACCCCATTGCTTATCAAGATAATTGAGTCAGTCATTAAAGATCAAATCCAAACTCAAATTCTTAGCCATATCTCATCAAACCAATACGGAAAAAAGGGATCATCAACCTCGCATGCTATGTCCAATGTAACTGCACTGTTCAATTACATCAGAGGACATCGTAAATCAAAACCTATTGCTGTCCAGCTGGATGTTGTGGCAGCATTTGATTCAGTCCAGATAAACATCCTTCTGGATATTCTGTTGGAATGTGACATTCCAGCTGGGATTGTACAGATGATCAGCAATCTGCTCAACAACAGAGAGATTTTTCTCTCTCTTGATGGCAAGATCACACCAGGTTTCAAGCCATACAAGTCGATCCCTCAAGGATCCCTGCTCAGTGCCCTTTTCTTCACAGCATACGTCAACCCTCTTCTGATGGATATAGAAAAAAACCTCCCTGGAATTTTCCTTCCCTCTCTCAATAAAAGCTTCAATGTATTTGCATATATTGATGACATCATGGTTGTGCTTCCCACCATTAAATACCTTCCTAATCTCATGAACATATTAAACAGAAATACAGCGAAACTTGGCCTACAAATAAATTTTAACAAATCTTCCATCTGGAAGATAATGTCTGGTAAACAAATTAACTCTCCCTTTTCTGCAAAACCCCAAAGATACCTAGGTTTTCCAATCTACAAAACTCCAACTGCAATGGTAAGAGAGATTCAAGATGCAATCCTCCATTCAACTGAAGCCATCACCACTTCACTCTCTAGAGTATACCTTTCATTATATGGAAAGGTTGGCCTCCTCAACATGATCATAATGCCAAAAATCTCATATTATCTTCCATTTGTTAAAATGTCTAAACAGTTCCAAAATAAAATTAACCGATTATGCACCAAACTTCTCTGGAGAGGAAGGACAGTTGCTATTAGCTTGCGAGGTATCCAACGACCACGCAGGTTCAATGGACTGTCATTCCACTCAATACAAGCAATCATTTTACAGAAAACCCACAACACTCTACATAATCTGGTCCTCTCCTGTGGATACTCTAACATTATTAAAAAAGTTACACCGACAGATCATCCTCCACCCTCTTCCAGTTCATGGATAGCATCCCTAATACAACAACTACAACTTTATAACCCGATAACATCCTTTAACCTTAACCAAAAAATCACCTTATGGGAAGCATACAATATAATCAACTATAATCAACAACCCATTAAAACCAGCCTAAAAATAACCAACCAAAGACTCATTACACACTTCAAAAGATGGAGTCTGGAACCCAAATTCCTTGACTTCATCATTAAAATAAATCTTAATGCGCTACCCACGAATTGGTTTCTTTATCACCGAAGAGGTTTTACCAGCATTGACCCTATATGTGGTCTGTGTGCTCGTGAAAATGAAACCATAGACCATATTATACACCGGTGCCCAAGACTTAAAACTCTAAAAGATATAATTATAATCAATTCCAACATAAGACCTGATATGATTTTCTCACTCGAAAATGCCATTCATAATGGGTTTTTTTCAATAATAAGGCTTTCTACCTTTGTCCTTTATTCCATATGGATAGTGAGATGCAAAAGTCTCATGGAATTACCCCCGCCACAAATCATACCATTGTTCTATCAAACGCTCAAAAAAATCAAGAAACGTGACCAGCTCCTTGCCTCCAGTAAAGTCTTTGCTGACACCTGGTCTTTAATTGCTCTTTCCTTTTCCTGATTATCAATTCCCACCTACCCAGCATTATAGAATAGTCATTTATAAAAGAAAATATTCATGTTTATATTAAAAATGCTAATACCATTAAACAAGTTCTTTGAATCCCTTCACTATACCTAACCACATAAGAGTATAACATTGTGCTCTCATAACATAATCTAGCCAGATGACATATAGAACATTATATAATCATATTATTGTACAATTTATTCATTTATTTATCCTTTATTAGTATGTAATCACTATTTATTGTTAATAAAATTTTTATTGAAATGAAAATAAACAATCTTATCACAAATTGACCATAATGTTGGATGAAAAGTATTACTTAATAAAAGGCGGAGTTGTGACAATTTTTTATCTAAAAAGTCTAACTCTTTTCTTCTATTTCTAATAAAAGAATTAAAAATATCAAATCTTGCCTTATTCAAAACTGCGTCAATTTTCTTCGTATGCGTATGGAAGGAAATTTTACAACAGCTAGGATAAAGTCCATTTCTTTTACAGTTGAGTAAAAATTGAAGATCACAAACGGCTTTAATTTTCTTCACACACATTCTTTCAAAACACCTCCATTCTGTAAAACAATCTTTCCCGTAAAGACGAATAATGTTAATTCTAATATTTTCACGGATAAAAGATGTCATATTATTATTACTATTTGCGGGATATTCCATGTAGTGAAAAAGCTAAATGCTGATGTTTCAGTACAATATCAAGTACCTTCCTCAGAGCGTCCTCTTTCTCAAATCATAAGAATGCACGTGAGATTTAAAACCGTTTTTATCGTTTTCTTTCTCCTCATAATTAAATTCTATTGGTTGAGAAGTTTTAAAATTTATTTTCTCTTCCAATAGCTTCTTCCAAATGTTGTTAATCTTTTTTAATTCACACCTTTCATTTATGGTCTTGGGCCTTTTAAAAATCTCTATAGCTTCTCTTAGCCATCTCTGGTCATATTGTTCAATTTTTTCTAAAATATTTGTTTTTTTCAAAATTGATATCATGATTTGTTAATTTTATATGAGAATAAATAGCTGATGAATTGGATTTTTCTCTCACTGCCAGAATGTGTTCTTCCTTTCTAATATTTATTCTACGATTAGTCTGTCCTATATATGTATGTGGACAGACCCTACATGGAATTTCATATACACCATGACACTCCAAAGCAATTTTATCTTTAGGAAGTGGAAATATTTCACTAATTTTTTTATAAGTAGTGTAAATTGTGTGAATATTATTATTTTTTTAAAATGTTACCAATTCTATCAGTTACTCCTTTTATATATGGCAAAATTGTCTTAATTTAGATGTTTTGATTGAAAGAAGGGAAGATGGTTCTTTATCCCATGGTATATATAAAAAACCAACACACACTGGGAGATATCTGCATTTTTCCTCTCATCACCACCCTGCACAACTATTTTCAGTAGCAAAGACATTATTGGATAGAACAAAGAGACTTTCTGATGATAGCCATTTTCACTGGGACCTTTTTGCTACTAATAAAATGCTTCTTCATAACGGTTTTAATTACAATATTATTAACAGGGCTTATACATATCAAAAGAAAAAAGATTTTGATACATCAAAAATTAAGACAATTTTGCCATATATAAAAGGAGTAACTGATAGAATTGGTAACATTTTAAAAAATAATAATATTCACACAATTTACACTACTTATAAAAAAATTAGTGAAATATTTCCACTTCCTAAAGATAAAATTGCTTTGGAGTGTCATGGTGTATATGAAATTCCATGTAGGGTCTGTCCATATACATATATAGGACAGACTAATCGTAGAATAAATATTAGAAAGGAAGAACACATTCTGGCAATGAGAGAAAAATCCAATTCATCAGCTATTTATTCTCACATAAAATTAACAAATCATGATATCAATTTTGAAAAAAACAAATATTTTAGCAAAAATTGAACAATATGACCAGAGATTGCTAAGAGAAGCTATAGAGATTTTTAAAAGGCCCAAGAGCATAAATGAAAGGTGTGAATTAAAGAAGATTAACAACATTTGGAAGAAGCTATTGGAGGAGAAAATAAATTTAAAACTTCTCAACCAATAGAATTTAATTATGAGGAGAAAGAAAATGATAAAAACGGTTTTAAATCTCACGTGCATTCTTATGATTTGAGAAAGAGGACGCTCTGAGGAAGGTACTTGATATTGTACTGAAACATCAGCATTTAGCTTTTTCACTACACGGAATATCCCGCAAATAGTAATAATAATATGACATATATATATATATATATAGATATAGATATATATAAATTGGTTTTGATAAATACTGAACAAATGATGAATACATATATAAAAGATAATGATCTGGGTCAACTGCAAAGTAATGGACCAGCATAAATTACATCTTGGTGATTATTGGTCATTTACAGATGCCTTGATGTATATATTCAAGAATATATTTAGATTGTTATTGTTATTTTTTTTAAATGATATTTAATTGAATAACAACGTTTCACATATTATGATAGAAATTGACATTTCTCCATATTTTCTTATGTATACATACATTTTGCATTATTTTCTCTCACAATAACATTTGTTGAGGTCTGTGTAAACTTATTTCCTTTTTTCTTAGTAACTTTCTATAAATAGCTTACTTGCCTAAGTCATAGATAAAAGTCCTGAAATTAAGACTCAACTTTGTCACTTTTGATGCTTGAACGTTGTTTAATTTTCTGAGCAAGTAATCAATTGAGTATTAGTAACATAACTACAGTTTTTATATTTTCTTATTTTCACTATTTCATTTATTATCGCATTATTAATGCAATGCATTTTATTTTACCATAAACTAAGCTCTTTACAATAGATTTTTATAACTTCCTTTTAGTAACCTAAAATAATAGTTAAAAATTATCATTAATAGCGATTATTTACACAAGAGTACCTCTCTCCCAACAAGTTAAAAGAACAATAGCGGCAGCAACAACAAAGATAATGCATTAAAATGAATTTTTGTGATGATTATATACCAATTTATTAACCACACATATTCCAAATGTGTTGCATGTATCCTATTGAAAAAATTTCAGGCTTATTCAGCCTGAATTTAAAACCAGATCATAAGCAGGAGAGGTAGATGCACGACGCTAACATAACATATATATATAACAGAAATGCAAGCGCAAAGATGTGAACTGTATATGTGAAATGAAATTTCTATATGTAAAAAGATGGTTAAAATTTCCTTTTATAATAATAAACATAAAAATGGTAATAGGTACTCGACTCTTAATAGAATTGTCAGAATAAATTCTAAACTGGTTTTACTTCCACTAACTGCTAACGAAACATTTCAATAGTCATTTATTTTAGTTCTTCTAAAGGTATTCAGTTCTCAGATAATGGCATTCAAGATTTATCTGTTCAATCATTAATAGAGTTCGTATAAAAATGTTTTTTTTATTTTTTATTATAGACTAAAGATCTAGAAGTATAGTTTTGATTTGTCTGCAAATAAAAAAAAATATATATAATGATCGTAGCGATCCATTAATAAGTTAAGATGTAGATTATATCTGAACTTTTAACATTTAATTTTTATATGTACACATAAATGCATATGATGAATTATTAAATGTTTTAAAATGTGTTCAAAACTTTTTTAATATTTTTTCAGGTGCCTTTATTTGTTAACAACAACACATAAGTTAGAGTTGAATGTTAATAGTTTGAGTGATATTTTCGACATTTTTTCAGCTGTTGCTGGCCTGACTAGTGTCAGACCTAGCATGGGGATTGAATCATTAACTTTATATACATATTAAAAAGTTAATGATTTAATCCCCATGCTAGTTAGTTTGTGAATACCAAAATTAGTGATGCTCTAAGTAAATAGGCTTTTTATTTTCAAAAGCAAAAATCAGTAAAAATTGTATAGACTTATCTAGCAGGCCTTCCAGCTTTCTCTATTATTTTTACTTTTAAAGACAAAGTTAATGAATGATTTTCAAACATTATGGAGATATCAGGAGGTTTTTCATAAGTAAGTATATAATATTTTTACTAATTATTATCTTTGGAAGAATTGCCTAATTGGTGAGAGCATCAACTTAGATTCAATATTTAAAATATAAAGTTCCAGGTTTAATTCCCATGATAGTACTGTAACTGGCTAGTTTGGAAAAATCTAAAAGTGAGAAGAGAATAATACCACACATTTTGAAAAAAATATATAAAGTTTAATGTTTTCTAAAATTATTTTATGATTCAACTAATTAATGAAAATAGATAACTATAAAGGTTACAAGCAAAATAACGCCATAGATCTTTAGATAATTTTAATTCTTGTATCTGTAAACAGCAACTGATCATTATTTTCATGTGAGATAGATAGATAGATAGATAGATAGATAGATAGATAGATAGATAGATAGATAGATAGATAGATAGATAGATAGATAGATAGATAGATAGATAGATAGATAGATGGATGGATGGATGGATGGATGGATGGATGGATGGATGGATGGATGGATGGATGGATGGATGGATGGATGGATGGATGGACGGACGGACGGACGGACGGACGGACGGACGGACGGACGGACGGACGGACGGACGGACGGACGGACGGACGGATGGACGGACGGACAGACAGACAGATAGATAGACGGATAGATAGATGGATAGATAGATAGATAGATAGATAGATAGATAGATAGATAGATAGATGGATAGATAGATAGATTGATAGATAGATAGGTAGGTAGGTAGGTTGGTGGGTGGGTGTTTGGATGGATGGATGGATAGATAGATAGATAGATAGATAGATAGATAGATAGATAGATAGATAGATAGATAGATAGATAGATAGATAGATAGATAGATAGATAGATAGATAGATAGATAGATAGATAGATAGATAGATAGATAGATAGATAGATAGATAGATATTATTTAGATAGATATTATTCACATCACAATCACTGTTGCCCTGACAAGTGGTGCTAATATAAATATAATATACTGTTTAGAAATGCTTTTGAATTTATATAATCTGAATAAAATTGTTTGCAAGGTAAAAGTAACCTCATGTTTAATATCCACAGAAGTATGCCAATGATAAACATTGACAATCCTGAAATCTTTATAGCTACATATTAATAGAGCAACCACCATTGAGTGACTAATTAAGTTGCTAAGAACTGCCAGTCTTAAAAAAAAAAAAATCCTAAACTTGTTTGTTTCCTGAACAAGTTTAAAGATTTATCTGACACAGATTTGCATTTCAAACATTGGTTGGTAAATTAGTTTGTTAACCACAATATCAGAAAGACTTTTCAAATTTTATTGCATCTTACCTGTGATGATAATCAAATTTTAACCATAATAATAAGCCCAATAATAATAATTAAAAAAAACGTGTCTGTACCATTGACAATAAAAAATATTATTGTAAGTTAACATTTTCTTTTCTTAGAAATATCATCATTATTGCAATTGGAAACTTTATGCATTCAAATAGACTTTAGAATAAAGTGAAATATATTGATCATCCATAAGAATAAATAATATTGGTAATATAAATTAGGAGATCTTTCTTAAACATATGATTTGTTTTTATTTACCAAGTATGTAAGCAACCAATCATATTTTAAGTTCTTTTTCTACAAAACTCATTTTATATAGTTTATTAATAATAAGAGTTGTTAGGAAAGATTTATAAACAACTTAATATTTAGAATATAAAATATCATATGATTTTCTCTGATTACTTTAGAGATATTCATCATCAGCAATAGGTATGTGCAAGTGAGTATAGATTTCCAGTTACATAAAAAAGCATAAAAATAAAACATAAACCCATCCATGAACCATAATTTATGTGCCTGAATAGAGAACATGTTACTTCAATATTCAGTTTATTTCTTATTGTTTGATGCTTTTTTATTAACTTTTTCTGCAGCGATTCTTTTTTTCTGAATGACTTCAGAACTTTTTCTAATTGTGGACTTTGGTTATGATCATTCCTCAATCATATATTACCAAATGAAAGAAATTAATATTGATTTTTTTCAGAATGTCTCCCAAATAATTTTTATATTATAAATGAATATGATTCTCCTATAAAAACCATGCTCAAATTCATCATAAAAATATATTTTTTTAAAGTTGTACATTATTTATTTGTTTCAAATGACTATTTTTACACAAATGTAATTTTACAATAATGAACTTTATACTATCACATTCAGCAAGCCAAAAGATATATTGATTGGTCTTACAATCTTGTCATCATATTTATAAAATTTTATACTTCATTCATAAATGAAATTTGATTAAGAACTTTACATTACATTAATAAAAGGCCCATATCTCATTACTTAATTTATTATATGGTAGTGAGATGTGGGCCTTTTATTAATGTAATGTAAAGTTCTTAACAAAATTTCATTTATAAATGAAGTATAAAATTTTAAAAATATGATGGCAAGATTGTAATCACTATACACCACTAATAAGTCACATTAGCTATATCACGGAATGTGATCAGAATCTAAGTTCATTTTTCTATTGAAAAAAGCTATCACTATATTTATATTGGCTAAGCTTTTCAAGTTGGTAAACATACAACCTAAGAATTGCTGAATATTTTTTCTTCAATAATATTTGATAGATGACTTTAGTTTTTTTGGACATCACTTACTAAAACAGCGATTTTGTTCATCACATTTCAAAACACACTAAATACATTCTGAGGATAAACTTTTGAAGTGAGGAGAATAACAATCATAATACTGCAACTATTTATAAAAAAAGTAGATGAAAGTTTGTTTTTTTTAATAATTGATTCCAATTAAATATCAACCTGTATTTCATCTTGATTTCTTATTCATAAAGCTGCAAATAAAAAGGCACTATAGTTATGATAAAATTTAAAACAATATTGGAACAAGAACACATTCTTGTTTAACACCAATTTTCAGTCCAAATGCTTTGTAGGTTTTATTTGTTACAAATAACTATTTTTTTTCATTCCATTGGTGAACAATTAACAGACTGTAGTATCACAGATTTGATTGATTAATTGAATCAAGAGTCATAATTAATAAAACCAATTTAATAATGATACTCTATAGTAATTGCTGTAATCTTTTCTATACTTTTTATCTTTTAAAACTAAAACGATGGAAACATTTTTAAAATCAAATGCCACAGCTTTATGTATTTTATGTATTCCTAAACAATGTCAATGTTTTTAATGATAGTATGCGACATATTTTAAAGTTTCTCTTGGTACTAGTACTTGCAATCTTTTCATTTTTAAGTTTATTATTTTTTTACGAATCTAAATGAAAGGATAGCATAGATATATGATCAAAGATCGTGATCCCAATTCTAGTATCATTATTCAAAAGATGATCAAAACATGCCTTTTACATTAAATAAAATCCGTATCCTACTTATTTATATATATGTACATGCGCTTGATCAAGTAAAGCTAAGAGCAAATATTAAAGATCTGTTTTATTAACAATGTTTTAAAGACCGGATTAAGCATTTTTATTTTTATAATTACTGCTGAAAATTGCGATTTTGTAATTTTAGAATATACAAAGAAAGAGAGAAATCTGTTTTTGTTACCCCCCCCCCCAATCGTCCAGAGAAATATTTTCTTTGCAATTTCAGAGAGAACCTCACGTAAGGTAACGAGTGATTTAATTTTTAGTATAGATTTAACATGTATTTATATTCTGCGTGTTAACAATTTTTATAAAATTGACTATTAAAATATTGATTCCTAACATATATTTATCTATGGAAGTAATTATTTTGTTTATGCTTTAATTTTATAAAGTTCTACATTAATTAAAAATCTATGCCCTACTTATTTATATATCTACGTATACCTACGCTCGGTCAAGTAAAGCTAAGAGCGAATATTAAAGATCTGTTTTATCAACATAATGTTTTAAAGACTGGATTAAGTGTCAATAATTGGGTTTAGTGAGGTCACCTCTTTGGTGTAATTAGAATTGAGCAATATTAATAATGCTTACATAATTTATTAAATGTTTGAGCTAATATTATAGTTCGTAATTTAACATTTCATTAGGATGTATGCTATTATTTATAAATGTATTTTCTTAATTCGAAAATAGTAGGTTATGCAAAATATTAAATATTTTAAAACTAAGAATGCTGATAAATAAAGTGTTGAAAAGAAATGTTTCACTTAAATGTTATTTAAATAAACATAAACACATCTATATATATTAATTAATGGAATCGAGCTTATAAATTACCTTATATGGAAATGAATTCCTAAAACATTAAATTAATTGTATAAATCTAAAACCTTTCAGATATGGAAATAAATTCCCAAGATTACGAACTGATTAAAGCCAAAGAATTTACTCCAGAAAAGATAAGAGAAACAAAAAAAGAGATGATATAAAAAGCTGGAGAAATAGAACTGCTTGCTTTTTCTGTAGTAGCTGTTTCTCTCAGTGCGACCATGAGTTGAAGAGCAGAGGATTTCTTTTTCCAGGATATAATCTCATGTAGATCACTAAACTGTCTAGTACTTTTAACAAACCATCACAATCTTATTATTATTATTATTTTGAAACACCTCAAAAGGCTCATCAAGGTTTGTGTGATAAAGACTATAATCATTAGCAAAGGTAAAGTGAATAATAGCTTACCTTTATAGTTAAACTTTGTAAACATTATTTGCTATTCAATAATTAATGGGGGAATTAAGCTCGCTTAAATGCAGACTTTATATTACTGTTAAACATCAGTATAGTAATTAATTTTCCAAATTGTTAATAAATGATTATTGCTAAATATATGTGCTGTTATTATGTCAAGTTTTGCCAAACTATTGGCAGTTGCTGTTGTTCAAACCTAGGGAAATAGGAAAGAGTTTAAGCCATTAGTAAGCTTCTGGCATTTTGGTTTTCAAACTTAGGAAGAAAAATACAGAATTACAATAATTAAAGTAAAGGCTAATTGTTCAGTACTCACTCGAGTGCTTTTGTGAAAAATAAAATACCTGAATTCGAGATTAGCAATAAATCTGAATGGCCATTGTATATTGCACAGTTACAAAACTTTTTTATCTTGAATGGCAATGAAGATAATAAAAGGAAAGTGGCTGCAATCATGTGTTTTGTGGGTATTAGATTGTTTGAGATACCTATTACTGAGAAAGTAAAGTATGAGGATCTAAGAGAGAAATTAAATGATATTTCAACCCTTATCCATCACTGCATATAGCTTGTTTAACCTTGTGAAGAAGGAAGCAGCTAGAGGGTGAAAAAATAAAGAGTGTAATACAGCTCTTAGGGAATTGACCAAAGGTTGTGGGTATGGTGAGTTCATAGATGAAATACTCATGGACCATTTACTATGGAGAATATCTGATGATAAGCTCAGACAACAATTTCTCATGGAACCTGAGATTACATATAAGATGGCCATAAAGAAAGACATTGCATATGAGTTAATTCTTGAACAGGTTCTGGTTATTAGCACTACAAGGGATGAAAACCTTAGACGTGTGTTTAAAACAGAACAGGAAAAATTCATGCAACTGAAAGCTGAAAAAAGTAAAAATATTAGAGTAACATGTTTTTGTTGCTGTAAAAAAGGTCACATATCAAAAGAATGAAGGTGGCTAAAAGAGTCATGCTTTAAATGTGGAAAAAGGGGCACTTAGCATACAGTTGCAAACAAGAAGGTAATTGGAATGACAAAAGTAAATTGCCTTTGCAAGGAAATAGGGGATGTTATCATCTAATTACAAATGAGGATGCCCAAGTTCTAAATCAGTTTATGATTATGCTGAGACATTGGGGGAAAGAACTGTTAATAGAGATAGATAGTGGGTCAGGTATTTTTCTGATGACATTATCAGACTGGATGTTGCTGCCATCTGATAATGCAGAAAATAAATTGTGAGAAAATGAACATTAGAGTGCATGATGTAAATGGAAATGCACTAGGATTATTAGGCTGCATGACAGTGCCCATCAACTATTGTGATAAAAAATGAATCTATTGCTATACATTGTAAAAGAGAAGATTAACTATATTTTTGAAAGGTTTCATGGAACTAGGAATCCAAATTAAAATTATTAATCCCTCCTGATTGAGAAATGGCATACAAAAAGCCAGATTTATTTAATAAAGAACTGTGAAAAAATGCACAACCATTTGTCTATAAAACTAGTAAATTTCCTTTCATTCAAAAAAACTGTTGAAATGACAGATAGAGCCAACAAAAGGCATTGTAACTCTGTGAAGAGTGCATTAGCAATAAGAAGACAGCTGTTGAGAAGAAGTAAATCATTTAAAAAAGAGATTACAGTTTTAAAAAAAGAACTAAAAACTTATAAACTAAGAACAAAATCCATACAAAAAGAAGAAATTATTAGTAAAATACATATATCTGGATGAAAAAAGAAAAAAATACAAATAATGAACATATATATATATATATATATATATATATGTTCTATATATATATATATATATATATATATATATATAAGTGATAGAGTTTGGGTTCAAGATATAATACACAAGAAATGGTTTAAAGGAGTAATTGTGAAATTGTTACCAAAACAATAACAAGAATCCAAGTACAGGATGGCCAACATACAAAAGACATGTAAATAATGTCTGTTGGTGAATTGAAGATTGGCTAATTACAGTGCCCTTGCCAAAAGATGAAAATCAAAAAAGACAAGACACAGCAGAAACAAACCCACAGATCGAGGATAAATAGGATAAACCAGAAAACTGTGATATGGAACCCAGAACAATGGAACAGGAACTAGAAGCAACACTGAATCCCAGTAGGTTAACAACTAGACCACCAAGATCCATACATCAGATATGAGGACCAGCCAGATTCAATGACTATACATAAGCATAAACTATTTTCTGGAGTAATGGGAGAAGTGCAAAATATTAAATATTTTAAATGTAAGAATGCTGATAAATAAATTATTGAAAAGAAATGTTTCAATTAAATGTACTTTAAATAAACTTACACATATCTATATATTAATTAATTGAATCAAGCTTATAAATTATCTTATATGGAAATGAATTCCTAAAATATTAAATTAATTGTATAGATCTAAAACTTTACAGATATGGAAATAAATTCCTACAATTAATTAATATTATAGCCCATAAAAACTTATCATATAAAGAAATAAATTCCTAAGATAGTAATTAATTGTATAATTAAATATCTAAAAAATTTTGTTGCATGACAACAAACTAAATAATATGAACTGATTAAAGCCAAAAATTTACTCCAAAAAAGATAAGAGAAGCAAAAGAAGAGATGATATAAAAAGTTATAGAAAAAGGACTGCTTGCTTTTTCTGTGGCAGCTGCTTCTGTCAGTGCATCCATGAGTTGACAAGAAGATCATCAGAGAATTTCTTTTTCCAGGATCTCAGTTTCTTTAGGTCACTAAGACAACTAGTGCTTTTAATGGACCATCTTGGTCTTATTATTGTGAAACACCTCAAAAGGGTCATTGAGAGTTGTGTGATAAAGACTATAGATGTTAGTGAAGGCAATGTGAATAATAGCATACCTCTATAGCTAAATTTTGTAAACATTATTTGCTATTCAATAATTAACCAGGAAATTAAGTTTAATTAAATAAAGACTTTATATTAGTGTTAAAGATCAGTATAGTAATTACTTTTCCAAATTGTTAATAAATTATTATTTCTAAGTATATGTGCTGCTATTCTGTTGAGTTTTGTTTGCTGGTCAGCCAGTCAAAGTTGGGGACACAACAGGTTACTTTAAAATATTTGCAAAAAAATGTGTTTTGAATTTTTAATTACTGATGAAAATTGCGATTTTGTAATTTTAGAATTATTGATGTAAATTATGACTTTTAAACACGTGATTATATCAAGTAATTGCAC
The DNA here is from genome assembly GCA_028023455.1 of Epiperipatus broadwayi. Taxonomy (NCBI): domain Eukaryota; kingdom Metazoa; phylum Onychophora; class Udeonychophora; order Euonychophora; family Peripatidae; genus Epiperipatus; species Epiperipatus broadwayi. The sequence continues at coordinate 11,460 of JAQFVV010007007.1, read as the reverse complement.
TTTAGTTTTATAATTATCACTTAAAGTTGTTTTTTTTTATTATTATTGTTGATAAAAACTGTGAAAATTGCAGTTTAATTTTTTAATCACATGATTAATTTTTTATAACTGTATGAAAAATTGTTTTTTTTATTTTTATTATTGATAATAATGGCAATTTTGTAATGAATGGTCAGATCGCATAGATTGATCGATGCCATTTATTGCTTGAATGTGTCAGCCTGGGTTTTGGGCAGTTCTTATAATTCAAAATGACCGTGAGTGCATACTAAATCATTACCCATTATTCTTCTATTAGAGAGTGCTGTAAATAGATATGATAGGATTATCCCTATTTTTAGTTAGATGTCCCAGTGTCCCTGAATGACTTTTCAACACCATTGTATGTCGCAATTTTCAAATATTCATATTTATTATTTGTCATATATAAATAATTCATTGCAAAAATGATAGTTTCTTGACCCTCTCTGTCCATTTCAATCTCTATAGTAATATTAGAAAACCTTCAAGCAATTTCAACACCAACACAAAGATCATTATTACGTTGTATGGTTGGGTTCTCAAGCTATATGCACTCTTGCATCCAACCTCACCTTGGAGCATGTGAAATTGTATTTTTGTAAGCTAAAATTTGAATTGTATTTGCACCTGCTTCAACTGATAGTGTTGTTTTGCTAGTTATTTGTTAATATTAATTTTTTAGTGACAAAATTAATAGGAATATTAATAACCTAAAACAATAGACAAGATGCCAAAGAGGAAGTGTACTTACAACAATGAATATACACAAGAACAGAGTTTTATAAAAAAGGACACAAGCAAAATGTGAAATGTGTAATTTTACATTAGTGTTTTACACAGTGGCAAATCTGATATAAAAACTCATATAAACAATGAGAAACACAAAACACATTTCTCAGGGGCATCAACATAAAATAATTAGATTGTTTCATATATAAAACAGAAAGAAGACAAGGAGAAAGCATTGAAGAAAGTGAGTAAACATCAATATATTATATTGTTTGGCAACATCAATCATTTCCTTCAGCAGACTGTGCTAATAATTTATTTAGTAAGATTTTCTGGACTTGAAGATTGGGGAAAAATCTTCATGTGGATAAACTAAAACAGACCATACTGCAAAAAACAACTTAAAACTATTTAAATAATGCTCAGTTCTTCAGTATATCCATGGATGCAAGTAGTCATAATTCAACTAAAATGTTCTTCTTTATTGAAGATAATTATTCCAAAGAAAATGGAATTCAAGTAAAGTTACCTAAAATTTATAATTTATCAAATGAGGCATCAGAGTCTATTTATAATTTAATAGCAAATAGTTTCAAAGAATTTAATATTAATTCTAGCAAATCCATTGCTTATGGAGTTTATAACACTATCACAAATTTTGATGGCTGGAATAGAAAAGGAAAAATTAATGTATTTTTTAAATTGTGTGAAAATATTTACAAAAAATAATGGATGTAGGTTGCATTGTTCACATTTTTCATAATGCTGTGCAATATGGTACCAAATGGCTTCCATGTGATATTGAAGTCGATAAGTAAATTTTTTAACTATTTTTCCATATACACGGTACAAACAGAAAAGTTAAAAGAATTTTGCGATTTTGTACATATACAATATTTAACTGAAATCTTATTTCTTATCTGAAGAGAAGCCACTGATAATTTTACTACAATTTTTTCAAAATCTGATAAATAAGTGTTTTCTTTATTGGTGCATATTTTTTTGTCTATTTTTAATAAAAAAATTCTTAAAATTGAAAAGAATAATATAACCATAATAGAAGTAATAAAAATAATATATGAAACAATTCAGATGATGAAAACACGAATTGAAAATAAATTTATTCCACACTGTAGAACAAATGTGTTTAAAAATTGATCTGTTAGAGACAAAAAAATTCCTTCAAAGAAGATGCCCAAGAGCTATATAAAACTTCTTTAGCATATTTAAAAAAAATACTTCAAATTTTAACACATTTACATCTTTTAGCTGGATAGACTTAAAATAAATACCAATATGGAATGATATACTTTATACCAGTATTGGTTTAAATAAGATTGGTAAACACATCAATGGTAATCTATTAATAGATCAGTTTGAAGTATTAAAGAATTTAGTCTCAAGCAAACTCGAAAACAATAAAACTGTTTGACTTGAAAATTCATGCTACAAACATAGGTCAAAACTTTTTACAACTGTAAAATTTACTGAACAAATATCAGAAATTGAAACAATATGCCAATATTACTTTGCATTACCTGCTTATAATGCAGGTGTGGAAATAATTTTTTTCTAAATAAGTAGTTAGTGGACAAAGGAACGAAATAGAATGGATTTGGAAACTCTAAATTGTATAACTTTATGCGTCTGCAATATGAAAATGAGCTGTGTTGAATTTAGTGACTACTAGGGGCAATAAAAGCTTATTACAACCTGTAAGCAGCAGCTTAAAATATAATAAAAATATGTATTTTAATAACTGAATTTTTTTTTTTTAAATAAGTATTATCTTACTTAAGCGCATTATTCTGTTTCACTATAAAGACATCAGTCCTGTGTGTCATTGGTTGTACCACACACATGTAGAGAATAATGTGACCCTCAGGTGAAGTCCTGGCATAAGCTACATTATTAGGATTCATGATACTGGGCTGTAAAAATGATTGGTTATTATGTCTCAATTTTTGATTGAATCAATCTAGTCACCCTAGATTATTGTGACATGTTTTAGATCCACATATTATTTTCAATGCATAACAAAAGACCCAAAGTAATCATGAGTAGGGAATTTCAGTATATATACTTTGTCATTTTAATCTAGTAAGTCATTTTTAAGTTTTATTATCAGTAAATGAACTTCGGCCTTTAAATTTTTATATTGATTATGAAGCTGTACATTTAACTTATTTTGATAAGCAGAGACTGTATTTTTTGTCATCAGTAATAAAATCCTTGATATGGCCAGTCATTATGCTTCTTCTTAAATAGATTTCTTCAATGGATTCCATTTCACAGTGGCACCACAAGTTCACATTAGCAATTTATTAGCTATTAAAATTTAATGTAAATAATACATATCTTGATTGCAACAATAATTTTAACTTTGGGCTATATTAAACCATGATTTATCCACTAGTCCGATCATGTAAGTACTTATGTAAAGAAACTTTTTTTTGGATTCTAACTTTTAAATCTCAATGACTACATGTGGTACATTTTACTGCTATCACTTGAAAGTGCCCTTGCTGGCTATCTCAGTACCTTTCTAAATATGCATTTTACAAAAATCAAATTAATTTGAATTATTCTACACAGTCTAATTTTTGTGCCACTTTTTGGAAGTTTACCAAAGTCTTTTTACATGTAGTCTATATTTAAATAATAACGTATTTCTGTATTTTGCAATCAATGATTTATTTTTCTATTTGTTAATAGAAATATTATACAGTTTTGTAGATAATTCTTAAAATAATAAAAATAAAATTTGTTTTATTATAATACTGATTTGTAATTTTTTTTAAAAAATACATTCAATTGAACTCTGAAAATTTGTATGGAATTGTTATCATGTGTGGTATTGCTGTATAAAGTTTTTATATATCCATTCTAGTATTGGAAAACCTTAGAGAGATTATAATCTAAACAGACGTGATAAATATCAATTTGCATCCAAATCTTAAATATTTCAACTAACAAGTTATTAATTTTATATAAAACATTTAAGGAAACAAAGAAAATTAAATTATTGGACTTTTAAAAAACATTAGCAAAATTACTTATAAAATTTTATTTTAGAGGAAATGGCTTCTAAGATATTTTAGGAGCATTAGAATGGTCTGAAGCAATAATGCTTACTACAAAGTAATTATGTTATTTTATTTTTTTCAATTCTCATTTGGAATGGTAATTTTAACATAAAATATTTTTCTAATGACTGGTATACATTTATCATGTGTAGCAATTATATTACAAAGTTTCAAGTAGCCATTGCAGGTTAACTATAATCTATAAAATACTATTATTTTGAGCATTGATTTAATCATGTTTCTTTATAGTAACTTTTATGCCTAAACAAAATATTTGTGAGAGTCAATCCATCTGATAAACAAAAATTTTATAAATACAGAACATTTGAATTTGCAGTATCAATAGCCATTATTTGTAATAACTTTTGGATAAAGATTACTATTTGTATTAAAATATGCATTTACATCTCCAAAAATAAAATCTTTAAAAATTTTTTAATGGTAGAGGCATAATATTAGCACACACACATTAATAATAACAGACTTTCCATTGCAGAAATTAAGTCTAGACCTCATAACAAATTCAATATTATACAATCTCATTTCATTAATTGACTTGCTATTCCAAAAAAAGGTATAACCTTTACTAATACTTTTAATTTTTTTTACCTTTGAAAGCTGAATTTTGCAAAAACAAGTATATTAATCCTATATCTTGACAGTTAATTACAATCAGTGCAGTCTTCTATTTATAGTTTTATTAGTTATTATTATAAAAAGTTTGCATATTTATCTATATTAAAAATAGGTTTATAATATTTACCACAGTCATTGTTTAAAGGAGGTTGCCTTGACAACAGTTTGAGATTGTTGATTATTATGTATAATGGGATTCTCTAAGTGTTGATGGGTTTCTAATAGTTATTTACCTTTAGTAATATCATTGGCATCTTCTTTATGACCAATACTGATATTATAATCATTTCTTATTTATCAAACTGTGTATGCTTGTTCATTTGTAGACCATTTTTCTATATCTTGCAACTTTCATAATAGGAAAAAGATCTCTTAATGTGACTGTCTAAATATACAACTGTTGCAAATTGAAACTTTTGTATCAAATTTAGTTTTAAGCCACATTCTTAATGATAGTACTGCCTCAAGAAAAGATAACAAGTAATGTTGTCAATTAAATTTGTCCTTATTTTTATTTTCTTAATTTTAAGGCTTGTGTTAAAAAAATGAAAAATGAGATATCAAGTCTGCTTTAATGAAATCATAACAAACCATACCAATCTCACAGTCAGTATAAGAAAGTGATTAATGGCATAAAAGGCTTTTTAAAACCAGGTCATACATTAAGAAGATAAAAAATAAAAGTTATGAAAAACTGTTTCCAAAAGGAAACTCATTCTGTGAAGCAAGAAGTATTCTTGACCAGACTCTTTTTATTGGTTATTAAAACAGGCAAAACTCTCCATAGAGTAGTGCCACTCAGTGACAACCAGAGTAAGGTTTGTGCATAAAATCTCAATCTAGTGCCTACTCATCCAATATTAACCAGACTAGTTTCTGGCTTGTGGCCTTGGTCAGTCAGAAGCTTTGGATCTGAGAGCACTGCACCTAGATCTTAGGATCTAATGCAACCCCCAGCAGCCATCTTTTATCTCTACTTAGCTACAAAACTATGAGAATAAAATTGAAAACACAATAATATTTTCAATCTAAGCTATGTGTTTTCAATTTTATTCTCATAGTTTTGTAGTTAAGTAGAGATAAAAGATGGCTGCTGGAGGGTTGCATTAGATCCTAAGATCTAGGTGCAGTGCTCTCAGATCCAAAGCTCCTCACTGACCAAGGCCACAAGCCAGAAACTAGTCTGGGGATATTGGATGAGTAGGTACTAGATTGAGATTTTATGCACAAGCCTTCTGGCATCCATTGATTACTCTTGTTGGCACTGAGTGGCATTGGTGTATGGAGAGTTTTGCCTGTTTTAATAACAGTTATGTGCTAGCATAAGAAATAATGATCATGTGATGTTTATTGATTATTGACAGTTAATCCTCATATATTAAGTTTATTACACCATCTTCTACATTTGGATCCACAGCTCAATTAAAATTCAATAATTTATTCTATTTACACCATTTTAAAATAAAAAATAAAAATCTTCAGTAATATTATATCCCAATTTGATGTTTATCAGTGTGTTATTAGAATGTGAGTCATTTCACTATTTAAAAAGGCAGTCTTTTACTCACTGTCAATAAATATAAAAACTAAATATAAAAAAAATTACAACTCTTTTACTCACACAATGTATTTATATTGTTCTATGAAGTAGAATCACCAGAATCTATAAAGATATGCATCCATTGTGAATTTATTTTTGATGATAAAAAAGAGAATGGATGCAAAAATTTGAATGATAAATGAAGCAAATATTTTCATTATTATCACAACCTCTCCCAAAACAAAAGATGAAAATAATATAAAAAAATTTTTTTTTTTCATTTATGAAATGTGATTGTAACAACACTAAACAAATAATGTAACAAAAAGTATAATACACATAAATAATTGAACATTTAAAAAAAGTTTATATACAAATATTTTATCCAAATTAAAAGATATTAATAGAAATAAAATTTAAAATAATATAGTATTTTATTACCAATGTATAAAAACTGATATATTGAGACACACATAAGCATATATATAGAAAAATGAACCATAATATATGTACATATCATCGATAATGTGTAATAAAATAAATTGTACGAATATATATATATATATAGACAATTATCAACTATTACAGTAATAATTTTTGGTACAAAACAATATCAGTCTTTTGATATAGCATATCTTTGTCAAAGTACAATTATAATTGAATGCGTGATGATCCTAGGGACAAAACGTTGCTTTATTATATAAGAAAAAGAGAAACCTAGCGTGCATTGTACAAAAAATGAAGATTTAAATTCATACTACAAATCAGTCATTCATTTATTTATTATTAAATAAGTAAGATTGAAATAAAAAAATCAATATCTATTTTCATCTTGAATGGAGTTCAATTACTATATGAATTTATTACCTTAAATTCAAATTTACTTCCTGAATAAATAATAAAAAATAGTAAAGTTTAATGATATGATAATCAATCTTCTTCACATAAAAGCTTATAAAATAAAACTTTTTTAAAAGTTGCTAGGTTGCACTGAGCCTCATGTCTAACATAGATTAATGATGAACATATGCTAATTCTGGTTGATCTTATTTTAAAATTAAAGCTAATGTTTGCCCAAAACAATCTAAATAAAAGATTTGTTATTTATAAGTAGCATTTTTAATTTTTCTTAACATTTGCAAAATACATAGGCATAATTTTAAAGATCTTTTCTCTTGGGTTTTGTTATTTCTAAAATTAAAATCAATTCATTGTAGAACATAAATATAAAGTGAGTGCATGTATTTAATCATTATGCGCAATATTATTGTCAGTTTTTAAAACAATTATTCAGTAATACTTCTTTTAATGCTTCATTATTAATTAGTCAAAGTTTATAGCTTTTTCCCCCATGTGTCATAGCATCAGCCGGGAAGTGAACCCGCTAGCCCCGGGACAACTGCTTGTAAAGCAGCTGTCGCTGACCTCTCGACCACCAATTCTTGACAAAGCTTATAGTTTGTTACAGTTTTTTTAATTTTCTGGATTTAACACAATACAATTTTTATTTAAATTCCCATAATTAAACACTTGATTATGTTTTGAATAATGAATGTTTTTTTTTTTCAAAACAAAACCCAAATCGGTTTTTAAATATCATAGTATTTGTAAGCTTTTCAATTGTTAGATGATGAGAATAGAGATATTTTTTATTGTTGTTTAGCTATATATTCATTTACCAAACAATATTGGATAGCTTGGGTAGGGTCAGATGCCTGAAAAAAATGCTAAGCTTATTGAGACATCTATTTCAATGGAGGTTTTTTAGTGTAAATATATTTTGAAAATAACAATGCATAAAATATTTGAATTATAACATAGTTTTGATTATACTGCCAAACAAAAGAACATATATCAAATCGTGACAGCTATATATAAATACACTTGGGGTAAACGTAATAAAAAAGTTGGTTAAGAAAATATCCCTAGCGGTTTGCATAGCTGCTTGGAAGGCAGCTATGCCCGGGTTCGCTTCCCGGTCAACGCTGTGACATATATATATCGCTATTATTGTTCATTTAAACTAAAGAAATAAAGTTTTAAATGTGCTTTTTATAAAACTATTAATAGAAGACAAGTTCTAAAAAACATTTGGTAACTTTTGCTTAGTCAATAATGAAAGTAAACATTAGAGAGTTAAATTTTTCAAATAGTTTTTATTTATGTATAGTTTTAAAGCTATTTCTTGTAATTTTAAAACTTTTCTTTTCAAAACATGATTGTATAACATTCAAACAAAGATTAATGTACTTGAAATTATTTGTTTATTTTTGCTTTGAAAATATCAATCGTAATAAATTTAACAGAAGTACTTTCCAAATTGAATGCTTTCAGTTACATATATAATAGACTTAAAGAATTTAGAGTAGAAAGTAACGATTTTGTTGAATTTATAAAAGATAATAGTAAACAAAAAGTTATTAGATGGGTTAAAGACTTTATTTTCAACCCTAAGTTGCTCAACTGACTACGCTGCTGGCTTATTGAATTTAAGATCATTATTGATTTTAGTTAAAGTTTATAATACTACAAAATGGCAGTTTTTGGAACTTTTTAATTATCGTTTCATAATTATTAAAGTTTAGTAATAGTTATTTTAATGATTTGTGGTATGAATTCAATGAACATAAAAATAAGGTAAAAAAAAAAGCTGTGTCACATGCTGTTTCTTCATAAAATGAAAAATAAATTGCTGTCTTATTAATTAAACTCCATTTGGAAAGTTCACTTTTTATAAAATAATTTTTTAAAAAGTATTTGTTATTTTCAATTTTCCCATGAAAATATGCAATACTTATTTATTTAGCATATTGTAATTATAAAGATATGAGACTTTATTTTTCTTAAACGCAATAAAAATAAAAAGCTATAATTGAATAACGATAATACCAGGCTGCTAAGCGCTTTCCAGGGCTTTCTATGTCCTTATAGTCATACATTAAAACGATCATCTGAGAAAATGGTAGCATATATAAAAGCACAAATATATTCAAAGCTTATGCAAATTAAAGAGTCCATTTCTTCAAGAGAGGGAGAAGCAGCAATTTACTTTTCGGTTTATGACATTGACTATTAGCTATGTTCTAAGCTTCTTTAACTTTTCACAATAAAGTTCAGTTTCTCTCAAAGTACAGATATTTGTAATAGATGAGGGTTCATATCTTGTGGCTCATTGATGCTCCAAAAATCATGCTTCCCCTTTCTAGGAAATGGGCTCTCAAATTTGCATAAGCTTTAAATTATATTTTTGCTTATATGTGACTACATATTTTTTTCCCATGACATTTTATTGTTATGAGTATGAGATTATAGAAAGCCATAGCAAATTCTTGAGCTGTCTTGAATTATTATTAATCAATTATCTTATCTTTCTACTTTTTTATTGTGTTTCAACTCTATAATATATATTATTTAGCATATATACTTGTTAAAAAAATCTGCTGAAACTCCTATATACTATAATATTTTTAGTGGATTTATTAAGCCAACTTTAATTCTGTCAATGATTGTATAGTTTTTACAATTACTTAGCTATGTGCTTTCGAGAGGTTGTGTTTGGTATCAACAGAAGTCAAAGGTCATTAAATTCTTCTTGCTTGAGGGCATAAGAACTGAGTTTAAACCACAAGATCTAGAAAATTCTATGGAGATCAAATTAAGATAGCTTTATTGATAGATTTTTAAAAAACATGTAAGTAAGGTCATGCAAGAAATCCAATTTAATAACATAATATTTCTCAATAGTCTAGAAGGTCTTTTGGTCAAACTCTCAGAAAAGAAAAAGTTTAATTGAAGTGAATGAATTGCATATGGAAATTAGCAGTTTGATTAATAGTAAATCAAAGAAACATAATGGAATTCTACATATTTTTAATAGGAAATTTATTGTAACGTCGTTAAATTATATAAAAATATGAAATCCATCACAAGATGAATTCTAGTACATCAGAAATATTTTTCAAGTAATATTTAATTGTGTATTCGTACAATTTTGGTGTGAATATTACATTTTCTTAGAATAGAAAATCAATATTAAGCAATAAATACAAATGATAATTTGGAAGAGTAGTTTTTAATAAAAAAATATTTAGATAGAAAATTTAATAAATGAAGCGTAAAATAGGGGGATTGGTCTAAAACAATAGTAAGGTTTGAAAATTTTTAAACAAACTATGTTTATAATTTTAAAGAAATCATTGAATTAATTTAATTGCAATTATATGTTTTTTATTTAAACGATTTAAATAAAGAAAGTAGAGATTTTTTAACTTTATACAATTTATTTAATTCATTTCAGTTTATTAGACTATTAAAACAAGAACAAGTTTTTTGTCCAGCTCCCATGATTCATATCATAAATTGAAATTATCAATGGACACAAAAATCATAGTAGGAAATTCCTAACTATTTTTTTGTCTTTATCAAATAAGATTTGGATTTCAAAACTGCAATCAATAAAGTTTGTCTCTGGAATTATCTTTAACTCTTTTGCACTATTATATGACATTTAAAATTCAACTTCTGAAGTTAACAACTTTACAAATAAATCACTTCTTTACAATGGTATAAGAGTCATTACATAGATCAGGAATCATACATAATTATTTAATACCATTTCTACTATCAGTTGTTGGTGCCTTAGATTGCTGATTTTTCATTTCATCTTCTTACCAACCAGAAATGATTACAAAATTGTAAACAAGCATGCCAATTCCATTAGTTTAAACTTTGAATCCAAAGTATTTAGGTGATGCACAACCAAACTAAAAAACCTATATATGGCATATGGAGATTAAATGTTAATACCATGGTAACTACGGATTATTCAAACTTTCTAAAATCCGAACAATGGGTAGAGACAGAACTACCACTCCTCTCCTGATTATTAAAATTGTATTAAAGTAATTAATCAAGATATAATTTTCTGAGGCACATCTTATATATATTAAATTAAAAATGAAAATGTTTTATAAACTTTTGAGACTTTTATCTTAGATGTATACAACAATATGATGAATTCTAAATTTGAAAGCTAAAGAAATATGTGCTAAACTTCTTTATCGTTTAACTTGTTAAGTAATAATAAATATTATTTATAAAAATAAGAATAATCATTTTTATAATAAAAATATAATAAAATTCAGTTATTATATATAAATAATCAGTGTAACATTGAGTTATTAGTTATTAATGATTTTGATTTGAGAAATAAATATTTTAACATTGCAAATAACAGTATGAGAGATATGAAAATCAATAATTATTAATAGCTGGTGATCACTGAAACAAAATTTCAAACCACACTTTATGACTTTTTTATTATTTACAAACACAGTTTATTCACACATTCACACCCACACAAACACACACACATATATATATATTGTATCCTTTAGTGCTTTCTGTAAGTAGAGCAGCTACTGCTCCCTCAATAATGTCTCTATTATG